>VZSV01000012.1:3685062-3710563 GCA_013398735.1 Nothocercus julius
GCCGCTGCCTAAGGCGGCTCTGTGCGCGGCGCCCCTGCTCACGACGCATGCGCAGAAGGCCCTGCTATTTATAAGCGCTGCCGTGCGACTAGAGGTGACGTAATGCGGTAGGGCGCGTGTGCGGAGGGGTTGTGCGTGCTGCGTCACGTGCCCCGCGCGTGCTGGCAGCCGGTGGTTGCCTAGCGACCCCCGGGCGCTCCCCCAACGGCTCCCGCTAACGGCCGTGACCCTCGGGCCGCTGGGCAGAGGTGAGGGGCCGGTGCGGGAGGCAGGGCCGGAGCGGGGCCCTGCCCTCACCCGGCACGGCCCTGGCCCTGGCCCCGGGGCTGGGAGTGGCTGGAGCGGCCGCGGTGCGGGTTTCTGCTCGTAGTCATCGTGCCTCTGAGTCATGAGGGGCGACAGCCTCGGATATATAGCTCCCTAAGTGGAGGGAGGCTTCGCTTCTAAATGCCGTTCTTTTTTTTTTGTTTGCTTGTTTTGTTTTTGTTTATTTGGCATCGGCAAGAGATTCTTGTGGTGTGGCTTAACTTTTCTTTTGTGGGGTATTATGTAGAAAAAAAGAGCGGTTATACTGAGAGCAAAAGAAACTGGTAGTGGCAGGTACTTCTGTTTCAGTGCTGTGTTCAGAGTGCTATGAGTGAAGGAAAGTGCTGTCTGCCTCTGGTTTCCACACCCACTGGACCATAACAATCCCGCAGTTAGTTATTACACAAACCTTGCATTGGGTGCTCTTTCTGTTATAGTCTTTCTCTCAGTGATACCAATGAAAGCACTGGCTCACCTGAAATCTGGCCAGAAGGCTCCTTCATTTCTAATCCAATTGCCAAACCCAACTCCGAACAGTTCCATTGAGCCTGGTCCTGAGGATGTTCTGTAGTGTTGGTGGCCATCGTCTTTTGGGGCTAAAGTTAAGCATAGGAGGGTAGGAAGGTTTTTGCTCTGTGGGAGCTCGGCTTGGCCTTTCTGCTTTTCACTCCAGAAGTCAGGTCATCCTATGTCCAAAAAAGTTGTATTATAACTTTGCTTGAAGGGCTCTTGTGCAAGCTATTTCTAGTAGCCTCTGTTTGAGAGGAGTTGGCCACTTTATAATTCTCTGTTAATCAGAATCCAGTATTGCAAAGACACTATGTTCTTTTGATCCTTTCTGCAGGCAACTTTTGGAGGAGATGATGCTTAGAAGTCAATAACTGTATGTCTTCTGAAGTTGTTTCTTTTGGTAGACAAACCAGGCTGCAAATAGATGTTTAGTCTGAGATAACATCATCTTGGGTTGTTTGAGCTCAGTGAAACTATGCCAGGCCATATGAAACAAGGTGCTTGAGCTGTATGCTGCAGCTGGTAGCTTCTGGTCTGATTGAAACTGGGAGAAATGAGCAGAAAAATGAGCTTATCCAAGAGTTAGGCAATAAGCATCAAATACAGGTTTCTTTCACAGTGTGAAGTAGGTTTAAAAACTGCCTGAAAGCAAAGGGGGTGAGTACCAGCTTCTGTCCCCAAACAGCTGATGTGCTGGTATCAGCATGCTCAAGCTCCTGGAGTTGACTTCCTTGTACTTGAAAAATAAAGAATTTGAACTAAATCTGAGCCAGAGCATGACATTATTTTCTTCCGGCAGTTTAATGGAGTAGTTCATTTGAGGTTATTTTCAAGTGTTTTCAATAGGCATTAACAGCCAAAATCTAGACTGAAAACCAAGGAAATCTAGATTCAACCCTTGAAGCCCTGGACCGGTAGCTGAACAGTTACTGATGCTCCTTTTCTGTGTCTTGTTGTAGACCAGTGTACGTCTGCAGGGGGTCCTCCCCATTGTGAAGGCATTTGGTGCATAGTGCGCTACAAATACAGTACAAATTTATGCCAGAAAGCACTGCCACAGAGCTTTCTAAGGAAAGATATTTTCTTTGTAAAGGGTGGCTGTGTCTCTTACTAGTTCAAATCCTACAGTGGAGGGGATGAAAGAAGTAGACAAGCTTTGAGACATACAAGTCTCTCCTTCAGCTACTCTGAAAAAAGATATCCTAGAAAACTCTACCAACACACCTGTGCTGCTCCTAAAATCGAGGTGATAGGGCCCTCTGTGGAAAACCTGGACTTCTTCATCAATTTCTAGAAGCTTTAAGCTGCAATGCTTCCATTAAACTGCTTTTGGAATATATGCTACTATGAACATAGCTATCACATAGAGTGGTCTTTGTACCAGGTGTTCAGATGCACAGTTAACTGCTCTAAGAGTGTAAATGTAAATATATATACACAGTTCTGCAGCTAACTCTGCTTCAGCTCTGAAAAGTGTCTTTACAGTGCTCGTCTTGCTAGTACAGAGATGACTGAATGCCACCAGCTATTGGAATACCCCTGCAAAGCTTACTGTAATTCCAAAAAAATCTGCACTACTTGTACATCTCTGACTGTCTGATACTAGAACTGCTATGGAAAGTAGTTATGATCATTAGATCATTAAGTTTTCCTGGAAGAAGTATTGTGCTTGGAAATGACATTTTCCTAGAACATTCCTTTTGCCCTCCATAGCTTTAAAGTAGTTCCCACAGCCGAACTGCCAGCTGCAGCCTTCCTGGAAGGCAGCGAGTGCCAAATAGACCCGGATTATGTGCAAATCCTGCATAATAGATGCCCTGTACTGCAGAACTATCAAAATGTATGGATGCTCCTTGGGCAAACCTGAAAATGTAATATACTTAATCAATGTACCAATGTCCTTGTGGAAAACACTGGGATGAACTAAAGCAGCTACCAAGAACTAGAGGCAACGCTGACAAGCTGAAAGACAAAAATGCCTGCTCAGCAGAAAGCAATTGGCGTCAACCTGCAGAGAGCCTCCAGAACACAAGCCCAGATGGTATATGTGTGTGTAAACCTCAGTGGACGCCAAAAAGCCTGACTTCAGCAGAAACACTGATTTGATGCTTAATTCTGTCTTGAATATTTCTTACTTTCCCTTTGCTTACTTACCCTTTGCTGCCCCACAGGCACTAAGGGCCATTCTTCAACTTCCATGAGGATTAAGGCCCTTCCCTGTTTTTCAGTGCTAACCCCCCTTTTCTCTAAAAATATTTACCTTTTCAACATAGTCAAGATATTTTCATTCTTATGAGAATGCTCCTTCCTAGTTTGTACTAAGCTTGAAATTTGCTGCTTTCATCTTAGCTGTGAGGAGGAGTTCACATACATTTAACAATTCACTTGTTTGTCCAATAAAAAGAAAATAAAAATCCTTTTCTACAATCCTTGCCTCCTATGGGGAAATTCATATCCAGGACAGACTAGAAAGCGTTTCTAGTGGAAGTTAGTGACTGACTTTTTTTTTTTTTTTCTTGACTCAACAAGGCTCTTTGTTTTTAAGTTGCAAGGATAAGAATTTCTCTTGAAATTCCTTTAATTATAAGCCGGAGGGTAGCCGGAAAGGAAGGGTGATTTCTGTTTCTCAGTATGATATTTGTGAGTTAGTTCTGCCTGAAGGAATTGCTATTTTGTTGCTATGTAATAATTGTAACTTTCTTGTGGCTGTAAAGGAGATTTGGCTCTGTGACCACTTTTGAGTTCTTTCCCTTCCCTTTTCTGTGGGAGCTCTCCAAAAAGGTAACCGTGAGTTATATTGATGCCTTCAATGTTCTGCTTCCCATTTCCCTCCTTTGCAATCATAAGCCATGGAGTTCCTTTTACTGAGAACCAGAGCTGCATGTCAAGACAGTTCTTGCCATTTGGCTTTTTCATTTTAGAGAAAACATGATGCATTTTAAATGTATTTGAAATACCATTCTCTCATTAGAGCGTTGTGTTATGCAAGGCAGAGTATGGCAGTTACCCTTAAAGCTATTTACTACACTGTGGTTGTGAATCAAATGAGGAAAGATGGGATTCAAGAAAGGACATGATAAGAATTTTTGCAAAAGTGAGGGTAATCTGGGTGATGAAGGTATGAGAAGATTAATGTGGGGAGAAAAAAAAGGGGGTTGCAAATTCTTGATGTGTACACTTCTGCCATTATTTATGAACATTCCTTGATCAAGCACAGACACGAGGTCAATAGCTTGTAGCCTTTTTCATTATGGGAATCTCCTGTTTTTCCTGCGTATTGAAGTCCACAATTTGTGACTTTGAGAAAGGAAGAAATGATTTCCACCACCACCCCCCCCTCTCGCCTTAGGTGATAATCTCCTGTTTTCAAGCAAGAATTAGCAGTGATCCTGAGTATTTTTCTTTTCAGGTAGGAAAGAGAAGAGTAGTGAGCAAGAGACTTAGGGAACAAAGTCTCCTACAGTATGCTTTAGGTAAGTCATTTAATGCTTTCTGACAAATAAGAGATACGTTTTTTATTTTTTATTTTTTTATTTCTTTTAACTTCACAGCACTGTGGTGAGCATAACATTAACAATGTTTATCATGTAAACACCCAAGATAGAGATTGCACACTGAAAGACTTAACTGTTTCTTTTGACTTCTTACTGTTTTCTGCAGAGTGCTTTATACTGCAAGGTCTGTATGAACTGAGACAATACAGCTATTCATAGAATGTGTAGTCTAAGAGTCTCACAAATCAATTTATCTCACTTGTAGGATTTATTTGCTAAGTTACTGGAAGCTTGAGTAATTAAAAGTCACTTTTAAACTTCTGTCTTCAAACTTGGTGAGATTTCAAGCTGTTCGTATCTGTCAGATTTTGTTATAGCTACCTGTGAATTGAAGTTGTTATACTTCCACAATTAATAATAAAAACTGTATCCTAAAATTATATATAGATATCTGTATGATTTCCATTTTATCATTTGCTTCATTCACAGGGTCAGGTTAGCAACGTTACCTGGTAGTATTTATTGAGACAGAACAAATTACAGAGTTATGAACTTGTTGCTTCAGTTTTCCAGTAACATAACACATCAAATGTGACAGAAACAGATTAAAGCCATACTGCTGAATTCTCTGTTCTATTCCTTCCTCCCCCAGCCCCTCAAAATGATGGTTTCCAAGACTGTAAACTCAAAACCGTTCACAGAAATCTTGCTCATGTTTTTCAATATTTTTGTTCTTTTCTGTTTGTTTTTTCCAGAACTTCCTTTGTCACTTCTTCCATATCCACTGGACTTTTTTCACTTGCTCTGGCAAGTGATGTTTTCCTTTATTGCTAGTGGTCTGTTAGCATGTGGCACTCCGTTTTTCATTGTTACTCAAAAATGTAGATAACTTTATCATATAGAAACAAGCTTAGCATGCTGTAAATCACAGTTAGGAATGTTTTGCAAAGTAGGAACAGTTGTATAAAGAAGTGAAAACCAAATAAAAGTCACTGTTTTCCCCTAGGAGTCCTTTTTTTATGATGGTAGATTCAGGCATTCCTTGGAACTCAGTCTGACTGCCTTATTAAATGCAAAAAGTAGAAATGGACTCAGATCATGGCCATCTTACTGAAATTTAGATGATCAACAGGAGACAGTGTGCTGTGAAATATTTTTCTGCAATGAGCACGGTGCTTAATAGAAATCCTTAATCTATTACTGATTGAATTGAATGCATAGCACAAGCAAAACAATACTTGAATACTTGTCAAGGCAATACATTAAACATTATCATATTGTACAAATGCTGGAGAAGAGAACTGCTGCTTTATGGGAATTTTGTCTTTCATTTTTGGCTTTTCTGCATGCTAGTCTCACACAATATTATTTTTAATTCATGAGTCTGAAAGGGCATCTTCTTTCTGCCCTACGTATAGAAGTAATATAAGTAAGATAAAAGCATTTTTGAAAGTCGGGGGGTGATGGTGTGCTTGTTGAACCTAATGGCAAAGCTCTTGCTGATCTGAGTGATGCGGGGCCTGGTGTAAAGGTTGCTGGGGTGGGAGAGTTTGTTCATTCTTGGTTTCCTTTCTTCAGAGGGATTGATGTGTGCCCAAAATCCACAAGTTTGGCTCCTAAAATACACAGCCTACACAATGTTGAGTGAAGATAGTTTTAAAATTTGATTCCCTTTGAGTAACTACTTTTAAGGTTATAGAAATGTACTGATTTTGTTTTTAGTCTATTTTTTTTCTCCTTAGTACCTCTTAGGCAAAGTGTATTTTTGGCCATTGGTTTGAGTTTGAACTCAGATATCTTTCTTATCTATGTTTGTTGTAAGCAGGGTCTTCTAAGACTTTCTAGTTACCTTTTGTCTAACTTTTCTGGAAAAAGTCTCAGAAAGTATGAAGAGCTTGCTGCTTCCCTCCTCCCAGTAAAATCACTAATTTACTTTTGAAAAATGGGTGCAACATACACAATTAAATTGACTTTTTAATGCTTTTTAATTTGCTTTATACTATCAATAATAAAGTGTTTTTAGGGCTTGGGCTATTTATTGTTTGACTGTTATTCAAGTTTATTCTGACACAACTCATTTTGATCGCATTAATTTTTTAACCTGTCATTGTTTTATTAATTTTTTGGAAAAATGAATTACAAGAATCTTTCATGATTGTGTATGTCTTAAGCCCTTTTGTAATCTGGAAAATAATATTTTTAATCTTTGTGCTAGACTGAACATACTACTTATAAGTCTGCTTTTGCTTTAACTTCTGTAGTTCAAATTAGTTTTAATAACTGTGATTACAGTGTAGTATGCTGCCTGCCTCCTAGGCACTTACTCTGTCTTCAGTGCAGCTTTCCTAAGTACTTGAAAACACAGATGAAGAAATCCACTTTTTATTTTTCTGCTATTTTGTAATTGCTATACACTTTTTGTTTCATAATTGCTGTTCTGCTTAAATGCTAAGCTATTTAGCACTGAAAAGAAGCAGACTCTTCAGCTGTTGAAAATGAGCGCATCTGTAATAAAGGTTCTTATGATTCATTTTTGTACTCGTCAGTTCTTTGAAAACATAATTCCAAATCTAAAAAGGCATATGCAGTTTTTTAATGATCTATTAGAATGTGTTCCTATGGCACTGAGATCAGTGATAACAAGATGAGGTGAACGCTGATGATTAAAGGTAAGATTAAGTCCCTTGAGAGTCTTTTACTGTTAGTGGATAATATCCTGCGCCTAATAAAGTAGAAATTAGCACTTATTTCAGAAGGAATTAGAGGAGGCTAAATTTGCTGAAGAGATCTGCTTTCACGCAGACTTGGAATATGAGGATTATTTGTTGACATGTGTATTTAAAGCAAACAGATGTGAATACCAAACAGATGTTTATTGGGAATGTTTTCATAATACATTTAAACTATAAAGACTAGGCGACCTATTTTTTAATCAGTACTTACAATTTTTGAGAAATTCTATATTCTAATAGATACAACACTAAATTTTTTTTTCAGATCCTTATTCAGTTACAAAATCAATTTTATAAAACGTTGAGCTGCAATAAAAATCTATATACAAAATGGAATGATCATCTACGTAAAAGAATATAAATCACATTAATCAAAAGCTAGTGAATACTCAGTATTTTTAAATAATTTTCAGAAATAAATTTTAAGGACGAAGTTAAATCTTAATTTCTGTATCCATTCTCCCTGAGCACATGAGAGGCTATTGGTAAATAGCTGATGACATTTAACAAGGAATCTAGTACTGGGAAATACTTGGGTATTAGTGTGTTTGCCACACACAGTTGCATTATTTTAGGAGGATATTACTATTTTAGCACTTCTACTGTGCTGTTCATTCTCGTCTTGTGAACCCTCCAAGAGCAAAAAAGATGATACATATTCCCTAATCATTTCTTCTCCGCTCATAAAAGCCCTCCATCAGGTTGAGGAAGAGCGATGTTAATACTGTTTGAAGGTGGTGATCTCAATGCAAGCGTGTAGGATGGCTGCATCCAGGTGACTTTTGCAGGCACGGCTCTAGGAGACTGTCCTGTAGCTCTAGGAGACTGTCCTTTTTCTAGTAAAAAGAGCGAAGGAAGTTACTTAGAATTGTTTTTAATGTTCTTTCTTTTCACTTCGTGTTTCTCAAACTTGAGCTCTGCAGTTTCTGTTTTGTTATAGTGATCTAGCATTTATAATAAATGAGTTATTGTGCTGGTACTCTTATTAAAAACAAAAGCCCTGAAATTTGTACAATTAATTACTATAAATTTTCCCTTAAATTATTGTCGTGCTAACTCCTGGTTCACTTTGTTGATGGGAGTTTCACTTGGATAGAGGACTCTTTCTCAGTCTTTACCTGGTTCTTCTAAATATGTAAGTCCATAATAGAGCATTCAGGCCCCACAGGATAGTGTTTAAAATGGAGCACAGTAAATTCAAAGATGGAAGGGTCACACATAAAGGGAGAAATATTTTCCACCCTTTCTGCACAACTTTCTTTTGTTCTCACATGTGTGGTATAGTATGTAGTAGTATGTAGCGAATGTACTGAAAGTCGCTTTTTTTTTTTTTTTTTTTGTATCTTCAGATACCTTTTCTACAAAGCCTCATGGTTTACCAAGTAGTCTTATAAATCTGGCAGTGGGGATGACCTTGAGGTTTTGTGACTTAGGCTGACAATTGTGTCAGTGAAGCATTGCAAAACGTTTTAGTAGAACAGAATGTCCTTTCTGTTTTTATCAGCTTTTTGTAGGCTTCAGTTTTAGGATGTTGAACATCAGTTTCTTTTCTGATGGTTGGCCCTATGATTGCATAGGGTATAAATCATATGTAGCGCTTCAGTGCGTACAGATGCAGACTGGAAGCAACATTACAGAGATGAGAGAGAGCGCCTTTTCTGAAGTTTGCTATGCATGTCTGTACCATTTAACACTACGCATGTGGGGATATTTAAGCTTGTTCTAAGCAAGCTCACGTTATCCACGTGTCACAGCATGGTGTTTGGGTCTTTGATGTGCTCTTATGGCTAGTGAAGTTCACGTTAGAACCTATACCAAGAGAATATGCAAGCTCAAATAGTATGTTGTAAGGACATCTTTTTCGTTGCCGAAAGTAGGAAATTCCTGTTTAGGAGAGAGGGGCAAAGAGCACTTCATAGCATATGCTTGTGCTAGTCTATTAAGACAAATTCAGTATAGGCCGTGATGGTGTAGTAACAGCTTTACCCTATTCCCTGAAGCATAGATATATAAAACAGTGTAAGAATGCATTTTTAGGCACTTATGTACTTATGTAGCTCTGTATAGTTAAACTGCACAAAGCATGTTCACAGGGCAAAAAGCTGCGTTTTGCCTAGGTTTGTTTATGCATTCTTTCCTCTATCTGCTTAGTGGTGTTAAACCCTGGGAGAAAGGAAAGAGCATCTTAAATAACAGCAATTTGTTGAATGAATAAGCAGTAGGTAACAGGAGGTGAACTTAGTATATACAGGTCTGCAACAGTGACAAGGGTTTTAGTACTCTTTGCTAAGCCTGTGTGTATAAACTGTAATGAACATGGAGCTGAAACATTTGCCAGATTTCCTGGAAACTAACTTTAATTGTGGCTGCTCAGAACACAGGGAGTCTGACTACTCAGAGACCATGTATAGGTTTAGGAGCTCAGTTCAGTGATTCTTATTTAGCATGTGCCCAAGGGCTTGATACTACCTTCTCTTTTTCCTGCACATTTGGCTTGTTTGACCCAAGTGCTGTTGAACGCTGCACAAGTCTCTCCTTCGAGTCTGTTCAGTCAATCATCCTATGACTGAATGCTAAGCGTGTGTTGATGAATTCCTCGCAGTTCCTAATAGACACCCACGTAAAATGGAAGACTATTAATGGCCATGGTTGCTATTACTCAGTTTCCAGTAATATCTCATTTATATTTTCAGCATGAAACCCTCAATCCTACACAATGTTACAACTGAAATGTGTAAACAAAAGGTTCTTGCCACATAAAGGGAATAGTAAGAGCAACATTTTCTAAACTTGGAACTTTCCCTAAATCATGCTTACAGATCCATGTGACATGTTACAAAAGTTGCTTGTATCACTGTTTGGTTTTTGAACATGACTTTGAACTTGTAGACAGCTAAAGGTTGCAGCCTTCTGTAGGTGGAAGGGGACAAAGGGCAACAAGTTGCGTAGTGAAATGGAACTGTGACTCAGCCCTTGCCCGAGAGTAACACTCACTTCGTTTCTGCTACTTCCTCCCACTTATCAAGAAGTGTCCTAGAGTACTGAAAGAATGAAATGTTCTGCCTATTTAAATAATTCTTTCAAAACTTGCTAAAAATAGTGAACTGGAGAAAAGAAAAGGAAAAGAGTAACTGCCGTGTTGCTTTCTGTGCTGTGAAGTTTGGTAGGAAGAATATGCTTTTAGGGGCAACATGCTTATCAGTTCTTGCAAAAAGGTGCCATAAAATGTTAGACAGATGAAAACTTTCTGTTAATGTAGGTCCTGTATTATAATTCAGCTTTGCTGTATAGGTGTTTGTTGGTAACTGTAGCATGAGTGTGTTGGCCACATTGCATGTGACTTTTTTTATGCTTGGTATGTAACTTGGACATCAGAGATGGAGAAGTTGCATCAGGATAGAATGGTCACTCTGCATTTTGTGCAGAGCTTTCTGAGCTTTATTTCTTTGATGTGGCTGGGAACTGGTGCTTCCACATTCTCTGAGCAACTCTTTTGTGTGAACAGCTTAGTGTTAGATAGGTAGGTTTGTTGGAGTACTCTTTTTGATGTTGTTTGATTTGTTTTTAATTTCTTTGTTATTGGGAAAACATAGTTACTCCTCTGGCTCACACACGACAAAAAATCCAAGGTTTCCATGTTAGCGGCTCCTGCAACTCTTGTAGATTTGCCTCAGGACAACATGGCAGAGGTTAATGCAGTGTGTGTGTGTGTGTGTGTATGTGTGTAAGAAAGGGATTCAGAAGTTGCCAGTGATGCTGACATTATTGTTTTCTCAAAGACTTTTACTCCATGTTCTGATCCTGACAAGAGGAATGCCTGGTCAAGAATTACAGAATAATCCAAGTTTGAAGGAACTTCTGGAGCTTATTGGATTCAACCCACTGCTCAAAGCAGGGTCTCCTTACATCAGGTTGCTCAAGGCCTTGTCTGGTGAAGTTTTGAGTATTTCCAAAGATGGAGATTCCACAACTTCTCTGGGTAATGTGCTCCATAGGTTGACTCTCCTCATGGTGAAAAGCTTCCTAATATCTAATCAAAATTCCCCTTGTTGCAATTTGTGTCTGTTGCTTCATGTTCCACCCTAGTGGAAGAGTTTGGCCTCATCTTCTCTACACCCTTCTATGGAAATGGAAAACAGCAATAAGATTCACGCAGGCTCATTTCTGCTGGAGTGCTGCTTTAATACTATTTATTTAATACTATTTAACTCTCCTCAGTAGGACTGAATGCACACATCTTATCCTTGGGGAAAGAGAAGATATTCTCCATCTTCCCAGAATAGTATCTGAAAGATGACTAAAAAGCCTCAAGAGAGAAAACCACATTTGCATATCTCAGATAAAATTATGACCTTTCTTATGGAGCCAAGGCTTATTGCTTTCTAGTATTGCCCACTATTCAAGTCCTGATAATGTGTATTGTGTGTGGATTTTTAAATTATTTATTTTTATAAGTAACATGACATTGTCATTAAAGGGGTGAGAGTGAAAAAGACTGAAGAGAGAGTTCATGGCTTGATGGTTATTCTTCAGTCCCAGGCTCCAGGTAAAGTTAAGCCTATCTAGCAATGGTCAGATTATTCTGAAAGATCTTAATAACTCTTATCAACTACAAATGTGTATGCTGATCAGCAGTACCAGCACTCTTTCTTTTTACAAGAGCAAAGTCTTTTGAGATTTCACTCAAGTTTTTGACCAAAAACAAATTTTGACTTTCTCTTCAATGAACTTATTAATCTTCTGTTCTCATTCCTGACTTCATGGACACAAGGGAGATAAGAGGTTCACAGCCTCAAATTTGTCCAAGTTGTGTCATTTTAAGCTGAAGCCTTGATATTATCCTCTTCTTGTCACACACAGGAAGAATGAAGTAGCTACTGTACTTTCCATCAATACTTTCTAACTGAAATACCCTCTGGACTGTATCCGTTTATTGAGGAGCTAACGTGTCAGCTTATTAAATGATTCAAGCTTACCTTGCTAATCAAAACAGCATAGGCTGTTTAGTCTACCTTTATTCTGCGGAACAGTTACTTGGTCGTCCATTCATATCCTTGCAAAAGCACTTTGCCCTTTTGCTCATGCAGTCTTGGTTGTGTTCTTCATGTCTTAAATATACTGCTATCTCAACATTTTTTAAATGCATCTGGGAATACAGAGGCAAAAGCTAGGCAAGTGAGAGCACTTTTCATCCAAGCATGTCGACTGTATAAAAAACTATAGAGGAGCATAATTATAAATTTGCTAATCTTGGTTAAAAATGGCAAATTGTATTGCTGTTACAGAATTTTCAATTCCATTGGCTCGTGTCTCCCTGAAGCAGCCTGTTCATTAGCCGCTGCTGAGCTCTGTACTGCCCTACCTAGAATGCTGCAGGTATCCCCGGAAGCCTTTCTGAGGCTAGAACAGGCACGTCTGACTTATGCCGCAGCCGCTGTTATGACTGCGTGTTTAATTACTAGGAGTTCACATTTTTTCCTTTATGAAGGCAAATCTTGGAGACACTACTCTTTGGTTTTATTGTTTCCGTTAGTCTAAAATAAAAGACTCAGATGAGAAAAGAATAGATGTTCTCTTTTGTGTGCAGAAAAAAATCTGTGCCAGTGTGAACATGTCTTACATGGAGAAAAAAGTAGTAGTATTTTGGTTGAACTTAATGCTTTCAAGAAGTTCTAAGCAACAGTGTACACAAGAAACTTTAAAGTAGCTTTGAATAGGACCTTATGGTGTATATATTATAAATAATGCCGGACTTTGTAAATGCAACTACATCAGTAGAAGAATTTCTTTATGCGTGTGTAGAATTTGTCATGTGTAGTCACTTCATGTGTAGATCAGTGCTCAGGACCACCAAAATGATTTGTTCAGTGGTGACAGCAGTTCTGCTTTATAAGAACACTTTTCTGGGAACTAGTGGTATGTTGAGTTTCCATTAGTTTCACCTGTGAAATTAAGCTTTCTTAATTCCGTTCATAGCTGCTTCTATGTCCACTGCCTTCTACTTGAATCTTAGCTTACCTCTTGGCAGCATGTTCTGGCTGGTCCAGTTGACATTAGTGGAAGATACTATTGGAATAGTCATCTGTTTTCCCTGAGAATGGGAATTTGACTCAAGAATTCTGCTTTATGTCACCAGATTAGAATTTAAGTCTCAATGCAATTCTCTATGTATTTATTCTTAGTTATAAAATATTGTTCATACTTAGTCAGGTACATGTTAAATCCAAGTAGAACTATTCTAGATAACAATCCAGTAATACAGCATGGGTGTCCATATAAGTCTATCATCTCTTCTGTCAAAATTTTCACTAAGCAGTGTCAAATTCACCAACTTTCACATAAGGTGTTACTTGTTTTGTTAATGACTAAAATGTGTTTAGCATTATTTGAATGTATATATGAATCTGACCCCCCCACATGACATGGGGATATCAGTGGGAATTTTCAGTTTTGTACGAGTCTAAAAGTCTTGTAGTAAGACTTTTTGGAAAGAAACCAAGTGTTGGGATTTTGTGTGACTCACTGTGGTAGGCAATTCTTAATCTCTGAAGAATATATGGTCATAGGAAAGTACCCTGTTGCTCGTATAAGAAGTATTTGAATTGTTTAATATATTCCCAAATACTTGATTAGTAAATAATGTTTTACGTAAGTGAATTTTGCTTACGGAGAAGTTTCACACCAGCCACAGTATGCCACAAACTTGGAAGTAAATGAGAATGTATTTGTACATCAAGTATATAACCTGGAATGACAGCATAGGAGGGAGTTGTTCCGTACCAGAAATCTTTGTAAAATTCAAACCCCACACAAATAGATCTAATTTTGAAATTTATTATGCATGCTGGATGTGAACAGGGCTCATCCATTCTTGCAAATCTTTTAAAAAGATGTTCATATTACTACTGATGTAGATGTCTCAGGAGACTTGTGTTGTGTTGCACAAATATGGAAAACAAGACAATTCCAATGCTGAAGCACAAAGTTGATGAAATCTCATGATTTTGTAAAAAAGCAGCTGAAATTTAATTATTTGGGGTTGGTGTTGTGAATGTTTTAGATTGTTTTTGGCATAAAACCTTGTGAAGTTGGTTTGTTTCATAAAGCAGAAAGTCTGGTTTTGGAATAAAATAGATTAGATTTTGTAAACTTCTTCAGAATGTTTCCTCTCACTACCAGTCATTCTTATACCATGTGTTCTCAGCTAAATAGTCCAGATTATAGATGATGTTGAAGTCTACAGTTTGTCTGAAACATCTGTTTTACCGTCCTTCAGTGCCAGTGAGTTATTTCCTCTGTTCAGCTTTAACTTGTCTGTGGAAAAAATATCCAACTGTGAAATAATCAGGATTCATTATCCCCAGTTTCTCTAGCCACAGCTAAGTGCTTCTCTAGATAAGATGCAGTGTATGCATTATTTTAAGCTAGGCCTTGCTCTGTTACTAGTGTTTAAAGCTGACCTTGCTCTGCACAGAAACGTTTTAAGTTTTTCATGAGGTGAATGCACTAAATTGGTTCTTATACCTTGATTTCCCTAAGTTAACCATTTTTCCCCCCATTATTTTGCTTTATCTGGGTTAATTTCTCTTCTCTTATGATACTCTATATTTGAAATTCAACTATAGAAACCTTTGCTAAAGTTTACATAGTGTGTCTTTCTTCACTGAAGTCACATCTCGCATTTAGTTACTTACTTCATTGGGTTTATGTGCTTAAATGCTTGCTGTTACCAGGCTTTAAGGATTTAATCCTTCACAGCACTTAGTTATTGCATCACATACATAAGATAAAAAGCTACGACCAGGATAGATAATGCTCCAATTAACTTGATGAGAATTGCAGCTGAATGATAGTCCTCTCAAGAAGGTTCATTTTCCCTCCCTGCTTCATTTCTGTTTTGAGCCTGTGAGAGTTTGGATTTTTATAAAGGGAGCTCAAACCAGCATCGTGCTCTGAAGCACCCAAAGACGGCAGGATCAAAGGCTATGGACTGCAGACTGCATAGAATCAAGCCCTAGAATTTTATTAAAATAGTGTGAGAGGTTTAGTTCGCCTCTCAGAATAAACAAATTACAGTATCCTTTATGCAAGGAGTCACTGTCCTTAGATTTGTAGATTCTTTTTTTTCTCTAAGTCTATAGCTAGTATTTTTCTTGCACTCTTGCACTTGTGTTTACCTTGTGCTCTGCAAAGAGTGTATAGAAGGAACGTTATCACTACCTAGGCTTTCCAAAAGATGTGCATATTTTAGGGAGCTTGCTGCCAGGCCTCTGACCAAATTCAGAACATGCCTTCTTCCTAGAGTTAAGTTAAACAGTATATTTATTAATAAAATATTATCAGCGATACTGGCTTAGCAAAAGGTGGTCTAGCACTCAAGGCATTAACATTCTTCTGACTCCAATGCCTTAGTTTTTGGTGAACCCATCCTGCTTATTCCAAAACTTCAAGGAATGTTGTTGTGAATATTGTTTTGAGATTTCCTTCTGATTATGATGTAAGCTCTGTTTTTTGTTAATTTTATTTGATCTTACTTCACACATCTTAGTCCCACTGGTTGTTTCTAGGTAGTAAAGAGGAAAATGAGGAGCCCTGGCTTAGAAGGAGAATAAAGCCTTGTGATTTGCAAAGAAAGAAGAATGAAAAGCAAAATGATGGTTGGGGAAATTCGAGATTGGTGAAATTAGGATTTTTGTAGATATTTTTTGTTGTTGTTGTCAGAAAAGATAGTTTCAAATATCAAATGTTTTCTTAGAATGATCAGAATTGTACAGTCGTTTTCTTGAGAAGCAGATAGACTGCTCCATTTTGTTTCTGTTTTCCAGCCAAGCAGACAAAAGCCTGAGGGAAGTCAGAAGATAGGAAATTCTTTTTATTTTTATTAAAATATAATTGTTGCTTCTTTATTTTCAAGGCCTTTTTCTATAGGACATTTCCAGATGTGAAGATAAACATGCACTATTTCATGTGTCCCAAACTGAGGAAATATCTCACCCATGCAGTCTTGTAATATCTTGCAATAAGGCACTTGGAACCAACTCCCATATAGAGGGAGATGCTCCATATAGAGAGTTTAGTTTTGCCAGTGAAAAGAGCTAGTACCACTAGAAACGGCTTGTGAGCTCTCTTATAAATTAATTTTGCATCTGATTGCATCCACATGTATCTGTGGACTGATGTACCTTGTGAATCAGCATGTTGCTATTCCAGTCTGAAAGGAAATTATTTTCCATTTCTAATACAGGTGACTGTATGTGGACTGGCTTACTGGGAACAGTCAGTTACTTCAGTCAAAGTATGTAATTAGATAATTTCTTTTATATTTTCATATGTCACATTATTGTTTATTATTGTAAATGATCTGTTTCTGATTTCTTGAGTAAAATGAATAGCATTGTTGAAAAATGTACACTGCCTCTGACTTCCTTACAGTAGATCTGTATGGTGGTGATTATGAGGACACCCGTGGCTTATTATTCATCTCCAGCAGTTTAAACAAGGAATTTTGAGGCTGGCTAAGTGGCAAGATTAAAGTATGCCATTCTTATCCTTCAAAATGTAATCAGTTTGTATTTCCTGCACTCAGTGCTTCCCAAGGATGGCTCATTAATAATATGGAGTTTAAAAGTCAGGGTGTTGTATAATTCGTTCCTGTTTCAACACTTCATGGTATGGTAACAATAAACAGAGTATTGGTAGAAAACTTAAAGCAATCTAAAAAGCACAATTATTCCTTTGCAGGTAACAAATGACAGTCTATCAGCCTCTTGCTTAAAATGTTCACATTAACAGACATAGCTCACTCTATGTCACTTTTTTAAAGTTTTGTGAGTTAGGGCCATTAGTTTTGATAAAAAAAAAAAAAAAAAAAATGGTGAGAAGCATGCACTGATCATGCCTGTGTTCTAGGATTTGATCTTAAAAAGTCTGCATTTGGGATTCTTAACTCTAGGAAGATGTGGCGGAGGTGTCTTTTGGAACGAAAAGCCAGTTGTGGCCGGTAAAGATTCTTCTTAAGGTTGTTAACCTCTGTATTCTTACAATGTATTTAGATAGATGCCTAATTATTTCTGCAGTTTCAGTTGGAGTGTGTTTCCCAAACAGCAGTTGTGTAATGTTGCTATGCAGTTATACAGCTGTTGCCATTTGCCCCACAGATGCCTGTGCTTCAGTTATGGGTGAAGGAAGCTCTGGTTGGCTTCTAAGTCAGTCACAGCATTTTAAAGGTTTTTGAATATATATGTACAAATATTATTTAGGTAGTTAGGCATGTTCATATTATTATTACTGCATTTTGTCAAGGCACAGGACCATTTTTCCAAACATCTTCTGTATTGGCTCACAATCTTGCCTACAGCACTGTGGCAATACAGCTGCTTGACAGCAGCTTCATTAGAATCAGAGTGCATGTGCTGCATTTATTAAATTACAGATTAATTCGGTAATGCATATGCACCAGAAGGCTATGAAAACTGTCAATTTTTTCTTTGAGTGCATGTGGTGTTATATACAATTGAAGTTGCATAAAAATGCCGTGTTCCATTTCATTTTGATGGTGCTAGTAATTTTTTCCTGTCTTATTGGTCTTTGTCTTTCTGCGTAGGAATGATGTGTCCACACTGCAAAGTCTCATCAGACTTGCATGATTTTTCAAAATGCTTATATCTAATTTGAAACTTGTCTAGTAGCTCCAGAGAACAGTAGAACATGAACTACCAGGGTATGGTGCCATTATAATCTTCCCAAAATCTCTATATTCATCACTGAGGAACCAGGTCCTGAAAAAATATCTTGAGATTAGTATGAAATATGAAAGCTATTTTTTCTAACAAATTCTAAGTCCAGATTGATACAGCAAATCTGTGGCCCATAGGAATCTGAGTCAGCTCATCTATTTTGTTATCTAAGTGTAAGAGTTGAGGGGCTGTGTTTCATTACGCATGATATGATGGGGTTTAGCATGCAAATTAGGGTACATCACTTGGCTTCTCCAAATGTGTGTATTCTGACAAACAGACCTATGAGAGCAATGGTAGAAGTTTCCTGTTGAAATGGGAGGCAAGTACTTAATCAGTGCTCAAAACAACATCATAATAAAAAGGAAGACACTTCAGTTTCCTAAATAGATTCCTCAGATTATCCTTTTAAGACCAAACTTGAAAACATGAACTGCTGGAGTTCGTGTAGTGAATGTCACACTGACATTTCATACCACTCATAATGAGACGGATCTGCAAGTTGACATCATTATTTAAATCAACCTGTACTGTGTTTTACTAGAAGTCTCTACTAGGAGTCTCTGCTTCTTTACTAGGGATCAGTCCTGTTGCTACTCTAGATGAGAGGTCTGTCCTGTCAGTCATATCCATAGCAGGTTTGCCATGGATTTGGCTTTGGATAATCCTTGTAGGAGTTGGGATTTCTCTGGGATAGAATGCATTCTTCACCTTGTCTTAGGCAATAACAAAGCTGTATTGTATGTTTTACTTCCCCACGGCCCTGATCAAAACTTGGTGATTTAGTCATGGTCAAACTGCAGGAGTGAGAGCATAGTCTGCAGTGTGCATTTTAAAATCCTCTTTTAACAGAGGCCTTTTATTTAAGGGTTGCTGAAGTTAGTGGGATGTCTTGGGTTCAGATTTAAATGTTAGGTTGTATGGCTGCCAAAGATACATGCTAACATTTGTAAGATTTGGGATCCCTGAAAGCGTAGGCTCAGTGTATTAAGACTTCTTAACTCACAGCCACTAAAACTTTATGCTTTTGTTTTGGTTTTGTTTTCATGCAAATAATCATAGGTTTCCTGCATAGAGGGTCGCTCGATTCCCAAGTTGACCCCCAACTCCTGTGTGTTACCTAGTTGAAGACAAGATGTTTTCCTCTTGTGTTCTCCTCTAGTAAGGTGTAAGAAATCAATAAGATGCTTCTTTCTTGTACTGTCTGCTGTTTCCTTGCACTTGTTTTTCTGTCCCTTTAAATCAGGACACCAAGGTGCCTTCAATCCAAGTACTGGAAATTCTGCTGTTTTCCTCCCGTAAATAAAACTGCCTTGGCAGTTCTGTCAGTTTTTTGACTGGAACTTAAGACACCTTAATTCCTATGTATTTTGCCTTTCTGTAAAATGCTTCATATGCTGTAAATGAAGATGAAGATGCATCATCTCGGAGTCAAGTCACATGTTTAATAGCAAATGACTTGAGCTTACTGTATTTTTGTGTAATTCTGTGCTGTCCTCTCCAAAGAAACAGCACATGATTGTTCGTAAGCTTGCTGTGCTGAGGAGCAAATTTGATAAGGCTTTCAGAAACTGCACCGTAAGGCTAGTAATTGCTGTGATCCAATGAGGGAGCCCTCTGTGGTGGCATCACTGGAGAGGGTAAGTGTGGTGTGACTGCTGCCGACTTCTCGGATCACGCCCACCAATGAAAGATTAATGAGGAGATGCTGTTTTATGACAAACACGTAATGCTGCCGCCAGGTCACGAGCTTGATTTGCACCAATCAATATCATTCCTTCTCCTAAAAGTAGCTAATGATAGCGTGCTTGTGAGAAATCAAACAGGCTGCAATCTAAGACAGCCTGCAAGTTCTTATTGTGTCAGCTTTAAGGAAATGGTATTCATTTTACAATGCCATCCAAACCTTGGAAAGAAGAGTTTAAATTCAGAGGGAAAGTGTTTAAGATGGCTTGAGGGGAGAAAAATAAGAAGGCAACAAAACAACCCCTCACCCCCCTACCCCACCCCCCAAAAAATCAGGAAAATTCAACTAAGCAGATGCTGAAATTGAGAACACATTAGAATCAAAAGTCACTTCAATATACAGAGAAAAAAAAAAAAGGTCTTTTATTCTCAGAGTTAATAATTTCTGAAAGAGTATACATTAGAAACGAGTATTTGATTTGGCTTTCGGTTTTAAGGATCAGGTATACATTAATGTCTGTACTCTTATTCCTAGCAGTGACTGAATCATATTGATCCATCTGAGGAGATCTGGAAAGAAATTGGGCAATCCTTCTCCTGCCCTTGTAATAACAGATGTCCAGATAAGTTTCTGATGTAATTTAGATGAGTCTATAGATTTTTAAAAAATATTACTCCATAGTTCCAGAAAGTGAGTATAGGATGCAAAGGAGGGTATGTAATTCAACTATTTCCATCAGAGCTGATCTTGTGAGAGACTGGACAATCTAAAAATTAGAGAGAAGAACAAGGAAGAAAACCCAGCTTTTCTTCCTAACTTTGCACTAAAAACTCTGACCGTGACTTTGCAGCCATACTTCTTTCTGGTAGTATTGTACTACAAGTTGTTGGCAATGAGTTATTGTGGCTACTCATGGAATAAGTTGCTATAAAATATGAATAATGGGAGTTCAAGTTTGAAGCTATTTATTGTTAGGTCTCAGTTTTCTGAGCTTTAGAATAGGAACTCCCTACTTTTCTCTTAAAAATATATTTAAGTTCTGTAATGAAAGATTGTATGAAAGTTTTTCATAGAGGCATAGTATGGTCTTTTCTCTATATACAGGACAGTGCTGACCTGATTCCAGTTACCTCTTATTATGAAATAATATTTCAAAATATTATGACAGATTTTTTCATTTATGAAAATTGTATTTGCCTAATATTTAGGGTATTTTGTGATTTCTGCCCAGTTCAGTAACATCATAAACTTTTAAAATGTTAATAATATATCTAACAATATTATGTTCATAATACTTGAAACAGATTAATAGAGTGAAATTTGTCACCAAAAATGTCAATAGTGAATTTTAGAGTAACAGTAACTGGATCTAGAAAAGATTGTAAGTGAGCAAATATACATTAAAAGCCAGGAGAATCTTTGTGCTAACATCATTCTCCAGGAGGACAGATCTACCAAAACACTCCTTTGCAGTAAGCAAGCAACCTATTTGGTGAGTAAGTCAATGAATAGTGATTCTAATAGCAATTACAGGCTAATATTCTGCCACTTTTACACTCTTGTGAGAATATATTGTCATTAGATGGCATTGCTTAATGTTTAACTTTGTGGTTTTCATCATACAGTGAGAGAGAGAGAACAAATTAATCGAATCTAGTTGCAATATGAGTTTGCAGTCAGATACTTGTTTCAATCACTGAAATGTTTTTTTTAAATATGATTTTTTTCCATCTGTATCAATTTTATTTTGTTTCTAGACTGCACCATACTCCAAGCCAATTGTTTTTCTTGGGTTAACTTAGAATGTTCATGTTGTTATTTTTTTCCTGTTTCCTTTTTCTACTCCTGTGAGTACTTTTCCTTTTTTAATAGAGCACCTTTCCCATAAAGGGTGAGATTTATTAGAATCCCTTCCTGGGAGAGCAGCGTGGCCTACAAGGCAATGACCACCCTAGGAGATGGGCACTGCCATATTCTTATCCTCATTCAGTTACTTGGTGGCCTTACATAGGTTACTAAACTACATTCCGGAAGTGCTGTGAAGAGCAGTCAGGAAAGATTGTGCAGCACTTAGAAGAAGCAGAATACTTAACATTATGTCCGACATTAAGAGTACCATACATTTACTGTAAGCGTGGAGTATAAACTGTGAGGTAAGTGGAAGAGCTTGTGGTTTTTTTCAGGGATCTTTCCTGAAACACGACAGTAAGATTTCTGATTCTGGTACTATGACTTATTTTCATGATGAAATCAAACTTTGTCGTTCCTGTTTCTCCTTGATGGCTGACATTTCTGATAAAATTTCCTGTAAAGCTTGGGAGGTGGTGGTGGTGGCAGGGGGCAGGTAGGAAATAAAACCAGAAGCATAGCTCTGTTTGTGAGGAATTGTGTTGAAATAAATTTCTGAGCTGTTGCTCTCCGGAGTCCTGGAATAGAAGATGGAAAAAAGACATGCTCAGAAGACAAAACTGCTATCTAGAGAAACAAAACTAGTATATAATGATAATGATTTTAATTTAAAAAAAAAACAAAGTAGTGAATTTTGTCAACTCATTTATAGTTTGATCAGATTTTTTTTTCTTTTCTTTCATAATAGACCATTTATCTATATCTTTAGCATTTATCTTAGTACTGTGGTATCTGACAGCTCAAGTCACAGACTTTTCTGTGGTTGCTCTGTTTTGATTTAATTCTTCTTAAATATGAGTGACAAGACCTTCTATGATCTTCATTCTGTTCAGCACTTTGTATTCTGACGTTAATATTCCTCTATATTTCCCAGAAACATCACCCAGAATACCCTGGATACCCCCATCACAGTGATAGCTCGTAGTTATCCCCTGACAGACTAATATAGCTCCTCTTTCTCCTAAACTGTTATTTCCAATTTGTCAAAGGAACTCATACCTATAGATATAGCTATGCACTTCATTTTATCGAATTTCATTCCATTTCTGTTATGCAGAATTACCCATGATGATCTGTGGTGAAATCCAGTCTGGAGAAAGGGGAGCAATTGGTTTCATTTGTTTTTGGCTGCTCCTCTCTCAAACTGGATGCTCAGTGGAACACAGTGTAGCTCCATCGAATTTGGTGCTTTATAATGTCCTGAATCCAGAGGGATTTTTTAGCTGAGGTGAAGAGCTGTGACCCATGTAATTTCTGAACTTAAGCTTGGTTGAGCATCACTGTAACCATGTTTGTGTGCTGTTGCCTGCATATATTCAACTTAAGCTACCATGCACAAAGATATTCTGGGTGTCCCTACACCTATGTCCTGATTTATCTGCAAACTAGGTAGCCTACCCACAAATCCTAGAGTTATTGAGTGTGTAATGACAATGGGACCTCCTAGTAACTAGGTGGTTGACAGTCTGAGCATATATATCTGTCATTTTAGTTCATGTTTTCCAAGTCAACTTCATGCTTGTGTTTTGCAAATGACTTTGCAGATACGGAGTCATTTGCTAAGTTTGTGTCTGATGTCATTCGCAAATTAAGCAGATGTTCAAGTGCCCCTATTTATCCTTGCAATTGTTTGGAAGTGTAGAATAAATGGTGAGATCAAGAACCTCTTTGAAACTAGCCCTTTGGTCTTGATTTTGCTTCAGTTGAAGTTTCTGAAAAACTTTCTTCTGTTTGTGGGAATGAGATGAGGCATGTTTGTAAAATAAAGGCATTATATAGACTGATTGTGGTGCAATGTTTGTGAGTACAGCTGGTTTTATATGGCTAACTGTTGAAAATTTTCCTGAATTTACTTTCAATATTTCTTGTTCTCTGTCAGTAAAATATATAATTAGAGAAGCATGCTATACAGCAAACTCAATTTGAAAAATTATTATTTAAAACATAAAAGAGGCAGTGACTGAAGACCTGCCAAGCTCTATTGAATACTTACATGTATTATATTGTAAACATAATATGATTTTATGGTATGTTGTCATAATAATTGGCAGTGGTATTGGAGTCAGTCGTTGAGTGCTTTGTTCATGTGCTAATAGACAACAAGGGCTACAAGGTTTGTTGGCAGTGGGCTTATTTTTCCTCTTTTTGTCTTTCTTTTTTAGTAAATTGGTCTCAAAATACTTAATTTTTTTTTTTTTTTTAACCTGCATATCTTAGGATCCTGATGGCTTTATCTCTTTGTAATAACATTTGGGACATTCTCCTTAGAAATGAGCTTCACTCAGTGCTGTCGCATTGCTCGTTTTTCTTACAGCTGACGCTACCACCAGCGATGGGCAATGCTTAGCTGTGGTCAGCAGCATGGAAGAGTACATTGTTAGACTCCTTCATCTCCAAACTGAAAGGTAGCGCGAGTCGAGAGAGAGCATGAAAACTGAGTCTGAAGGCTAGCAAAACACCCCAGGTGCCTGAGAAGGAGCAACTTCGTGTCAGCATCCCGAAGTTGGTTTAGGTCATGCTAACTCCTGCAAGCTGTGGCCCTGGGTTTGAGAAGGCCGTTGGGCAACAGGAGCAATTTGTGGTGAGGAAGCATGGCACAGCTCTTCATTTATTTGCAGAGGTCCCAAAACAAGATAAGCTTGTCCTAAATGTCCATTTCCCACTTAAGACAGCTGTGAGAACGGCAGCCTGCACTGTTTTTCCGTCTTTCATCCGATTCAGACTAAGACTCAGCTAGTTATCTCCAGGTTCCTGCCAAATCAGCCCCACCACACACCCTATTCATCACCATTCTTTTACCTTTACGTACATCCCATGCTCTTTGCCAGCTGGAGTCCTGATCCAGCTCTCACCGACTTGAGTGGTACGCGATACAGCAATGCCCTTCTTTGCTTCCCAGGCTCCCGTGCCTTTGTTCACGCTGCTTTAAATACCTGTCCTGACTGGCTGCGTGCCAGTCGTTTCTCACGGCATTCCTCATTTCGTAGCTGCCCCCTCTTCATCTCAAAGTCCTCTGCCTTCTGTTATTTTTTCCATCGTTACACTTTAGCACTTGTTTTGCTTCTACGAGTCTCCTTTGAAGTGCCAGTTGCGGAATATGGTGCCTGGATGTATCTCTAGTTCTGCCAGCGGAACAGGGATTGCAGTATTACCAGTTGTACACCACCTGGCTCCTAGCAGGTAGACAGCATGTTACTGAGTTTTGCACTGAAGGGGGTACTCCAGGTTTCCTTCAGAATACCTGCGTGGTCCCTGCCCAAGCAGTCATGTATCGTATTCACCTGCCATGAGATGCATATACTTATAATCAGTGTAAACAGATTAGACAGTATGGCAGCAAGTGAAGAACAGCAGGTTTAGTTGGATCATCAGAGGGAAATGGGAATTGCTATAATAATTGCCCAACATAATATTTTATCTGATCTCGGTACCTCTTTTTTTCCTCATGAAAATGCCAGTGTAACCTCTTATAGTGCAGCACTTCTCAAGCAAAACTGGGGGATTTGTCCTGGTACCGAGCCACGGGAAAGAGCTGGATCTGAATCACTAATACAACTTGGAGAAATACCTTAGAAGTTTTTTAGGGATTTCCTAGCCAGGGGCTGTCCTTGGGTAACTATGTTTAGCTTTTGATCATCTTCAAAAGTGCCGCTCAACGTTGTTTAGTAATTTAGTACTTTGCTGAAAAACAAGTAGATGTTACACACAGTATCTCAATAATTTTCATTTAGAAAGCACAGTGAAAGTTGATACTTTTTTTCAATGATGTAGGATTTTTATTACCTACTGGGGTGTCATCCAGTGTATGAAACTGCTACTGTTTTCCCACTAAGATGTGTACGCTCTACTACACAGTGGGCTCCCAATGCAGGTATCACAAGCATTGCAAACTGCAGATGTTCCAAGTGTTTTTCTCCTCAATATTCTCATTGTTACGTGTGTGGCTAATCAGCATTTAAAAACAAAGTTTGCATAGAAAGACCCTATTCATCCAGGGAGGACAGGCTAACAAGTTCCCATTCTACCCAAGTGCTGGGCACATAAGATGTGCATTAACTGCATGCTCCTCAAACCAGACTCGAACAGAGGGGTTTTCATAGCGTACAAGGTAGCTGAAAATTGTTTTTC
>VZSV01000012.1:3710928-3740188 GCA_013398735.1 Nothocercus julius
AAAAAAAATAAAAAAAAAGAAGAAAAAAATCTTGATGTCTCCAGAGTCTTTTGTGGCTTTTGTCCACTCTGCTTCTTTAGCAGACAGGCTTTTTTAGACCATGGAAATCTTGAAGGCACGTGGGTGCCTAGGCACACCTCTTCCTCGCAGTTTCCATAAAAGGCACTTTCTGGTGATTTCTGCAGGGAATGGCAGAATGAAGTGGAAAGGGTCCTATTGTAGAGCTGTTAACCAGAAGTCAGGCCTGTTTATACCTTCTGCATAGCAAATTCAGGAAAGGGTAGGTTTGACACTGCTGATATTCTTAGGTGATATGTTTGAAGGCACATAATCACCCAGGCTTAGGAAAATGCTCTCTTCAAATGCTTACAGCCCTTTTACCTTGTACCAAAGAAGGATGGGAGCACATAGGCACAGCTTTTCCTTGTTAAGTCATCTTATTTCTTATAAATCTTGCTTTGATAAAATTATTTCCAAAGAGACCTTAAACCTCTTTTTTTTTTTTTTTTTTTTTTTTTTTTTTTTTTTTTCTCTCAAAGTGAGATGGTTTTGGAAAACTGGAAGATCAGGAGTTAACATCTCAAGCTTCCCTGTGCACTGATAAACATACCTTGCTTCAGAGACTGTTGAAAGAGTTGCAGAGCCTGTAGGCATGGGTGCTTCACCGCTTTGGAGTCATGTTAAACTCTGTGTAAGACAGAATAATACCATGGCCTTTTAACAAGTATTGTGCAAAGTGTGGGCTGTCATCCTTTAAACAGCACCGCATTTGCATTTCTCTTGATCATCTGTCCAAGAGCAAAGGTCAGTAGGGTGACACAGTATTGTTTTAAGTGCAATTGATCTAAAAATATATCAAAAGGAAACTGCTGTATATGAACAAATTATGGAGAGGCTTTGTAGGGACTTGTTGATGTCTATAAATACATAAAACAAGGAAGAAGCAGCTTATGACATGGTTATTTCTGGAAAAGCGGAAGATGTGACTGTCATTGTTACACTATGCACAGAGTCAAGCTGCTGCCATTGTAAAAAGTGTGAGCAGAGTTAAGACCCCAAAAATCAGAAAAATAAAACAATTTTCATATGAGTTTCCAGATTGAATTAATTTCCATATGAATTTCCAAATGGAAATTTCCAATTTCCACAATTTTGTCCGAATCCTACCTCCACACAAATCAGTGGCAACTTACCTGTTAATGTTGGTTGAGTCAGACTTAAGCATTTTGCTCCCCTTTTCCCACTTTTTTTTTTTTTTTTTTAAACAAAAAACAAGTTTCTTTTCCCTTCCAGAGAACACCCATTCTGCTCATGAGCCTAAGGATACAATAATCTTTAATGATTTCTGGCAGATCGCAACACAGAATATTGCAAAGCTAGTAGCAGGGTGCCAGCTCACTTCCTTGTAAGAAGGGAGAATAAAATTCATTTATTCACAGAGCAAACAGCTAGAAGGGACTACTCTGTCATTTTGCTCTCTGTATCATAAGTCATTATTACTCAGTCACCTGAGTTATAAAAGAGCCCAATACTTTGTGTTCAGCAGCTGTGGAAATTACAGCTCTTTAGCTGCAACACTGAGAAAAGTATTCAAACTTGAAAACCTCAGAATACAAAATTGCATTAAAAAAAATCCTATAGTAATTTTAGTTGTGAATAGCTGTATTTTTAATGTGCCTTGAACTTTTTTTTGGACTAAATAACCACGCAGAAGCTAGTATTTTCTGTAAAGTATTAAACCATTTAATAATGTTAGCATGCGAACTTTAAGTCTTTTATTAAGACTTCTCACTGTAAAGCATTTTCTCCTTACATCGTTTTATCATCTTTTTATTCTCTCTGTTCTAAAAACATTCTGTCTAAAACGTGGAATTGATATGGTGTTTCACTGTAGGTTTCACCAGTGTGCCTGGAGTCATATAAGGGTATTTGGCTGTTCAGTGCATTGGTATCTGTACATACATGGATAATACTTGTTCTTTTTGCTGCAATGTCAGATGTTTGTCCACTGTGATCCTCAATACCTTTTAGACTGTGTTTTCCAGGGAAGAGGTTTGGCCGCTGAGGTAGCCCATAGTCCTAATCCCTTTGCATTTGGGTATATTAAGACGTGTTTAATTTGAATGGGGTCAGCTTATCAAGTGATCCACATTGCTCTGTATGACTATCTTCAGCTTTTATCCTAACATATCATTTTACTAATCTTTATGCCATCCACAAATCATATTACTATGGATGTTCATATTTATTTCCAAATCGTAGAAGAAAATGCTAAGCCCTAAAAAATGATTCAGTGAGGATTCTCCATTAATTTTTACTTAGCTCTGTCAGCTCTTAATCCTTTTAATATGTTTTATCGATATTGTGTTGTGCTAAGTTTCATAATTGGAATGTCACACAGCATTAAGTCAAATGCTATCTACCAATAAATTGAATCATTACTACTGCCAGCCCATCCTCTGTCTCATCAAACAATTCAGTAAGTTTATTTTATGAGATCTATTTGCCATAAAAAATGTGTTGACTGATACTAATTATATTCATGTACTTCAATTCTTTATTAATTTAATTTTATTGCAGCGTTACCATTTTATTACCTGGAAGCAACGTCAGGCTAACTACCATTAGGTCTCTGAGTCATAGCCTTTATTTTAATTGGCACAACATTAGCACTTTTCCAGTCAAATGGAATGTCCCTGGAATGCCTTAGTTTATTAAAAATAAACATTATTAGTTCTAAGGCCTCCTTAGACTTAGTTCTTAGGTGCAATGTGGATGGATTGACTGATATAAAAATGTTTATTTCTAGTATCTGTTGTATAACATTCTGCCTGGTTACCAAGGGACGGGAAAATACTCGGTCGTCATCATGTGACATAAGAGCATCTTTCCAAATATGGCATAGAAATATTTCTAAAAAATTCTGCCCTACTTGTATCTCTATTAAAAAAAAAAATTATCACTTCTGTCTGGCAAAGTTTGTGTATTATTGGAGTATTGCTGTAGTCTTGGTGCATTTCTTAAAATTTTCAAGTTATGTTGGTGCTGTCAAAGGTGGACTTTCCCCTAATGCTTCTAGCTTGTGTTATCAACTTTTGTCCTTTGTAACTCCTAATGCATGAGGATTATTATTGTTTCTCTTCATTTATTATATAATACTTTTTATTACTAACTGTGATGGATGGCTTTTTAGCTGAAATTACCCTCTTCCTTGACTGTGAAATTTCAGCTTCTTGACCATCCTAAGAATTTGTCCTAAAGAAACTTCTTTCTTCTGACTTTCCCACAGTCGATTCCAATCCTCATTTTAATTAAAGATACTAAAGTTGCAACTTACTGATAGCTTGTTAGCACAGGTACCATACTCATGGCTTTATGTGGAAGTGCGTCCCTCATCTGTCCTACTCATTCTGTCCTTGCAGGGTTTTTGCTGTGTTCCATTTCTTTTCTTTCTTTCTTCTTTTTTTTTTTTTTTTTTTTTTAAACACTGAAATCAGGCGAATCATTGCACCATATTTGCTGATATCAATGCTGATATCACATTCTTTTGCCTGAATGGTAATTTCATGTTCTCTTACTTATCATCTCTTCCAGTCTCAATACGTAAGGGCCTCAAAAGTGTCATCTTTGAATATTCTTTGCTGTATGGATCCTTTTTCTTCAGGGATCTGAAGAAGCTATCTTTGCTTTCTTACCAACTTTTTCAAGTGTTGTTACTTTACTAGTCTCTTGCTTTCCTCTACTTCCATGCAGATAAAGCCCTTCTAGTGAAATCTACCCAAGTCATCCACTTGATTATAGCTGGCATCCAGCAGACCACGCTGTCATGGAACGGATGCGCTTTGTTCGTATGACAGAAATAGTAGTATGTCTTATTGGTATGGATAGTAGTTTTAACAAGGTTCAATGGCAAGGTCCCTGTTATTTACTGCACGGAGAACAAGTTCCTACAAAATTACCAAGGAGACCCTCCTGTTGAGCCACAGGGTTCATATCAGACTACTCTGCTTTCCAAATTTCCTCCTCAGGGGAGGCTGATGCATCTGAATCCAAGCTTAGCCCCAGACTTGGTCAGCGTTTTATTCCTAAAGGATTATGTGTACATGCCTATTTAAACCAAGGCTTTTGTTGGCTTAATTCCTAGTTATTTTCTACTCTTAAAATTGCCATCATATTATAGCAATTTCACATGATATTTTCTAGTGATAAAAAATTCATAACCTGTGGTACCTGAGTGTCATACATTTTACACTCTGTGAAATGATTTGACCAGATCATTTAGCTAAGGAAATATTTAGATCTCATGAGTACGTAAGAACGTTTGTTTCCCTCCTGAGTAAAGATCATAGCAGTACTTACTGCAAAAGCAAATACAGCCCTGCAGCAGTGTTACACTTGATAAATGCAGAAAGAGTCACAGTGACAGAGCAGGAAGAGTCAGTGACTGAGCCACAGCCGCTCTGAATCCAAACTTGTTTCAGTCTTTGAGAGGGAAAATGAAATTGTCACATGGCTGCTGATCACATAGTGACTGAATTGTTTCTAACTATGTGTCCTTTGGGAGATAGATTCTGCAGCTGGAAAATCCCCAACATGTGACTGGTACAGCTGTATTTGATAATAGGACTGAGGTTTACTGCAGACCTGAATATTTCACCGTGTTGCATCTGTACCCTGTGGGTGTCAGCCTATTGCAGCATGCAAGTAGCTGCCAAACATCCGCCGTGTTTCAGAATTTGCATCAGCATTTGGACATCCTCAGAACTGCTTGTATGTGCTGCTCTGTTTTTGAGAAAGCAATTAGGAAATAGACTCCCGATTGCAGTGAAGAAGAAAATTTATTGGTAAGAATGAACAGAGTATCTTTAGGCCATCTGCTTTTGTACCACTCTACCACAGGACATAACTACATGATTAGGAAAATGGAAACCTGGGACTTCTACTTTTTTTCAAGCTATTTTCTTCAAGCTTATCCAGCCAAATCCTGACTTTTTGTTTCTTCTGCCTGGGGCATCTTGTCAGCAATTAAGGTGGTGACTTGTTTGTGACAGGAGCTCTTTGTTACTTCTTGGTACAGTCCCAAGGACAATAGGACCCACTATCTGATGAGAGTTGTAAGCTTTATCGAAATACAAATCCGTGGTTTCAGCTAATGCTTCATGGGTTGACTCATTCTGACCCATTGCACTCTCCAGCATCCGAGAGTTAGCACCCGGTCATGCAAACGTTCACATGGGCGAAGGGAGATGCTGATCCCTGACTTTGAAGTGATCCACAGCAGTGTTGCAAAGCAGCCGCCCAGCTTACATGCTTGAAAGTCTCGATCGTTAATAACTGCAATTCATCACTGCATCCACTTTGTCTTCTTAGTTGTGAAACCTTTTCACAATTCTGCCTGGAGATTCTGAGCTGGGGCAAATGCTGTAGCAGTTAACCTCACTCTTCCTGATTTTAAGTATAAACCAAGTTCACAAACAAAAATTAATGTTGGGGTTCAGGATTGCTTGTGCTCTGCTTTACATTGTAAGTTAGAGAAAGGAAAGTTATTTTTATAAATAAATGTAATTTTTAAAATGTGGCGCTACAGTCTGTATCCACAGATTCATGTGTTCTTCATTTTTATAACATTTCTTTCCTTTTATAATACCTTTAAAAATTAATCTCTTTCTGAGTTCTAGAGGGACCTGGTGTCTCAAAATCTAAGTATTCCGAGCTTTCACTCATTTCATAATGAAGGGCAATCTACGTTTCGTTGATTTGGTTAATTACTCATAGGATAGTGAAAGATAACACAAATGTTTGATAGAGCACATAGTAAGCATAAGCACAACAGCAAAAAAATCACGAGATGAGCTATTTTTATTACCCCAGTGTGTTGGTTCTTAGTTGCTGTATGTTATCTATATTTGCATGTAGTGTGGTTGGGGAAGTAGTCAGATGAAAAGTCACAACTGCTTTCTGAAAGTGAATGAATCATGTGCTGATTCACTGTACACAGGCACCGTGTGCTCGACATATTTGTGTTGGACATTCCTGTACTAGCTTCCCGTCTGCTCCGCTGTGGGACCTAACTTAAAAGAGACCTATTGGGGTGCAAGTCAATGAAACAGCAACAATAGTGCTGCAGTACAGCCTCGTGGACTTGAAATTTATTTTAATTTAATTTAATTGAAAGTTATAGCTCTTTTAAATTTCACAGGTGGCTTATCATTCGATACAAATACAGGCCTCATCTCTGAAGTCTATGAGATGGAATTTAGATATACAAATATTTGCATGACAAAAGCAGGGCGTGGAGAGCATTCCCATTGCTTTAAGTCATGGCCTGGAGGGCACACTCCCTTCACTTGTTGCTGGGATTATATGCAAGTGTCCCGCAGCTGAGGGGCATGTTCCCACTCCAGATTCAAAACCCACCTGGACGTGACCCTGTGCACGTGCTCCAGGTGACCCTGCTTGTACATGGGACTAGATGGTCTCCGAAGGCCCCTTCCAACCTCAATCATTCCTTGATTCTGTGATTCATGCTAAATTGTGTAAGATGAAGCTAGGGCAGCTCCTGTGACCTAAAGCAGTTCGTTGCCTCTCTTGCTTCCCTGATTGCCCTTGGTATGGGAAAGCTCCCACAGCTGGAGTTTGATGAGAGCAAGCAGAGAAAATCTCATGTCCCAGAAAACAATTTGAAGTAGAACAGCTACCCAAGATTGTAATGAGGATGGTAGAAGAGTGGGTTTTTTTGTTTGCTTTTAAGACTGCCCAGGACAGAGTAGGCATGTTTTTAAATGCTGCACCTTGCTCAGTCATTTGGCTCATGTAGCAGACCTGTAGTGCTTGTTCTGTTACAAGCAAATTTTATAATGTGGAAGGAGTCAGCCAACCTTATGTGCTTCAGCACAGAGTGATAGGTCATTTGTCAGTATGGGGAACACAATATATTAATAAGAGAATCTTCTTCCTCACTTTTTTTTAAACCTTTTTTTTTTCCCCCCAGAAAACAGAAGTTTCCATGCTTGTGAAAAGGCTTCTTGCTAGTATTAGAGAGAAATGGCACTTTCTCTTTATGTCCAGTACATGCACAGTATATGCTGTACCACATGCAGGCTTTCCTGATGCTATCATGACAGCATCTCAGTTCCCACATGGAAATGAAGCCTTCAGGGCTGAAAAAACTGTTCAGGCCAGCTCTGGCATTTCAGACATTGTTATTAAATCTTCTTGCTAAGACTAACAGAGCATTAAAACCAAACAGAGGTTTCCCTGTAGCTTCAGCCAGTGCTAACAGAAGTCCAAGCTACGGATGTATGCAAAGCACCCCATTTGCTAGAGAGTTGTGAGATCTGTTACCTGAGCAACAAATTTACTTACCATAAATCACAGTCCAAAGCTTTAAAATGGGATATTGCAGACCCAGACACGGTTATGTTACAAAGAGGCTGCATGTGCATTAAACTGCCACGTGACTGAGCATACTACTTGGAGCGAAGTAGAAAGAATGAGACAGAGCACTATTAGCGACCTCAGTAATCTGATTTAAAGTACTTGGACACCAAATCCATATGCAGGATCCTATCTAGCAAAGTACTACTAAACCTCTATAAGACACTCTATGTGAAAGCTAAGCAATTTCTTTGGTATTTTTCTGGACTGAGGCCTCTGAATTCTTCTAACGAAGAGTGTAATTGTGGCTCCTCTGACCTTTAGGTGGCTTAATGCAGGCATCCAAGCCGAACTGCTGTACATTGTAGCGCGGGAGTTCTGGTTTGGCTTTCCCTTACTACACCTACGAGCGGAATGCCAGCTCCATGTGCTCAGCAGTGAAAATAAACCCCGCGGCACAGAGGGGAGCTCTGCTGGGCACAAGGTTTCGGGGTAACTTTGCTCTTGTGATGCCGTCCCAGGCAATTCTTTTTCAGCAAAAGTAAAGCGCTTTAATTTCTAGCCTTTCCTCTTCAGGTGATGTAAGATTACTTTATATGGAATTGAATAAAATTTCAGAAGTTTTGCAATGCAAATCTTTGGAATTTGGAATCTTTGGAATGGGCAAGATATTTGCCCATTATTGCTTCATGCTAGCAGACACTAGTGTTTTTTGTTTTTGTTTTTTTTTCCAACTAAAAGAATCTTTTAAAATTGTTTTCAGTGTGAAGTGACAGAAATGAGAAGGGAGAGATACATGGCACTATAAGATTTAATCTTAATGTCTACAATTACTTACAATTGCATGTGCATGAGTTATGAACCATGAGATCTTGAGCACAGTTTTATCTCCTTCTAATAGGCACAGAGCCGATCTCTTTCTGAGGTGAAAATTTGCAATATTCAAGGGGAAAAATAAGAACTTCTGATTCCCCTTACAGTTATTTCTGTAATTACGTACGTAAATTCTCTTCCCTGTAACCAATTTAAGCTGCCTTGGATGGATGTATTAAAGATATGCATTTGTGTGGTCAAATATTCCGTTATTAAAAATTGAGGTGACCTTCCTGAAACCGGAATGTTTTACCACTGCCCCTTATTTTATGCAGTTTTGTGGGTTTTTTTTTTTTTTTTTTTTTTTTTTTTTTTTTTTTTAATATATGGCCTAAAAGACGGTCAAGCACTTGTCACCAAATCTCAGCAAAGGTAAGTGCAGGTTTATTGGGTATTGGAACAATTTGGGCAACACTAAGTAGTCTTGGGAGTGGGGAAATAGCTATGCAGAGGAGAAAAGTTGTGTCTGAGAAGTAAAAAGCAGCAGCACAGTGTGAAGCCTGTGTTGGGTAAGCTCTTGGGCCAGCATCCTGTTTTACAAGCACTGAGGGCACTGAATGAAAAAAGCTGTCTTGTGTTTGATTCTCTGTAAAAGGGGCTGGTGGTTTTATCTTGAAAGCATTGCTGATAGGTAGATTGAAAACTAAACAAAGAGTAGAGTCTGTTCTTGTTTCTGCCTTCGCTCTGTGGGAGGTTTCTACCCCTTCGGCAAGAGCGCAAGCACTCAAACAGGTCAAGTACCTGCATTTGGCAGAGCAGAGAGGCTGAAGCTGTGGTGACGGGTGCAGAGGGGGAGACGCCATCGTCAGAAGCCTCCCGAAAGGCAGCTGGCATTGATGCAGAGAGCTTCTGTGGTCTCGGCAGCAGAACTGCTGCCAAAGAGCCCCACTCCTGCTCTGGACAGGGGCTGTAGCAAATGCTGATGCAGCGACTTGTGCGGCTACACCGTTAACTGATGGAGTGGGAACACCACGTAGCAGACTGGAAATGGGTAACAGGCACAAAAGGAAGGGGGTTGTCTTTAAATGCTATGTTAATGCTAATGATTAAAAATAATAACCAAAATTTATTATTTTTGTGAAACTGCGAATAACTGAACTAATCACGATCTCCAAGTAAAATTCTGCATCATTATCTTTTAACTGGAAAGGCCTCCACAATCCTGATCCCCTTCTCAGGGCAAAAAAGTTAAGAGCCGAGGACTTCAGGCTGCTCAGAAGCTTCAGTAGTGATTAATGATCAGATGCAGCTTGCACTGGGGCTGTGTCTTCACAAGTACTTCTTTGTGGCACTAGTGCCATCACCTAGCTCTTCATCTTTGTTTGCTCTCCACCCTTGCCCACATACTCACTTCTGCCAGTATTACTACTGTTTCTGTGACTGCACAGTGAATTGGATCAGCAAATTAATGCTTTTATTTAAAAAAAAAATTCCCTTTTCCCAAGTTATTTTTCTCAGTACAGTTTTTCTCAGTACAGTGTGCCCAGAGAGAGGTTATCCTGACGCAAATAAGCTTGTGGTGGCATAAGGTGGGAATAAGCTGGAGGGAACAAGGTGTTAAGGCCAACAGTGTCGCTGAAAGAGCATACTTATAAAATATGTCTTGTTTTGCTCGCTCATAGGAAAAAAAAACACCAATATTTTCAGTATGTGGTTGTCCTTCCGGGCAGTCATCTCCTGGTCCTCTCCTCAGGCAGGAGATGGTGCGTGCGGCCTGCAGATCCCTTCGAGGGGCTCCCCTCGGGCCGCCCGGGGCGCTGCTGCCCGGCGCCGCGCGCACCCGCCCCGCGGGCACCCTGGCCGCCCTCCCAGCCACCCCGCAGGGGCTGAGGAAGGCGCCGCTCCTGCTCCGCTCCTGTCCCCAGGCCGTCACCGCCATGGGCACCTCGGCCGCGAGTGGCCTTTGCTCTGCAGTTGGTTACCTTGCACTGCCCTCTAGCGGCAACGCAAGCTGCCGAGCAGCCGCGCGGCAACGCGGTTCCCAAGGATGCTGTCTCAGAAGTGTGCGTTTTTGCAAAAAAATCAGCGCGACCTCTTACCATATGTAGCTCACCACTTTTAGAATTGCACAGAATCCGGGAGAGGATAGTGAATATTGAAGCGTTACCTGGTATTCACCTAATTGTCATGATATACAGGACTGGTTCTAACTCCACCAGTTACCCGGTTCATAACTGGTAACTCATCTAATAGCAAAAACAGTCACATGCCCCTTTCTCCACTCTTCCACAGGAAGAAGCATAGTTCATAGTCCCAGGAAGCTGAGTACCAACTCCAGACAGCATCACTTTTTTCCTCAATGGAGCAGTAGTTTGAGGGACTTTTGCTCTCCAGAGAAGAGCAGTTCGGTAAGAGTTCATGATTTTCATGAGTCCAGACTGATGGAAAGATGACATCATCCAAAGGGAAAACCAGAATTCAGTTTGGGGCCACCTCTTGCCCAATTACACCATTAAAAGAAGTTTTAATCTATGGTATCTTCCCCACTTTTGGCTAGTTGCACTCCGAGCGATTCAGTTTTGTTTGTTTAACCTTGCACAGTGATTGCCGTGTGGCCATCGGGGGAGGTCACTAGGAATTCAGTTGTCATCACTTATGGTATCTTAAAATCTGCCTGTTACTCTGTAGGCAAAACTCCCTCATGGAAGACTAAGCCCAGCATCAATATTCTGAATATCCTGCTGAATTGCATGACCTTTACATGTGTGCAACAGCCAGGCTTGGCATATGCAGTGACCTTGCATTTCATGACCAAATTGTTATCTAACAAGACATTGCTATAATGTTATTCTGACATACCATAGACTAGACCTTAAAACAGATGCCAGATTTTTTGTCTGCTAATGTCTGACTACGTCGACGATTTGGCTGTCTGTTGTGAATGGGCAAAAAGCCTGGAATTTTTGCCTATAAGTGCTTTGAAGCAGAAGTACTTTTGTCTCTCTGGCCTCTGAGACCACTGTTCAAGATGTGGCAGACAGACAAATCCGCAACTTAGGTCATTTGCGTGAGAGAACTGAACAATTAATTTAACCCTGCTCAAAGGCTGGGGAGGGAGGAATGGCAGGTGTTTGATAGACGGGCTAAGTGTCTTGAAAAGTATTGCTGCTACTGCATCCATGAACGGTTTCTGCTGTGGAGGTAATAGGAACGCAAGTTCTGTGATTTGTCAGAAAACCCAGATTCTTCTGTGCCTGTGCTAAATCAGTGCTGAGTTGCTGTTTGCTTCAATGACTTGCTTTGTGTATAACATAGCTTTCCAGCATCCTACAGGTTCCTAAGATGCTGAAGTGTTCCTTAAGCTTTAACTCATGTGTGGTCCAGCATATGTGAGATCCTGTTTAGTTAAAAACATTATTTCAAGCAAACATCCCTTCCCAGTCTTGTCAAGGCATGATGCTTGCTCACAACTGACCTTCTACTGCTAATGAGGCTTGAGATGAAGGTGTACATCTCAGATGAATGCCATGACCCATACACAGGGTTGACAAGGTGTTGACACCAGATAGCCCTCACATAGTCAGTAGGGAGAATATACACTCCTAAATCAGGTGTTCCAAATTGTCAGTTGGGTGCCACTGCGTATGACTATGTTAGATCCCTAAGGTTAGGCAACCTCAACAGCTCTGCCTTATGACTAGTCCAAGATGCTCCTCTTAAAAAAAAAAAAAAAAAAAAAAAAAAAAAGGGTTTCAAAATGAAAATAGGTCTGCAGCATATCTAATAATACTCCATTTTTCATCTGTTCCTTTAAAATCAGAAGAAGAAAAACAATATTTTGATAATATATTTAAAGAACCAGAGCATTGTCCAGAGCTTAAGAGTAAAGAGACTGCACTTAATTTTCGGAACTTAATATTCTGATTTCAGCTTTGAATTTCTATTGATGTAACTCTTGCTTCAGTGGATGCTCTCTGGCTTTACAGCAGTATCAAAAATGATTTAAAATCATAATAGAAAAGTACTGTCTCACATTCAAACAAAGTTTCACAAAGGTTGCATGCAGAAGAATTCCATAAATATACTGGTTCATAGGCTTTCATAAAGCAGATGTGAATGGTGGTACTGGTTGAAATCAAGTCCAGTGGACAACTGGTAGTCAAGAAATATATCTTTAATTCAATCACAGAATTAATCGTGATACAAAAGCTATACCAAACAACTTTTACTAAGCAACAACAAAAATTGTGTGGTGACATTGCCTGCTTTTCTTTTTCCTTAAAAAACGTTGCAAGGAAATGTGCAGTTGAGAGAAATGTTTTAGCACAGGCCATAGTACAAGCCCTTCTGGTTTTTGTTTGTTTGTTTGGAAGGTTTTTTTTGCATGTTAGAAAAAAACCTATTGCAGCTTGATATATTGTTTGACTTGTGTGTGTTGGAGATTTATGGACATAGGTGGTAAGAAATGCCAGTAACTGCCTGTTTTCAATTTTTCATTAAATTAGAAGAATTCCTTAACCCATTCCTTACTCTTTCACTAGAACTTTTCATACATATCTTTGAAGATTTTAAGGTGCCAAACCCTTAAAAAAAAAATATTTAACATAAGCAGTGACAAAGTAGCATTTTACAGATGTATTTTTTTCCAAGTTAATATTGCTTATGTATTGCTGAATATTGCTTATTGGTTATATTTTGCTGATTATTCATCTTTTCTCCATACTCCTGCAGAAAGATCAAACCACTGAATTTAACTACATTTTACTACAAAATTCACAACATTAAATTCTCTGATTTATGTCAGTAAAACTGGGAAGTCTATTTACTGTGCAAATAAAACAGAACCAGCAGAGTAAAGTAAATCTTCCTAAAGTAAATCTTCTATTTTCATAGAAGATTTTAGATGCAAAAAAGTGTATGTCTAAATGACGAAACATTTAGAAGGAGATTCTGAGTTGACAGAAATCATTGCAATTCCCTGGAAGTTACCAATTGACGTATGTTTGGAATCAAAATAATAAAGTTCAACTTCAGAGAAAAAAAAAGGAGAACTATGCATGGGACCAGCAGAATGCAGTGGGGAATTCTGTAGGCTGCAAGAGTAATATACAGCAGAGATGACAGTAGCACTTCAGCCACTGAAATTTTTTTTTGTGCTGGTTCTGTATCTCTAGAAGTTTGTGTTTCTGTAGTTTCTTACATACATAAGAAAATAGAATATATAAAAACATCACTGAGTTGGTCTCTAAAGTTGTTAAAAAGAACACTTAAATGAGGCAACCGCTGGATGTCTCTGTTGGTCTGTTTACATGAATCAAGAGTGGCCTTTCAGAGAGGGAAAAACCTACAGAAGATAAATGGTCTCTGTGAAAAGACCAGCTGTCCAGGAGTGCCCAGCTGATGGAAATTGTATGACACAATTCTGGGTATTGCCAGCTCCCAACGTGCTAGGCTGGAAGTACAAGATATAAGTAAGACCTGCAGCTGAGAAATGCATTTTTCTTAAGTTACAAAATCATTTCTCATCAGCCTCATCCTTTTCCAGAGCCCAGCAGAACTGTATTAAATAACCCACTGCCAATAACTGAATATTGTTTGAGAGAATAAGTTAAAATCAGCAGAGCTGTTTTCTATCATTACAACATGTAAGCAGATACTGCGTTAGGCTGGATAGTGAAATGCATCAGATACATTTTCTTTTTTTCTCCCCATGATTCCCAGTTCAATTCAGTTGATGTTGGCAGTAACTTTAGCTAGACAAGAACCAGATTTGCCTTTATCAGAAAAATCTGCAACTTCTATTCATTTCTGCACTCTGAAGCAGAATCAAGAGACACATTTAGAACTTCTCATGACATGATGTTCTGGAAAAATAAATGTTTGGCGAACTTTTTTTTCCTCACATGAGTCAAAAGTACAGGATCAGTCTTGTTTTGCTCTGCCTTATTGTTTAGGCAACGAAGATCTCTCTGCGCCCATGTTTTCAGACGTTGCTTGTCTGTGCATTAAGAGATGAGAAAAAAATAATGAATGCAGGAAAATATTTTGAAAGTCCTTTTGAGGTTAAGATCTCTGACTTTTATTAGTGCAGTATCAATATTTCATAATACTGTGTAGTGCATTTGTACCTTCCCAGGACACTGCAATGTAGGGAAGAATAGAGTGAAGCCTAAGTGATGAGTTCAGAAGGACCTGAGTGCTGTGAAATTAAAGTTAGTGATTTATCTAGGATAATACAGGAATTTGGGGCTGGGAAGGAATTTGTCAGAGATCTTTAAGTTTTGATGGCTAGATGGTTCTCCTGTTTTTTCAGAAGAGTTTCTTCTGTGTATTGTGTGTGTATGTCTCTTTGTATTAATATTACATTTTTTAATTATTTAAGTTAAAAACAACTTAGATAATAAATTTGGTGAGGATTTTCAACTTATGAAAAGCTTGATGTCTTCGAGAACTTTGCTGGATTTGCTGGATTTTTTCTATGTTTCTCAGTATATGGTAATATACCACAATGATACAAATCCTCTAACTTTGGACCTCAACATTTGCCCAGCATTTGAGATCCTATATATCTGTCAATATTTAGGGGGACTATTGCAATGAAGTGATATATCTTTGTGTACATTCTTTATAACCAAAATGGAATTAAAATGAAGTGCTGTTTCCCTGACTGTAGCAGGAAAAAAGACAAATTAGCATGCAAGTGGAAAAGAAGTTTGGGGTTGACTTTTTGGATTTTTTCCTCCTACCGAATCAGAACTAAGCACCATCACAAAGTATGGTTTCTTTTCATAGCTTTCAATGATTAGATTTAGTGATTACTTCAACGTTCATTATTAATTAACTTATGCCATATCATGCAACAATATCTACCCAAGTGTTGTCAGAACTCCCCACAGTGCACACTAAGTGTTTGCAAAGGGAAATATGAAGGGAGAGGGGTAATAACATATGTCAATGAGGGCAGCACAGAGTTTTGAAGTCATATTTTCAGCCCTAAGGAAATTTCTGTCTAATTCAAAAATTATGGAGAGAAGTTGGATCTCTAAGTATGTTCATAATGAGAGAGGGCCTTTTTGGAGCTTAGTGTAAGTGATATGAAATGCGTAGTTTCCTTAGCACCACAGAGAACATCAAAGCTGATAACGTAAGAGCTCATGGTGGTTGAGGGAGGGACTGGTTCCTGAAACACTGCTCAGCAGGAGTGCTCCATTTCTCTTGATGTGCACCAGTTGGAAATTGGTTTATGACTTCAGGTTGCGTAGAAACAAAGCAAACCAGAGGAACTGTTGTGAAAGCATCCATCTAGGAGATGGCGAGGGAAGAAAAGTGCTGGGAAAACAGAACTCTTTCTAAATTAAATTTACAACTAAATTTACAAAAGATTCCTAGTGGGAAATTCCTGGGAAATGCAGATTAAATGTGAGGCAAATCTTGATTGTTCTTTTAACTGCTTTGACAGTGTATTTACAATATGAAATAAATTTAATTTTCTGTATTACTTCAAAAGAAGCTTTCTAGAGAAACACACCCATGCCCCATAACTGCCTTAAGAAGCATTTGCTATGGTTGTTGCTAAAGGAACAGCTTTGTATTTTCATAAATACAAAGTTAATAGGCTGCTAAAAACAAGCACAATTGCCTGTAGGTGATTTCTGCTTATACAGAAATAGCTTACTCTCTGGAAATTAAGCTCTCAAATTTTCTCGCTAAGTCTGTTACCTATTATTGCATATTTTGCTCTCCTGTTCCAACTTCCTTGAGCTGTTTTGAATCAAGTGTGTGTAGGAGCAGTACTTAAATGAAATTTCCTTGAGGATAAAACCTGATTTGATAAATTGTAGGAAATAAACAATATTTACTGTAGCTTGTGGCTAGAGTTAGATCAGAAACAGCCCAGTAGAGATTTGTGAGCTTTTGAAGTCAAATGGATGCACACTTTTGGGGGGGAAAATATGATACCTATGCCACATGATCATAAAGCCATACTGCCTGAATAGGCCTTGTATGGGTCATGCTTAAGGGAAATAAGAGCCCTTTCCTCTCCCCCTAGAGGTGCAGGAAAACCTAGCTGCTGGCAAATGCAATTTATGTTGAGCTTTGCTTTATTGTCATATAACATTTGTACTGTACTCAGGGCTGTCCTCTTTCCAGCCTCTCTCTTCATATTTCACATGTCCTTTCATAAGCACAATTCTCTGAGCTATCTCCTAATGTGATACTGCCAGAATTTGTATTTCTCTCCGAAGAAATATAATTCGACATACATTTATTTTAAGTGCTTGGAACTATATAAAATATAACCACATCTCTAACATTTCTATCTTTAAAATGTGATGTTGTCTTTTCTCACTGCACTAGTCTGACATAAGGAGGCAGGAACCAACCACATAATCAGCCTGGCAGCGCTCGCCCTCTGAGATATCTGCTCTCAGCTAAATGGCCTTGACCTCTCTCTGCCTTAATTTTGGAGGTTCTTCTCTGTTCTCTTTCTCCTGTTCCCCTGCTCACTCCCTCCTCCTCGTAGCCATTCTTTCCTTTTCTTGATTCTCCTCCAGCTTTTCCGCTTGCTCCACATCAGCCGGCCTGGTCCTACTGTACATGTTGTTCCACCGGACAGGAGAAGCAGAACCACAGGATCCCTTGCGTCGCTCTGCCTGTTGTGTAACCAACTTGTCCAGAGCATTCATCGTCATTTGCTGCTTCTGACATTCTTGATGAAAAAACATGTGCATTAGAATCGTAATGTAATTACAGACTTTGCTTTTAGCATGAATATATTTCTTCTCAATGACACTGAAATTATTTAGTACTCCTAGTATTTATATATTATTTTGACAGATATGCAATGGGCTATGAATAATTTTAAGATGGCACAGTTTACTCCATGTTGCTTAAAAGCAAGGATTTTCCCCCTCTCCTTTTGCACCATCACATTTTATTATTGGTGGGCACATCTGAATTGTGAGCTTTACCAGAGCCTTGGTGTATGGTTCAGAATGAATAATCAACTGATCAGATTAATTTAATTACTTAAACATGTTATTGACTAACTAACAGTGCTGAACACCTCTTTTTTCTCTCTCTCTTTTTTTTTTTTTTTTTTTTTTTTTTTTTTTTTTTTTTTTTTTTTTTTTCTAATTTTCCTGGCTGTTCTTCTGCTATTTGCTTCATCTTGTTGGTTTACACATAGAATTGAAGGCTGGAAGAGCCAGTAATGTGGAAAATGTAGACTTGGAAGGTAGGAATAAACTTTTGACTTTGTCTGGAGGCAGGATGCTAAGACCGCTCAGATAGCTGGTTAATGATGATTTTCATGAATATTAAATGCTAGAACCAAAACAAAACTCCCAGAGAGACACTCATACACAGCTTGAAAGAACCAGTACCACCAGCTCAGAAAGCTGCTCTCTACAGACTTTCTTGAAAGAACACAGTGACGATGCACATTAGGATGATTCCTATAAGCCAGAAGGGCAATTTGTAATGTACTATTTGAAAAGCAGAGATATTAATTATTTATAGTTTGAAGCACAAATCTGTGTCTGAAGTAGGTAAATGACAGGGAAATGGTATCTGTGCTGTGCTTTTCTGGTGTCTTTCAAAACAGTTTTGAGCTTTGTGCTCAGTAGAAATGTGTGCAAGGGGTGAGCCTGAACTTTCAGGTTCATTGCAGCCCTCTCCAGCATGCGGCTATATTCCCACTTATTCCTCTGAAGCTCCTCTAATCCCTTCTTTGTTTTTTTCTTCTCTAAAAAGACCATGTTGCAGGGCACAGCATAATAAGCTACGTTTGCTTGTATTTCTTCTGTACGATTTGTCCCGAACAGGCTAAGAGTTTGCTATTTGCAGAGTTCTTCCTTTAGCTCCAGAAGTGTAAACTTGAACAGTACATGGGAAAATTAGTACTCAAGCAAATTTGGAGTGAAACTGGATAGAAATGAAACACCAACATAAATCTGGGGTGATTTTATTAACAGCACTGCAGTAAGTTAATTTCTGAAAAGATATATAGAGGCAAAACATTCTCTGTGGCCTCGAGTAATCCTTGTAGCTAAAGAAAGTGGGGGTCAGATTCTCAGCTGATAGAACTGCACATAACTTCCTTTGCATACATGGGTATGCAAATTTATACCAATTTAATATGTGGTTCAGTGGTTTTCAGACACCAAAAGGAGTGAGTTGAAATAACAAGGTAGGTTTTCTTAGATAACAGCCCTTAGGCATGATCCATTTTTTGCTGTTATTCTGAATATAAAAAGATAAAGTAAATCCAAACTATTTTTAGGTGGAATGAGTCAGTCTAAATGAGTTGATGGAAAAAGATATAAATGAACGGACAGTCCAGTTAGAGGAAGTTATGGAGTGCAATGCTTTTATATAAACATTTTGCAGAATTTGGCTTTTCAAAGCCTGTCTGTAGATCAAGAAGTGCTTTGCAGTGGCTCGTGGAGACTACCCTAATCATGGGGTCCTGGCTGCTCTCTTTGTTTTCAGTTAGGTTACATTAAAAACCTATTTTTATAAGTAGAATTTTTGAAGTATTTATATAAATAATTGATGGAGTTGTTAGAGATGTTATGTGACTATGAACGGTCTGTGCAATCAGAAGTAGAAAAGAAGTGGTCCTAGCTATGAAGAAAAGTATTCAGTGGGATCATTTCTCTATTAGTATGTCCAGTTATGAAACAAGGATGACCCATAATTTATTTGTGTTGTTAAACCAAGCTGTGCAGTGGAACAGGAGAGATTTTTCTGAGGGCATCACAAACCAGATCCATCTAGGAGGCATGCCCTGACTGCTTTCTAGTTGTGTTTTCACAAAAAGGTGAGGAAATCGTACCCATCGTCTCTGACAGGGATTACAGTAAGGTGAGCTACACACTTCTGGAGTAAGAGGCTGTGACTGTTTCCCTATGTATTAAATGTTCTTGTAAATATTATTTCCTTTGTGTAGCAAATACAGCTAATATAATTATTCATATAAAGTTTTGTTAAATGTTTACTTTTTTTCCAGGCTGAAAAGTTCCATTAAATACTTAAGGAAGTTCAGGTTTATGCACTTTAATCTGCAATGGCCACTAACAGCTGTTTTGGGGTCAGAGACCTTTTTATTTGAAATTCTCGAGTCTATTTTAAAATACAGCAGCTAAGCCTATTGGATGAAATGTTTACCTCTCTGTTCCAGCTGGCCCTCCACTTTGCACATTTTGAATGTGTGATTAAACTTCTTGATGATGTTGTGAAGCACCTTTTATCAAATGTCCTTAAGTGGCTGAGCCAGAAAGGCTGTTGGAAGGTCATCAGTGCTCTTAGCAGTATTTAAACAAACAGATCACCAATGGAGGCACAGGCAAACTCCTGCTGACAACAGATGTAGATGAACGTGAGTAAGATATATTCACTTTAGCTGAAAGATGAAGCACCACAAAGTGATGCCCCTTTAGAGGAGGAAATGCGAGCGATGGCTTCGGTAAGTAGCAGTCTCTATGTTACAGCCACGCTTAGGACCCCACCAGCTCTAATGTTCAACTGACCTTGCTTCCTTCAGGCAGCTGACAGTCCCAAAAGGCAAGATGGACAAAGGGAAGTTAAGGGCTGCGTTGGCGCATTCACCAGCCAGGAGATGTAGCAATAAGGACTGCAAGGTCATAGTGGAGCTGGGAATTGGAGGGCATTGTCATCTCCATGTCCCTGGTCAGCTCCTCAGCAGCAAAACTCCAGCCTTCCTTTATAAATCAAATGGCTGGAATGACTTCAATGCTGAAATGAGGAAAAGTCCTAGATTAGAGACTGAACGGCTCCCATGTGATTTTCTATGAATCCAGGCACCTGCAAGGTATCAAAGCCAAATGCATTCAGTATTTTTGGAAAATAAGACTGAGGATGTCAAGCAAGGAGCCAGCAGTCACAAACTGTTTAATTCATGCTGATTTTCCCAGAACTGTATCCAAAGAGGATGTCACACTCTTCCGTTCTCAAGTTCAACCTTTTCTCTGAGCGCATCAGCAGGTTTCACCACTTTAGAAACTGTACTCTCCTGGAGTTATTTACAATCACCTGCTGCTCGCCATAAGCAGAATTTCACTCACCTTCCTCCTCCCTGCCTCAGGTTGTTGTCTTCCTCTGTTATGCTGCTGCTTTGCATACAGTCCTTCCAACAGCCTGTTTCCCTCCAGCTCCAAGACATGCTGAACTCAAAGGAGACCATTCACAGAAGTGGGAGGGAAGTGTTTACTACAGGCAGCAGGAGCAATTTAGGAACATGTATAGTATTAAATATGTAGAATCACAGAGTCTCAGCCTCTGTTCATTTCGTTAACACTGTCCGAGATTAAAACTGCAGGGCCTTATTTCTGACCTGTTCAACTTTAGTTTAAGAAATATATGGAACAGGTTAGATAGACTGTAACACTGCTGCTGCTGCTTTTGCCAAGTTGCTAGATATGTATGTGTGGTATAGCTCAGATATACATGTACTTTTTTCTCTGTATAACACAAATATACATTACAAATGCCTTAAAATAGCACATTCTTAAGAATACTGCAAAATAATTTGAAAGTAGAGAGCATGGTTATACAATAAATAAGGAAAAAATCAGTTATCCGCACCTCCAATATAAGGCACACACCTATGCTACCTAACAGTATTATCTTAATTCAATCATATAAACCCTTGATTTAACATTTTTGTCATAATGAAGTATATGTAAATGAGAGCTGCATAGCTATAGTTCAGAATCAGTACTTTGCTTTTCATGGATTTTTTCATGAATTTTAATTATTTTTTAAAATGATACTATGTAGGAACTTGACTTGATCATTGAAAATAATAAAGGGTTACATGTAATTAGCAAGCTTGCATTACTTAGCCTTTATCCGTGATTACTACAAACACAGCACTGCAGTGTAAAATGAAGGTAGGTACACTTATAAGTTTAATCTATAAAGTTTGCCTCCTGGCTAATGGCTTGGTAACTAAACCCTGTATATACAAAACATCTGAACTTAGTATCTCTGCAAAGAAGCATAAGAGAAGTGGGTACAGGGAAGTTTTCACTTTAATCATCTTCTACTTCTGTCTGCCCAAATGTCAACAACAACAACAACAACAAACTTTCTTTTACTGGCTAGAACAGCTACTTCTCATAAATTTTATTTATGGATTTATTAGACAGTAAAATGAGGGTTCTAGTGCCTACAGAAGAAGGGTGTAAGCCTTTAAGTTCAGCTCTGCATTCAGACATTTCTGCAAGTTTAGGCCGGTTTGGATTCGGGTTATGTATTCAAGTTTAGTTTAGTATCTGTGTTGTTTTAACCTCTACTGTCAAAGTAGGTAGGCCAAGGAGCAGAATTTTCACACAGCTAACATTATATCCAGGTTTTTGCTTTGGCTGCTGCTTTTCCACAATATGACATAACACTCAGCAAAAACAAAATGAGGACTTGGGACATGGTTTCTTCTGCTCTTGAGAGCAGAGAGGTTTCTTTCAGTGGAGGGCATACTATTCCGTAGTTTTCTTTTCCTGGGTGTCTTACCTCCCAGGTGTCTTGTACCCAGATTCCACTATTTTTTTCCCTTCTTAGAAGGACAAACCTCATGTCAAAATGTTCTGCAGAATGTGGCAATCTGAAACATTAAAAGCAGTGCAGAATTTCTGAGTGCAACAGCTACAAATAACATATGGGAAATGGCAGCAGGAATTGTTTATTTGAGAGTACTTCCCGTGGCTCTGTTTTGTGAACTCTGCAGTTTATCCAGGTGCACGTTGTCTGTTTTTCACAGAACGTTAATCTCATTTTCTGTCTGTTATTGCAGATTTCTTGTCAACAGATAATGCAAGCCAAGAAGATCTGAGCATGGGTTTTGTAAACAACTAAATTAGGACTCACACCTTCCACTGAACAGGAAGAGCGAGGCCAAAACAGAAATAATTCTGTGAAGACCGACAAACACATATGGGTGCAAGTTAAGATTGTTAACGTTGACTCTCTTTGACAGAAAGGAAAATAGGAAGCAGTATTTGTTATGAGGCTGTCTCTATTGCTCTTCCAAATCTGCCTCAAAACATAATTTTTTATAAAACATAAAAATTGCCCCAACAGCACACTAAGATACTTTCTCGTTTCCCACCTATTATGTTTTGTGGTTAGTTTGGGTTTTTTGTTTGTTTTCTCTTGTCTTTGTTTTTGTCACAAGATCAAAATCATGCCTGTGGTATGCGAGTACTTCTAGCAATGATGCCCACCTATCATATGCTTGGTTCTTTGAGACACTGGTTTAATAGAAAGTGAAAAAAAAGCATCTTTTAATAAATAACTGATTTTTCTTTAAAAGTAGTCAGGTAATATCTGTAGCTTTCTAAATCAGCTTTCAAACACAGAGCCCTGAGTAAAGTTACTGTTACAAATATAAAAGTTATTATGATTTTCTTTTTGTGTTAAAGCATTTGGAGGATTGATTTTTTGAAAATATACATTCTATAGGTAATAGGCCATATAAGTATCTTTCAGGTTATAGGTTCATGTGCATTTTGCTTTTACATGAGTATTACTTTTGGTGATTGGATGTGCCGTATAAGTCGCCTGGCTTATATGTTGCTTCCTGAATAAACAGAAAACAATTTAAACAAAAACATGGTGCATGGTAGATAATAGAGTGTCTGATTGTCACCACTTATGTAAAATTGGAGGTGTGAGATATGGCTGAGAAAGGCCGGTGTTGGTCTGGAGATGTGCAGATCCCAATCAGTGTGACTCGGCATGTCCTACTGATGCGCAGCTGAATCCTGCTGAATGGCAGCTTTCCCACTCACAAGTTTTTGAGTGTTTCTTTTCTTCGGCTTAACCAGATCAGCTCAAAAATCAGTGCTGGACTTTCTACATGAAACTCTTCACGTCTTTTGCATTTTCTCTTGAACAGATGCAAATTGCATTGCACGTGTTTCAGCCAAGTATCTATAAAAGTGACAGAACACATCTGTAAAAGTCAGCTAAACCTTTTTCTTCTTGTTTTTCTCCTGCAGCAACAAGTGAGTTCTGCTTGCACTTGGCAGGGTTGCAAGGGGCAAACTGTAGTGATTGAAGATCTTTCCAAACTGTTATTCATTGAATACATTGAACACATAATCTGGCGGTGTTTTTGCAACAAAAGTTAAAGGTCATGATTTACAAACTGTGTTGGAGTTTCCACCACTACAAAGCACTGTATTTAAGCAGACAAGAATCCTCTTTTAATTTTTACTGAAATGTAAAAGTCTGGCAGGTCTGGTAAGTGTGGTCTGAGCTGTGGTCTAGCATTGATTCCTGCAGTACTCCCTATGGACAACTGATCCTGTCAGACTGCAAACATTATTGGTTTAGCCTAGGCAGCAGTTTTCAAAGATAAAACCTGCTCTGCCTAAGAAAACCGATACAGAAATTAGTTCACTTAAATCGATGAAACTCATATATTTTAGCAAAAGGACACAGAAAGCAGGGTGTCTATATGCATGGTGCAGTTATTAAGAAAGGAAAAACTTCATCTTATATCTAATCCCAAATTCAGAGTCTTCTTGGAAAAATGTCAGCCTTTGGGATTATAAATAAAATTCAACGTTCCAGCAGTCTTCTAAATACCTTTCTGGCTAATGCTCTTGTTTTGATTACGGTGAAAAATAATGTTGTTACTAACACACTGTACATGTTCTTAGATTTCATTTAATTGTAGTTTCTATGACTGCAAAAATTGAGATAATTATTTGATCTGTATTTCATGTGTATTTTGAGGGTCAGTGCTGAATTTTGGTTGCTTATACAATTATTCCTCTCAGTGAGAGGGACTATTGGAAAAAGTGTCAAGTGGAAAACTCACATTAAACACCTCCTCAGTGAACCCATCTGATATTTCTCTACTTTCTGGAGAGTAAACTGCTATTAACCTAAGTTCCGTCTTGGCACAGCAATTCATTAAAATCTCTAGTCACACAAACCCTTATGTTAAAGTAACAAGACATGGATTAGAAGCACCACAGCAAAAAGAGTGACATTTGCAATGTTAGCAGGAAGTTTCAAATAAATTAAAAAGAAATTCATCATTCTCCAAAGAAACTGCGGGATATTGGGAGATGGGTATTAGGGCTCTGCACAGTTCAGTTGTTTTGAGTGCAATTTATAGATAGTGAAGGCTCCTGTCTCACTGGCATGATACAAAGGTCAGGAAAATGCAACTGGCTGAACAAAACAGCGAGAGCAGACAGTAGTACTTTTAAGCAAAACAAGTGTCAGGCTGTCAACAAGTAACAACCTTAGAAATGAAAGTGTTGTTATATTAACACTAAAAGAAATATTGTGGTACTCTGAATTCATTGCAAAAATAGTCAGTGAACATGTTATCAGTAACAGCAGCTAATGATGGTGAACCGTAGTGCAGTATCCACGTTAAGGATGTATTCCTTGTGGAGGCCACTGAAAGCCTTATTATTGTAACACTGTTCTACTGAGTGACTAAACACAAGTATTTCAGTTCCCAACCTGAAATAAAAACAAAAAGGAAACATTTTTCATTCTTAAATGCATTCAGTTGTGAGAGTCTTCTCATTGGTGACAGACTGGAAGGACTGGGACATCTCCCTCCCTTCACAGCACATGTGCAGGCAGGCTGAATGTGCAATGATCTCCTAACAAAAGCGTTTTTTATCTCCATTGCAGTAATACCATTGCAACAGGAGGTTTCTTCCCTGAAATGCACCTCCAAGTTAGTCTAAATAGAAGATGCCTTATCTCCTCTGGAGTCAGCAGAGGTGAGCATCAGAGCACAAACAGGAAAAGTGTAGAGGCAGTATAACACTGAGCCACTCTATGTGATACAGTCTAGCTACAAAATTTCTGTGTACAAAATTTTTAAATGCTGATGGATATGCTGATCTCGGGTGAAGCCTGTCACGGCAGCAGGTATATCCACATACATGACAGTTTACATTCTATTCCAGTTAGTGCATGTGAGTGGTGAGCAGCAATTTATATAGCACAAGCTTTTACTGTCCTCTGACAGCTGAAATACTGCCAGAGAAATCTGATGGAGAGAGGAGTTTTTTTATCCTACAGAATCTGCAGTTAATTTATATTAAGTTAAAAAGAAGAATATCTGAATGCACATTTCACTGCAAGGGCAATGATGAAACCAGAGTATAACAAAGAAAAAATGAAATTAAAAGCAAAAGGCTGAAATTGTCAATATGAAGATGTTAAAAATATCCACAGGATTTCAAATTAGTGTAATAAACATGTACTATAGGAGTATGTGGGAAACAATGAGTTATCATTTCCTTTTTTTCTTTTTTTTGTCAGAGAAAGAGTAGAGGAAGCTAGAAGGAAATCATCATAATCTAATATAGTTGACAGCTTTGATAATTATTTCCAAAAAAAAAAAAGTTATTTATTTAAAACTAATATAATAAGAATCTTAGTGAAAATGACACAGTATTTCTCAAGGGGGAACAGATTTATTTTGCTTGTTTTGTAGCTGTAGGCTTCGCATAGATATTCTATTGTAACTACATTTTAAGAGACTGACTGTTTTTATTTCCAATATTCTCAAACCTGTCAAATATTAAATCGTACAATACCTTTTAAAGGCTAAGCTTTCTTTACACCTATTTATATATGTGAATGTCTATAATCACAGAAACTACAGCACAGAAAATTGCTGTTAGCTGGTCCAAATAGAACATTAAGTGTTCAAAGGAATGGAAAACAACTAGGGATTTACAGAGAGACCACTGATGTTTCAACTGTTGGAAACTTCCTTCTCTTTTAAAGAAAGTAATTTTAAGTTATATATTTCTAGACAGAGAATTACAAGCAGTAAGAATTTCCATAGGAAATTATACCAACAGTTGAGAGCAAACAGCACAATCATATACCACTAACAAAGATCCGCTTTATTCCCTATTTTTCAGAATTCATTCCAACAATTAGCTATCAGCAATCCGCTCTCTCTTTAGTAAATATATAAATGTGTAAATGAATAGTTCACATAATATGTTCCTCCTTCCAGGAAACAATCCAGTAATCATTCTGTTGTGGCCCTGTGGATATTCTCTAGCTACGAAAATGCTCATCAAAACTCATCTGTAATGCTGAAATGGGGCTGATCTTCAGGTTTAAAGTCTAGATTGGGGCTGCCGTCCTCATTCAGGATTCTGCGAGATGTATAGCCAACAATTGGATATTTGGCCTTATAAACATTATTGAAGGTATCATCCAGGGACTTCAGTTCCTCTTCTGTGAGTCCTGCCTGAATGAAATATGGTCAAAGAAATGAAAATGCAGATATTTACATATTGTTATTGATTAGTCTAAACCTTAGGGTCAGCTTTGAGGGTTTAATTTGCAGAGCATAATTAACAAAATTGATGGTATAGTTTTATTCTTCTCATTCAAATTCATCTTTGACAAAATAATAAGTTCAGGTGAAACAAACTGGTAGTTCATGTAGCGAGTGACACCATAAACAAGCAACAACTAACTCACTGCCACAGTTAGTGTCCACTGCCTCCTCATAAGCTAAACCAATAAAGAAGTGATTTATTCTCTTTGGAAGTATCTTTTTAAACAGCAGGTAATTTCCCCTTAACACACTTACTTACTTATGGAAGTTGTACTTGTTCCACAGATTAAAGCTTTCCCTTTCCAAGGCTTTTAAGACATCAGCATTCATGAGCACTAAACACATAATCATTTTATGTATTTAAAGAATATTAATTCATTTTGTTTTCAAATTAGACTAAAGATGTAAATCTACTTAATACAAATTAGTTGAATATAACCATCAATCATCTTTCCTAGCTTTTAATATGTATTGACAAGTGGAACACACAGCAAAAGAATAAAACTTTGCAAAATGGAATTAAGTCAATTATCCAATTTCTTACTATGTCATGAGTAAGATCCGCTGGATCCAGAGACATCTTTGCAACCCCTCGTGTTGAGTCTTTTCCAGCCAAGGCATTATATGGGGCTCCTTTTCCATAAAACTCTGTTAGAGGAAAAACAAACGAATAAACAGCGATGCTCTGACATTGTAAAGGGCAGATTCAGCTGCTACTTTTCACGCACTTCACCCCCCAGTGAGCCAAAAGCAACAACTCAAGTCTAAGATTTTTTCTTTCCTAAAATGGGTTTTGAGTTGCTACTGTATTTTGATAGTATATCCCAGTGCTTAAAAAGAGACGGTGGGGTTGTACAATGCAGCTGTTAAACTCCTGTACTGCGTTCCTAAACTCTATCTGTTAGGGAACGATGCTTTACATTCCCATAGGAGGTTCATATACTGCAGAGTTTGCAGTGATAAACTTTATCAAATTTAGGATTTGTCAACATGTCATCATGCAAACAAAGCCGTAGAGCATTAGGTTGCCTATTATGACCTTAAGGTGAATATCCAGGACCCTGCTGGTACTCTAAGTATTTGACAGCAAGATACAGTTCAGAAACCCAAGATACAGTTCAGAGACTAGTTGCCTCAACTAGCTAACATAGTTAAAAGTATTACTGTAATTTCTGTATTAGAATTGTAAATTGAATTCAACAACAGGAGTTCAAATTAAAACATCTTTGTTTCCTAGCCAAGGCACAGACAGCAACTACAGGAGTAAATGGCTGTTGTGTAAATGATGAGACATAAACTATAATGAAATAAGAAAATTTTTAAAAAGAAAAAGTTATTTAAGCCTCCCCACCCCCATCCATCGAGATTAAAAAAATAAAGAAGTAAAGTATAATTTTTGCTTCAGTTGAACTTCAGATTTGTAGGAGTTTGATGATATTAGAAAATGACTGAACATCATGATGACAACAAAGCTGGCCACAGAGTGACAAAGAAACTCACCTTTTCCAGAAGTAACATCGAATACTACTCCCTTCACTGCGAGGTAAATGGGCTGTCCTTCCTGGAAAGAAAGAAGGGCTGTAGGTCCTCAACACTTAAGTGTAATTAAAAAAATAAACCCCTGCTTTTGGCTGTGAAATCCATAAGCACTCCGCACACTGCAAACAGAATAAAATTCCTTGCTATGTATTGCACAAGGTTACAATCAAATGCACTATAAATATACAGATAAGGTGTTTTATCTGACTCTATAATCAGCTACATGGAAAAATGAGATCTGTGGGTATCTGTGCAATATGTTACATGGCATTTCTATACTGCTTTCCATACTGAAATGTTTTGTTCTGTTTGGATAGTAAACAGTAGAGTAGATGTGGGTTAAAGCTCTGCTTATGTTGCAAAGATCTGTCTCCTGTTTCCATAGACACACACAGGCCAACACACACGCACACACACACACACACGTATCTCTTTAAAGTCCTTGCTTGTACTTGAAACTATTCCAGGGGCTTTCTGTGGAGCTAAGCACATGGAATGGGAGGCTCTATATAACCTCAATGTCTCTTCTGTCTTGCAAGTCACCTCATGCGGCTTGTTTGCTTGAAGCCAGTTAGCTGCATCTTTTTATTCTTAGCGCAGATGGATATTGCTGAAGATAAAAAGATGTCTGGCCATCAGCAGTCTTCATTTGGGTAAGGGGATCAGAGATAAACACACAATCTGATGGGCTGACAGCAGTTGTACTTAATAAGGCTGTGCTTCTGCTTTGTCTTCTGCTGGTAAGGTGCAGTGTTAATCAGTATGATGACTGGTTTCTTTCAAGTCTCTCAAGGGTACCCTGGGAAACCCTGGCCAGCACAGGAGAAGACATCCGTGTATCCATGCCAGATGTTGTCATTTTGAGACGGGACTTTAGCTGAGATTTGGGTAGCAGGGAAAACTGAAAACTCCAGAGCTGCAATTCCTTTGTTAATTCTGTAATCTTATTACAGGGGTGGAAAAAGGCAAAACAAAACAAAAATCCAGCTTACATGATTTAATGCACTAACGTTATCGAGAGCAAGTTGCCGTGGGCCCAGCTGGTTTCAGGCCGGCAGTGGGTGGCGTGTTGTGCAGCAGGCCGCAGCAGCACAGGCTGCGGGTCTATCCGCGCCTCGGGGCAGCGCCGAGCGCGCCCCGCAACGCCGAGGCAGCAGGTCACCC
>VZSV01000012.1:3742020-3766257 GCA_013398735.1 Nothocercus julius
GCCGTCCCAGGGCCTCGTGTGGCCGGGCCGCGGCTCCCGCGCGGCGTAGCGGTGTGCAGCCTCGCGCCGCCCTAACGCCCCGCTCCTCTCCGGGGGTCGCCGGCGGAGCAGCGCGGCCGCGTGTGACGGCGCTGGGGGCCTCCGAGGTCGGTTCCTGAGCATGTTCAGCCCTGTCTGTTTAGGTTCAGCTCTGCTTTTCGTGTTGGACCACGCTGGAAGGATGTGACCTGCATGGGCAAGCTCCCTTTGCTCATGAGGTGCACTGACTATCAGGGTGGCACTAACTCATGCAAGAGCTTGTGTGAAGGGGAAGGACCTGGGAGAGTTAATGAAGTTATGGGGATGCTGACCGTAGGGACCGGGCGATGCACGATGCATGTCCCCTGTGTGTGCCGGCCACCCTGGCACTGCTCCGTGTGCTTTGGGGTGTCCCAAGCTCCGCGGAGGCCGTCTCAATGGTGTGTGAGGGCAGCAGTGCTATTTCCATCTCTTCTCTATTGGCTGGGGCAAGCTCTGATGCCTCTGCCCAGGTGGGATGCTGAAATACCTGGAATTTCCTTCCCTGGCCTCCTGTTTGCCCAGGTCTGACTCTTCCTATCGGCACCCGACTGAACAGGAGCCGCTAGGTCACGAGGAGGCTCCCGTAGCTGCTTCTGGCTCAGCCTGTGTGCGACAGCTTCATCCTCTTCCTGTTCTTGATATCCTACCCTATCTGTTGGCCTCCTGTTGTTTCCTTATCTGCCCTGCAAGCTGGTGCTTTTGCTTTAGCGCTTGGCTTCACCTGTTTGTCCAGCACAGCTGGTAGGAGAGGCTGCCTTGGGGCGGTAGGAGAGGTGGTGGTGATAGCCCTTAGCGTACTGCTACTTCCACGCTCCTTGCTTGCCTTGACGTGTGCATTCAGTGGAGCCTGGAGAAAGTGGAATCAGGTGTTTGGAATCGCAGTGAAACTGGCAGCCTTGGGGCGGTCTTGTGTGCCCGCTCAGTGTACTCGGTGCAGCACCCTGTGCTTTTGACTTTTTGCTGGGTTTAAGTGTGAAAAGCTAATGGATTCAGTATGAAAAATAAAATACTCAGTATGTGACTATATTTTGATTCTGAAGAATGCTGCAGGGCTGCATCTTCCGACTTTTCCTACTCTATTCCTACATACAGGTGTTGCTGTACATCCTCTAGAGAGGGAAATAATGTATGCTGCGTATTGTGTTCTCGTTTAAACTTGTAGTGGGATCATCTTCCTCTCAGGAACAGCATTCACTTACCCACTGTGTCACCCCAGCTGATGAGGTGTCTGTTCCAGGAGAACAGAGAGGAGAGTCAGTCAGGAAACTGCAGTGACTTAGTAACGTATGTCATATTTTGGGGATCAATTCTGGCATAAGGGATTTGCATGAGTGTAACTTGACTGGCTTTAAAGCTGGTTTAGCTAAACCAGAATATAAGGTTTCATGAATACTCCTTCTGTGTCGGAACAACTTTTTTTGGGTCGGGTAAGCAACTAGACCTGACGCGATACTGCAAAAAATTTTCTGTTTTATTGACAAAAGTGAAATGAGTATCTTTAATCTGGAAAAGTCTTCTGCAAATGAACCCATTTTAATATGTTTTAACCTGTTTAGCCCATGTCCCACAGCATGGAAATCATGCTTTATGTGCAGAACATCAAAACCCAGCTGGGTAGCTGCTTCATCTTGCATTGCCTGGTGGAGATAATGCAGAGCTATGGCAGCAGAAAAGCTTTTTCTGCTGATGGAGACTTTACCTCAGTCTTCCAGTGTGTGAAACAAGAGTGTGTCCACTCTTTCCTACTAAGTGCAAATGCTGATTTGCTAATGGTGTAATGATAATTTCAGTACTTAAAGCTGGATCAAAGAAAATCCATTCATTACAGATATGTTCACATTACTTCTGAGTAAGTTGGGGGTGCAAAGAGCTTTCAGTGCAGCTGCTGGCTTAACTGTGCCCGCTTTTGCTGCAGTAAACATGGCAGCTGGGCTGCCCTCCCACACCTAATCAGGCAGGCGATACCCTGAGCAGTTAACTGGGCAGCACGTAATGTACTGTAAGCCTGTGCTGTAACTTGTACATCGTGTTCTGATATGGAGGAAACTTGGAAAATATATGGGAGGTGCTTTCTCTCTCTCTCTTTTTTTTTTTTTCTTCTTTTACGTTGTCTAATGCTTTATGCTCCCTTGTGATGCCCATCTGATATGACAAGCTTCGGACTTTGATAGAAGTGTCTTGGCAGTTTGGGCCCTAAGCTCTGAATAGCAAAACAAGAAAACATCTGGTCACTGTTGCTGGTTTAGAAACACTGGAAGACTAATTAGTTGCATAAGCATTCAAATATAGTAATGTGTATGGGGAACACCAATAAGTACCGGAAATGTAGCCATTTGCGTGTTGTCTTGTAATGACCCATCTGTGTATATGGCTTAAGACTACATTTGAATTATTGCCCTAATACTTGCCAAAATGTGGCTTACCCTTTGTGCACCTCTTCATTAAGAAGTGCTAATACTCTGCTTGTGTTATGGTTTGTTTATGCCCAGAAATGTGTTCTTCAGTGACAGAACCAAGTTCCTGTCTATTTCGGGGCCATTGCCCTAATTGGGGCCTTGCCCTAAAGTGGGCTGAAGCTGCCAGGAAGAAGGTAGCTTTGATCTTGAAAGAAAAGGTGATGTTACTGTTGAAGCAGCAGAAAAGAACTAGGTTATATTTAATGTGCTGTCTTTCTCTTTTTGCAGCATGCAAGTTACATAATTTTTACATAAATATGGCTTTTATGTTGTGAGCATGTGGAACAGAGGTTGGGTGCTCGTGGGATAGGGACATATTTTGGTACCTCTGGCTAGTTCTAGCCTTTTTTATTAGTGCTGTAGAAATTGCAACAATTGCAAGTTTGGAAATTGAGCCACTGTTTTAACTATGCAGCTGAGTGAAGATGTGGAGCAAGTACCTGAAAACGCAACGGATGAGGGAGAAGGAGAGATGGAAGATCATGAAGATACCAGCTCTGTTATTTTACCAGGTGAGAGCTAGTGAGCCAGAAATCATCGACTGGTAAGCCTGCTAAGCTGTTTTGGTGTGCGGTGTCTTTTGTTTTTGTTTATTTAATGGCACTTCTGACAGCAAGTGAGACAATAAATAGCTTAGCATGCGTAAATACTAATGGAAAGTTAAAAAATTTTTCCAGGGATTGAAATGAGAGCCCTTCTTTGTTGTGAACTGTGCTAGCTAAAAGAGGTTCTGAGATAGCTTAATACTTTTTTTACATGTTGGACACATCTAACCTGAATTGCAGTGTTGATGGTGGCAGTGGATTGTAAGCAAAGTGAGTGCCAGATGAGCAAGATGCAATATGGAACAGATGTGCTCTTGAACAGATTGTGGATAGACTGTTCAGACCCACTTTTTGGCCGGGAGGGGAACACAGTGTCAAATGGTTTTGTTGCAGCTCAGATTTAGACATTAGATCATATCAGCCTGAAATGGGTATCCCCAGAGATTTTGCAGCTGCTCAACTTTTTTTTTTTTTTAGTAGTAATGTAATTTTGTGTGTACTGGTACCCTAATTCCCTTGACTACCATCTCCTGAGAGTGAGCTTGGGAACACATGTGTGACCATAGACCTTTATGAGAGGGTATGTGCTTTGCAGGAGCTATTAAAAGGCTAGTGCTTGCTGTGCTAAGGAATAAACAGCAAAACGTACTATTACGGTTGAAAAGCGGAGTGTGGCATGGCCCGAGAGAGCCTGACTCATTAAATTACACCTCACAGAAAAGTCAGCTTAAAATGTGCCTACTTATCTCTTTTTATAAGTTGTTTTTTTACTGCTTATTTTGTGTGTTCAGCTGTATGTTGCTCATAGTCAAACTGTGACGTGGAACTCGATAATGCCTGACGGGAAGCACTGTCTGTTTGGCTGTACATCTACAAGAGAGATTAGTGTGAAGAACTTCAGAGAATAGGCTTTGAAGAAAGACAAAGTTTGAGAACCAAGTTTGTCTTTTTCTAGATGCAGTTGGAAGAGTCCTTCTTTTGTGAAACTTCTGTAACAAGGAGTTAGAATTTGGACTTCAAAAGTGAGAGTAACAAGGAGCAAGGACAGGTAACAAGGTAGTCAGATCTACCATAGGGAAGATGCACTGCAGATAGCTGTGTAAGAGTATCAAATCTCTCTGCTGATTTATATGCTAAATATGGTCAGAAACAATTCAGACTGGGAGGGGGGAAGAAGTAAGATGCCTCTTTTTTTTTTTTTTTTTTTTTTTTTTCTTTCCCTCTCTCTCCAAGAGGAAAGATTGACCATCATGAGAATTTCTTTCCATTAACTTTGAACTTCATTTCTGAACTGGCCTTCTTGAAAAAAACCTTTGCTTTCTGGCTTTCTTGTTCTTAAGCAGAGTGCCAAATACAACGTGTGAGAAAGAGGCATGGTCTTTTGATGATTGTGCCTCATGCTTGAGAAGGAAACAGCTGTCTGACCGCTCATCAAAAACAGTAATAATTGTGTTTTATTAATCAAACTGAGTTGGTGGTTTACTCTCCTTTCAGGTTGATCTTAAATGAATATTGCATAAATTCTGCCCCAAAGTCTTTATTTTAAAGTCCTAATTCATACTCTGTTTGGTTTCAGACAGTGAACTGGGTTCCGGTGCCCCCTATTTGCGTTTCAGCAAGACCTGCCTAAAGAATGTTTTTTCAGTAATTCTTCTGTTCATTTATCTGCTGCTTATGGCTGTAGCTGTGTTCCTTGTCTACCAAACCATCACTGACTTCAGGGAGAAGCTCAAGCACCCAGTGATGTCCGTCTCTTACAAGGAAGTGTCCTTGTATGATGCACCTGGTAAGACTAGTAATGGACAAAGTGTGTCCAGTTACTGTTCACATTTATCCTGGATTGTTTTATATGGAACAGTTTTTGATACTAATTCTCCAGAGCCCACTGTGCATATAAAGTTTTCATGCAGATTTTCCACTTAGTCTTGTTTATCTATAGGGTGTTGCATGGATTGTTAACATTATAGGGCAGGCTTCTGGGCAAGCAAGTTTTTGGCCAGTTAGTCACTGATTTTTCTGACCAGTAAATCAGTGACAGATGCTGTGGAATCTTATACTATGTTTAGTAGATAGTTTTTTTGCAGACTCAAGAATTGGCCCATTTTTAGAGGTAAGAAGATCATTCATTATAAAAGTAGTCCCAAAGGTGCTTCATCGAGCAGCGTAGTGGCACAGGATCTGTACCAGGACCTCAGCCCTGGAGTGTAAAATCAGGTACTGCTAACAATAAAGGAGGTGGATTTATCAAACAACCACAGAATGATCACAGTGCTTTTTTCTGCTTCTGTTCTGTGTTGTTTACAACTTGCTATTACATCAACAGGCAATGACAGCATGATGTGACTGGGAAGAAGAGTGTTGGCATAAAAATGCAGAGCAGCATCAGAGTGCTGTGTTGCACTTTGTAGGAGGGATTACTCCACAAAAGCATTTTTGAGTAGTGACTTCCATTATTATTTTAATTATCCTGTAACTGTTCATAAACAGAGCTGCGGTAGCAAATGCAGTGCAAGCAGCATTGGAAGCTACTTGTAAGTCAGTTTTCAATGTCAAAATTACACTGTTGTTTGAAGTGCCAGGGCATTTTACAAATACCTCCCCGCAGCGGTTGTTGCAGAAAGGTGTTTCATGCTGTTGACAGCTTCCCTTAGTTTTTTTCTGTATGGTCAGTTGGGCTGAGCTCTGGAAGCATGTTCTTGGATCTGACTGTAAGAGCAGCCTTTCGCTGTGTTTTCACGTGAGCTTTTCATACAGTGAGAGGAGGGGGGAAAATGCATTTAAAGAAACAGAGCAATGTGAGTATAAATCTGAAAGTATTGGCAAGGGATCCTGCTGCATCAAAGAACATAAATTAGACTAGCCCTTTACTGCTTTGTGCTGTTGAAGTGATGGGATTCCCAGCTGCAAGCTTGGAGCGCTGAGCAGGGGATAAAGTGTTTGTAGATTTAACGTATTCTGACTGTTTTGACATCTCGTATTTTTGCAGACAAGTTATTTCTGTTGTGCGAGGTACTGAATCATACTAATATCTCAGATTATAGTTACTTTTCAGTAATTGATCTAGATTATCTTCAAGTGAGTTTGCTTCCCATATTAAATGTGGTATGAAAGGATTAGGTTGAGATTTTTTGTTTTACTATCCTTCTAGGAGATGAGAAAAATACAATACAGACTTTTTTTTTTTTTTTTTTTTTTTTTTTTTTTTTAATGGATGCTCTTGATCTACAACCATTGATTTATGGTATATACAAGTAGATGAATTTCCATACAGGTGAAAAAGGGGCCTGCTCACCTGATCATATAAGCAATAAGGGTTGGTAACTGCAATTGTTTGATGGCTTTGATTTTTATCATGACATATTATTTGGTGAACAGAAGATACAAGAGCATCTTTCACTTTCATTAGATCAGCCAGCACATGCATTATTTCTGAAGAAATTTTGACATGTTAGAAGACAGTATTTTAAAACATGCACACTCTGAAGCACTTCGTGCCCCAGTTGACTGAAGTGGTCTCCTGACTTAGGCATTCTTCTCACCTGGGGCCAGAGGGCCTGATTTTGGGGAGAGCTGGTGCAATTTAGTAACCCCTGTGAACCTTGAATCATGTTAGCTGGACATGAAGGCAGGTTTTCTGCAGGGCTGCTGTCCTGGTGTGGCTGGCACTGCTCTCCTGCTCTTGCACAACACGGAAGCACGTGGTTTAGCTGAATTCTTTGCTGGATCTTGGCAGGATAGCACGGCATCCTGTGGGGTTAAATCCCAAAAGGCAAATCTATTTACTTGGTAAAGAAATCAGCTGTCTTCCACTTTTTTCCTCCCAAACAGGTATTGCCTTTTACCCAGGCAAGGCTCGTCTGCTTAGCTGCAAGCATCATTACTATGACCACATTCCGCCTCTGACAAATCCCGGTCAGCCAGGAAAAATTGAGTGCACCACTCAGAGAATCAACTACACAGACCCTTTTACTAACCAAACCATGGTAATAGTAACAGAACAAAACTTAGTCCATGTTTTCTTTGGTTTGTTTGTATTTTGAAAGTAAAAATACAGACCGAGTGCTGCAAAAACTCCAGCGCTCCAGCTGTTACGTACATGTGTGTAACATGAAACCCTGAAAAAGGACCAAAAATGTCTCATTTCTGACAGTGTGACTATTGCATCTTTTCTATGGTAAATGAACCAGCAAGCAGTCTGCTTGATATCATAAAACTAGCTTTGATGTAAAGCAGTAGCAGTTAATTAAATAAGGGTATCTTCTTTCTTTTTGTGTGTTTGCTGGGAAGGAAATACTATTTTTGTCACACTTGGAGAAATTAAATTGAACACCAAGTGTTTCATTAAATCAAGACACAGAATGTAAGATGAGCTAAAACACGGGTGCATGGAGTCTGTCTTAAGTTCTGCTTAAAATGCAGCATATCTAACTTCTGAATGGATAAATGTTCAGAAAATAAAGTATGAGATATGGTACTTTGTATGTCATCTAAAGTTGTTGCTCAGATTGTTTTTAAGGAAACTAAACACTAAGAAATAAACTGTTTACCTGTTTGGTCAGCTTTTTGTTCCCCTTTGTGTTTTGCTTTTCATCCGGTCACTTTTTTTTTTTTTTTTTCCTGGGAAGTAGCTCATTTTTTTTTTATTTAAAACAAAGATTCTGGATGCAAGTCTGGAATTTTGTTTCGACCACTATTTCTTTTTGTGCGCATTTTAAGAGCTTGCATCTTGTGGAGCCCTATGTTCTCCACATCAGACTCCAAATTCACGTGTTTCATACTGAGAACTGAAAGTTTCCAGGCTTTAATGCTCAAAACAGTTTTCATTTTCCTCCTGCAGAATGCAGGTTGAAGAGCTTTAGCTGTTAATTCCTCCCAAGATGCCAAATGACTGTGATAGAACTAGAGCAGATTTCTTAGAGGGGGGGGGAAAAAAATCTTGTTTTAAAGACCTTATTCTTGCACTAAAAGTAGGACTTTAAGTATGTCTTGGCATTCTCTTTAGATATTTTAATAGATGGTACTTATTAGAGGTCTGGAAAATCTCTGTATTAGATTTCTATAGGGCATTTGTGGCAAATGACAAAATCATGAACAGGAAATGAGGATTCCACTCTTATTCTCACTGTCTGTCTGCTTACAGAAATATGCTTTGGTTGTTCAAGGCCCTCGTGATGTGAAGAAAAAAGAGCTGGTGTTTTTGCAGTTTCATTTGAATGGAACAGACCAAGACTTTAGTGCAATTGACTACCTTCTATTTTCTTCCTTCCAAGAGTTCATCAACAGGTATGACAGAAATAAAGGGAGAAGTCCATAATTTCATTGAACTTGCTATCACAACAGTACTAATGAAAGCAAGGTTATTTAAATGGAAATTCCAGAGGCTTTATGATAATTCCCATCAAGTTTGGGTATGTTTGGATTAGTTTGGTACACTTACATGTCTTACAGTTTCTAGTTGCTAAACTCACTTTTTAAAAAATGAACTGAGGACATTTTCAGTGACAAAAACTGCCCTTCAGTCATGCTTCAGTCATTTGTGGCTTTAATCTTTAAGTTTGAAGAGCATGCTGGCCGTGGATGGAGCAGGTGGACTGTCCCAGCCAGTGTCACCATGAAATGCGCTGAGAACACTATAGATTCTGGGGTTTTTGGTTGGTTGTGGTTTTTTTTTTTTTTTTTTTTTTTTTTTTTTTTTTTTAAATAATAGAGATCCAGTCTTCATTTGGGTTAATTGTGACTTCAGTGAAAGATTAAGCATATTTGTTTGTATTACTGTTTTTATGTAAGATGCTACAGAATGATATAATTCCGTGGATGATGCTTTCAAAAGTACAGCTTACTGGTTTAATGCTGGTGCTGCTGGAGTTACTAATCGGCTTTCCACTAATTTTAACAGGAACAGAGTTAGTCGTATCTTGATCCTTCTTTAAAATCTCACTCCTTTTCCAGGCTTGTATGAATAAACTCCACACTTAACTATCTATTTCTGTGTTTAATTTCTATTCAAATCCAGTTGTCTCTCTGATCCAGATTAAAATGCTGGACTTGAACCATTAGTTGCAGTGAGGTCTAACAGAATGCAAAGGGATAGGAGATAAAGGGACTATGCAGGATGAAAAGGTGTGAGGGAGGCAGAGAGAAACAGCACTAGAGATTTCGTTGTACCAGGCGTTCTTGGAGGCTGCGCTCTGATCCTACTGGGCCTGGCTTGAAGGTTGAGATTGGGCCAGGGTGGGTCAGTCTCGCTGCTGTGAACTTGTGAGCTGCAAGGGAGAAACCTGGCCCCAGCCTCCTGGTTTGCCCGGCCAAGGCCTCAGCGGCAGAACCAATGAGGGAAGAGGAGGGGAAATGCCACCTTGTTCCTAAAGAGCTGCCCCTTCACAGTGTTGGAACGCACCAGAGCTGAAGCCAGGAGAGTGAAGGCTGAGTGTAAATAGGATAATTTATCTTGCTCAATAGTTTGTATTGCTGTCCTAATGTCCCGGGACATGAGCCAGACAGTTTGGGGGCAGGTTGAAAATTTAAGTTTTCTCCTGACCATGAAGTGCCTGTGAAATCTCTTGTTACATGAAATGCTTTTGTTCTGCCCACTTCCAGCAGAAGAGAAAATAGCAACGATTTCCTTCTGGCTGGTCAGCTGATGCCAAATTTAGCTGATGGGAAGTTAGGATTAAAATATCCTTGGAAACTGTAGTATGTTGACACTGTAAATTTTGTCCTTCTGAACAAGCTCTAAGCTTCCACTTATGGGCTACCATTATCTAATTTTCCTGATGAAGTCTCTCTCTTACTGGTTCTGAGAGCATATTACCAGCTCTGCATCTGGCAACTCATGTAAAGTAATTGTTACTAAAGATGGCAAGAGATAGGATAAAACTCTTCAGATGTAATTGTCTTTACACATGTTTGCCATGGCTGCAAACTGCTTAGGTTGGACTTAGATGAGCAGACTATCATAAAATGCCCTTACAGGGTGTTCCATCATTTTAAACCACAATTCCAAAGCCATTAAAGTTGGTGGAAAGAGTCCTACTATACGTACACCACAATTTCTCTGTAGGCATCATTATGTGCAGCTCACTGTTGCTTTAAATAGCAATAACCCTATCATGGAGGCTGCTGCAAGTGTCAGCGAGCAGCAGTGACAGGAGTGGTGCTTGGAGACCTGGTAACTTTATGAATGTTTTTTGAGGTGTAGCCAAGTAGTGAGGACCCAGGCAAGGTACACTTGTTTCTGTCAAGGCTTTTATTCTGTGCAGGTCTTAGGTTAAGCTTGCACTGCCAGGCCACACGGAGCGGGCCCTGCTCTCTAGTTGGGCTTTGCTGGCACGCTGCAGGGCCGCGTGCCGTCAGTGGCCGGGGCACCACCGTGAGGCTGCCACTGCCTCTTGTTTTTCTCTTTGAAGACAGTGGCAGCTGCTGTCTCTGCCATATTAATTGCAGGGAAGGAAATAATGAAATCCTTGCAAATTACCCAAAAAAGCATAGCTAAAAATACAAGTTTCTTTCTCAACTGTTATTAGTGTAATACATGTGTTTAAGAGAAAAAAAAAAAAAAAAAATCCTCTGAACATGTTACTGTCAAAACTATTGTCAACTTGGCGTGTGAAATCCCGTCCAGGCCGCGGGCTCGGGGGAGGCACCGCGGGGCTGATGCCCGTCCAGGCAGAGGCCAGGCAGCCCGCGCTTGCGCAGGGCCTGCCTCGCGCTCCGAGGTGGGTCGGTGCACAGGGCAGCGCCGGTCACTACCCCAGCCGCTTGCCGGGGGGCCCCTGCTGTGTGGTTTGCCCCTGGCTGGGGCAGCGTCCCTCGTACTTCTCCTTCCTCTGCCGTGAAGTGAGAATTTCATTACTGTTTTGTGTGATATGGAGATAGTATTATTTTGGGAGAACCCAGGCACCAAAAGCAAGTGTGAGGTTTCAAAAGGGTAATAAGTAGAACAACTTAAATGTGTAGCATTTGTAGGGATGTCTGCCTGTCTTTGGGGTGGATACAGGGAGTTGAGAGGTGCCTCCTCAGATCACTGCTCCACAACCTCTCCTCCAAAGAAAAGAAATGAAGCTCTTTTTTTCAAGACTTCTTTTGCAGTTGAAGGCCAAGTATGCTGTTGCTGTCTGCTTGCCATGGAAGCTGTGACTGTAATGTTGAGATTCATTTCATGTCTTCCTGCCTGGATTTTCCACGTTGCTTTGGAAAGCTTTTCCAGCCTGCCATGCTGTGCTGAGTCCCACTGTAGGCCCATGGCAGAGCTGGGGGTGCTAATGACGTGTGTTCCTCGGCGCAGCAACGCGCCCTGCCCTTCTTGCTCTGCCGTCAGCTCCTGCTGTGGCTGCACGTTGCAGGAGTCCCTGTCACACGCCTTGTGCCACTGCCTGGTGGGGCAGGGAGCGGCTGGGCAGGGCATTTGTCCTGGCACTTCTTCTGCGGGGCTCTTAGCGTGATGCGCTGCCATCCTCTCGGGGTGACCGAAGCACGAGTGTTGCAAATAGATCAAGGTATTCCCAAACAGATAAAATGCTTTAGGATATAATCTGCCCAGTTACGGAGAGAAGTGTATTATTTGTTCTTTCCAGAAGTCCTTCCTCTTTCTGTCTGCACCACAGTTCTTCTCCACTTGAAGCCTTCATTTGAGACTGTTGGCTTTAGGTTTTGCTTCTTACAAGTATGTGCTTGTTCACCTGCTAGGCTTGAGCAGGCGCCGCCATACGGAGCAGCCAGTGGAATGGTACTGCTTTGCGGAGATGACCGTGGTGTGTGGGAGGGAAAAAGAGCCTGATTTCTGAAAGCTAAGGAGTAAAAACACAAGAAAAGCACAAATCTGCCAAGAAGTGGTGTGGGGCAAATCTTCCTCATTGGTCCCTTCTTCAGACAGCGCCTTGTTTTCAGTTCTGCTTTTCTTCTTTACATCTCTCTCTTGAAAGACCAAACTGTTCTAGGCTCCCAACAGCCCTAGCTGTGTTCTCCCTCGGTTATATGGGCAAAGAACTTTTTCCTTTGTCTGCAAAGATGGATTTATCTTGGCTGAGTCAAAAACCTGGTTCTGCCCCCTTGTCTCAAAGGACTAGCCTACCCTGACACATCTCTCCAAACCTGAAATCTCCCTTTAGTGAAAATCGCCCCTGGTGCTGTAGTGACTCGTCACTGTGTTCACCTCTTCATTCCAAATGAAACCTTTTTAGAAAGCAGCTGCAAAGACCAACTCGTTTCATGGAGACAGCAAGCAAATGGCTAATAGCCCAGTGCAGAGGAGCTCTGAGGAAACACATCATCAGGGTGGTGGATTCAGAGTGCCCTGTGCAGTTGTTAGAGATAGGATGGGGACCAGGTGTGCTGTATTAGAGAGCTGCAGGTGGGTTTGGGAGGCCCTAAATTGCTCAAGGTCAGAGTATTAAAAAAAGGCACAAACCAGTCTTGCTTTTGTGAGCCCACAAGCAGCTGTGGTTGCAGGTTGTTGTGAGGCCATTCGGGACAGGTGGGAGGCTTGCATCAAAGGTATGTTGTTCCTAAGACCCTAGGAATGTGCTGAATGTAAACTGCAAAGCCTGTCAGCTATGGCCGCGTTGGAACTGGTTTGTGTGCACCCAGAGAAGGCGTAAAGCAGCCTGCTCTGGTCTAGGCTGTTTCTGTTGCCCTCACTAGCTATCAAAGGTAATGTTAGTCACAGCTCTGACTGAACCCCACAGCAGCACTTCAACAGAAAGTAAGAGGGTATTTGTCAGCACAAACCTGTTAACTGAAGTTCTCACTTCCACAGAGCACAAAAGAAGTGCTGGGCAGTCAGTGTCTCAGAACAGGCCCATCTTCCTGTCTCCAGGCCTAACACAGGGAAGCAAAGAGGTGGATGATCCTGGCTAGGTTTTTTTTTTAGTCTCCCTTAGCTCAGCTATATAGACAGAATTGGCAAAACTGGGCATCACGAAGGAGGATGGTGAAGGATTGACACTGTTAGCTCTGTGCAGAGCAAAGCTGTGTTCTACAACTAGCGCTGTTAAAGGGCTTGGGCTCTGCAGCTCCCTGGTATTTATTTCCTGAGTACCTGACCACTGGAGCAAGGCAGCCAAACCTTTTGTGCTCTGCACAAGGGCCCGGGGAAGAGATGCGAACTCACCAGCCTTGAGAAATGAGAGGTAGCTCAGACCTAACAAACAGGGTGGTGCTAACAGGGCACCGAGCCTTCTTTTAAATCCTGTCTCCTTCTACATCTGCCTCCTAGAACAACTGTGGTCCTTTCTACTGACAAAGTGTTTTTTTTTTTTTTTTTTTTTTCCTCCTCCCAATTCTATGAAAACAAACTCCCATCAGTGACTGGAGAAAGCTGCTGCTTCATCTCCCACTCCCTCGGTGCCCTGACTTTGGGGCAAGTCTAGTGGTTTCCTGGGCTCCTGGCCGCATTCCCCCATCTTTGAGCAGAGGAGTCCTGAGCAGAACCAAATTCCCCTGGAAAGCTAAAGGGATCCAGATGGGGATGCAGAACTGGGAAATGGTGAGGAGCCACATCAGTCCTCTGCAGCTGGGAGCAGGAGTGCAAGTGCTAACCTTCAGCAGAACGTTGGTGTTACCAATAGATGTTTTAGATGTAGTATGTTTTAGCAGTTAAAATTTAAACAATTTTGAATGCATTTCAAATGTCCCTGGGTCTGACACTGTGCTACATGCAGCGCTTAGTAAAATGATGTTTTTTTCCTTTAGTCCAGAAAAAGCAGAATTCATGAAGGACTGTGAAAGCTCATACTCCAGCTGGAAGTTTTCCGGCGGATTTCGAACTTGGGTAAAGATGTCCCTGGTGAAAACCAAGGAAGAAGATGGTAGCGAGACTGTTGAATTCAAACAAGAGGTAAAAAATGAAACCTGGGAAGAGTTTTTTGGAGCACTGTCAGTTAATTAAAAACCAGTTACCTCCACAAAGTTGGTGTTTTTGGATGATAATTGGCTGACAGAACCATTTCTTGGAACAAATGGCAACTGGAGTTGCAGAAAGGGAGAAAGGTCCTTTGTTTTATGCAACATCTATAAAGTGGCTTTTGTTTCAGTGCTTTCCTTATGCCAGTTGCCACTGAGTGGTTTCAGCATCTGACCTGGCTGTATGGTTGCTTGTGTTCCCTCTTAACCTGAAGAGGTTTTGTAAAAGTGTTAATACTTTGATGAGCCTAGTGACATATCTCAGAAAACCACATCCTGATGGAGAAGCCCGAAGATCTGGCATGTGGCTGTATTATAAGGGAGACTTGCACTCTGCAGGGATTGCTTTCTTAGAAATATTAACACAGCTACCTTTAGTTCCAAGATGTGATTTCCAAAGTAATTGTCTTAAAAAAATGGCTAGGAATAGAAAGAGATGTTGCTTAGGTTACCAGAGGGGCTGATGTTAGGGTGAAGAGGTGAGCATAAGCAGAGTATCCTTTGTAGCACTACTGATGTCTGCTTTTTGTTTGAGTTTGGGACTCTTATCTGTTGAGAAGCCTTAGAAACAGGGAATAACTCCATTTCTTGCATCGTTTAAAATTAGAAAATATGGACCCAGGCTGGAAACAAAAGTCTAACTCCAACGCAAAAAGGCTGAGTTTTTCTTGACTGGAAACATTTATGGACTAGGAGCTAGGGAATTGGAATAGGCACAAAGGTGAATTTCAGGTTTCAGTTTGCTGTTAATAATACAGTAGAATTGAAATAGCTCAGGCATAAGTTGCGCTTGTCTTACTTGACAGTACAAGACAGTACAGTGTCCATACAAACTGAGTACGGGAGCCCATTAGCCTTTCACATGGGAAATCAGGAGGCGGCGTGCTGGGAAGATACAGCCCACAGGTACTAGGTTAAATTGTGCGTGTTTCCTGTTGTGCAGTTTTCTTCAGTGGGTGCAGACTTTGGTAGTTAAGTGAACTCTCACGATAGAGGATACGCGTGAAGCAAAGGTGTTTGACCCGGCTGGATTGGCAGACGTGAGGTGGTGAAGCTTTAGAGTGTGCTAAATGGACACACATAATGTTGTATCTCCTGCTTCCAGCTGTTCACAGCCTAAAAATGTGGTGTATGCACAGGGAGGGAGAAGGAAGACTCAGAGAAAGACTCAAGGGAAACCTTAAGGTTTTTGTATAGACACTGAGCTGTTAGGTGCTGAATCACCATTTCCAAACATGCAGCCTTGAAGTGAAGCAGCCGCACTGCTGGATTTGCTCTTCCAGCACAGCATTACCCTGGTCAGGGAGGAGCAGCAGTCCTGCCCTGTGCAACCCCAGGTGCGGATCCTCCCCTGAGGCTCAGGGGACGGGCCGTGTCTGACTGTCTCAGCTTGCTCTGCCCCGAGCTCCTGCCGGGCCTGGGGCAGTCTGCGCCGAGGCCTGGCGGCAAGGGGCTGAGCAGTGCCGTCTGCGCTCTCGCCTCGCCTCTCGTCTGCGTGGTTCCCTCGCACTGTGGAGGGGCAGGGGGAGCCTGAGCGCTGGGCGAGCTGCTTCTCGGAGGGTCACGTCTCAGCACTTCGCTAGCTGGGGCTCTCGCGTGGCTGCAGCACCCAGTCTGGCAGCACCCAGTCTGCCTATGGGAGCTCTCCATAGTGGGGATAAAGCGCTTTGTGTGGTCAGTGCTGCATTCAAACTGTAACCTAGTTAATGGGAAATAGGCTTTTGATTGCTCTACTCTGGGCTTTTTTTCACCTTTCACTTCCAGTTCTTAAAACTGGGTGGATAAAGACATTTCCAAAGCCAACTGCAGCAATCCAAGAGCACCCTAGGCTGTGCTGAACTGCTCTGCTCTTGGCTCCCCGGGAGCAAACGCACTCAGTAAGTTCCTTGGCCGGTAACCTGCTAAGGAGGGCTGTGGTCTGGGATGTCCCGCTCCGCCTCGCGCTGAACCCCCTCCTGGGAGCCGGAACGGAGCCGGCTGCGCTGCGCCTGCTGGCGCCAGGCAAGCTGCCCGCGGCCACCCGCGTCGGAGAGGGAGCGCGGGCGGCGCAGGGCGCTTGCGGCGCGGCTATAGCCATGTTGGCTGCGTGAGAAATAGGGGCGGCATGACAAGCATGAGGCAGCTGGGGGGTGCTGAACTTTCCGTGCTTTGGGGCCTAGTGTTCCAGGGAGGGTGAAGGCTGAATTTGGAGTCCCTTAATGATCACCCTGCTGTAAGATTTGCTCTTTCTACCTTCCTCCAGGCTGTGGCTGCTGTGTAGAAAACTGCATTAAAAATCAAAGCAGGTAACATGCATGTCTTTTTTCCCTCTCTCCAGACTAGTGTGGTTAACTATATTGACCAGAGAACTAAACCCAGAAGTGACCAGCTGTTTTTTGTGGTATTTGAATGGAAAGATCCCTTCATACAGACAGTTCAAGATGTGAGTAACTCCCTAGTCCCTCCTCAAACCTTTGGCCGCATACTTGTGTGATGCGTGTGCACCTGCCCGTATCCCTCGCCCGAGCTGGAAACTAGAGGAAGAGGGAGGTTGCTCCTTTTGTTTGCTTGGTGACACTCCACTTTCTTTCTGCAGCTAGATAGCTAAGAGGAGGCCGGGGTGCCCTGCCCTTCAGCAGAGTCTAGCTTTAGGTCAAATCCCAGCTTCTTGCCTAGATAAATGTGCTTCAGTAAACTGGTTTAATGACTTTTCCTCTTAATTGACAATCAAGAAACCTAGACTTAAATGAGAACAATAAAAAGAGATCATCTGGGGTATTTTTAACTCCTTATGTGGACAGACTTGAGCACTAAAATGCACAAACCCTCACAGAGGAGTGCCCCTCGGGGCTGCTGGCGCCCGGGCGGGTGCCCTAGCAGAGCGTGCGCTGCGCCCGTCCCTGGCATGGAGCGGCCCCACCAGCACCTCTGCAATCCTGCGTGAGGGCTTGTGCTTCTTGAAGATCCCCTTTAATGTCACTGGTGATTTTTTTGTGTGTGTATTTTTAAATGATGCATTATAGGAAGTTTAATCCCTAAGGTTAAAATGAGCAATTTACCTCTATCTAGACATTGTTTAAACAGTTTATCATCTTGAAAGAGTCTAGAAGAATTTAGCAGCTAGATGAGACAGCTTGTGGAGCCAGTGTATTGTCTTCCTGGCTGAGGAAACGGGGAAGATCCTGGAGGGAGGGAACTGTTTGCTTGAAGACAGCTCTACAGGGCAAGGGCACCTGCTGCAGGACACTCCAGTTTGAAGACTGGAAGTGGTTGTTACTGAGCAGGTATGATATTGTCGGAGTCGGATGAGAGGGAATAACGTTTTTAATTTCTTTCAGATAATCACAGCAAATCCTTGGAACATGATTGCTCTTCTTTGTGGTATCTTTTTGGCTCTGTTTAAGGCAGCAGACTTTGCTAAGTTAAGTGTTAAGTGGATGATCAAAATCCGCAAGAGACATCTGAAGAGAAGAAGCCAAGTAATGAACCACATAAGCTGAGACTAAGACTGCCTTTTAAGTGTTCATAGCAAAAGTAGACCATAACTGGAATAAACTTCCATCAGCAACTGAAGATGTAAACCAGGTATGTTTTCTGCAGAACACTCCCCAGCCTGGCGAACTGAAACTCAAACTTCAGAAAGGAGCTAACCCTAGGACAGGTCTAACAAACTCACACTCTTTTAACTCAGCTTTACTACGTTTACATCAATGCACAGTGGGTGAGGGAGAGCGAATTCACTAGTGTTCAGCTCTAAAACTGGCCGGCGTTCGAACATGTCTCCGAGCAGGTGAGCGTTTATTTTAGCGCTGCACGAGCTGCAGCCCTGAGGCGGGTTCCTTGCAGCGAGGGGTAGCACGCAGAGCCAAACGGTCCTGCCTCCCGTCTCTGAGGTATGAGTTGAAATACACTGGAGTCCTGTTGTGTTTTGAGTTAAAGATGTACTGATGTTTATTATTAAAAGACACCTAAAATAAGTTAATATGTGCATTGCTGTAGATTCCTTCTCTCTCAGCTTCAGCTGAAGATAATCCAGCCAGGAATATTAGGCAAAAAAGTTGAAGTGAAAAACAAACAAACAAAAAAAATCCCGTTTCTGAGCCGTCTGAGCCCTATCCGTGTGTGTGTGTTTACTGTTTTTTTCATTTTCTAACTTAGATGCTAAATGATTGATTTGTGTACATTGAAGATGGCCTTCAGTCATGCCTCAGCCTGGCACAGTAATGTGATTTCTTTTTTTTTTTTTTTCCCTAGAGTGACTGTGTGTTAACTGCCCTGTGGTGTAGGGTTTGTTTTTGCTGCTTTTTTTCCTTTCTTCCATGTCCTTTTCTGAGGCGAGAGGCCCCACTCGGGGTTGCAGTATGTGCAGGGCACCAGCGTTTCCCTGCGGGGTGGTGGTTGTTGCAGGGGGTTGTTGACCCAGTGCCTCTTCCCTCGCTTGAGCCGAGTGTTGGGAGTGGAAGGGCAGGAAACATTCAGATGCAAGAGCTGTAGTTGTAGCAGGGCTGGGGTGAAGGGGATGAGGTAAAGATGGGCTCTTCTCGATGCCATTTCTTTTCTTTTTTTAAACTAATTGATATAGCAGCTGCCCTCAGTCACACCCTCTCATCTATCACCACCTTTTGTTTTGTGAGGAAACGTTACTGCCTCGCACAGGCCACCTGTTTCCAGCCAGGAAACCTTTCTTCTGCTTGCACTATTTTTAGGGGGGATGCCAGTAATGAGCACTATCCAATTTATTTGAAAGAGCTTCTTCAACTATTGTCTTTTTTTTTTCCCCCTACTACTTATGCTTATATTCCTATTTGTAAAAATTTGAACAACTTTGAATCCAATTACAAATGCCAATAATTTGTCTCAACCTCCGCAAGGTGAGCGGTGCAGAACCTACCGGCTACAGAGCCGCTCTGGCCTTAGTACGGTAGGAGCGCTGTACCCGCCCCTGGTGAGGCTCAGCTTGGCCCCCTTAACAGCCCGAGATTAATATCTTGCTTCAGGAAGCACCATGAAAAGCATTTTAGTACTTCCCTCTCCAGCTTTTGGGAAGGCAGCGGCCGGGGCCGCAGGGAGCTGGTGCCCCCCCTCCTCAGAAGGTGACTTGGAGGAGGAGCAACAGCTCAGCAAGTGCTTGGGAGCAGCCGGAGCTGCGCAAGTGAGAGGCCCTTGCTGACCAGGAGACTGGAGCGGCCCTTGAGCCTGTGCCGGGCTGTTTGTGCAAGGGGAAGTGCGCAGGGCACAGGAAGGGCCCTGGAGCCCATGCTAGGGGCCTGAGGGGGAAATGAGCAGCGGGGGCTCCTCTGTAGGATCCAGACTAGCCAGGCAACCCCCCCCCCCACCCCAGGAACTGCTGCTTTTAAGGTAAATGACCCCTAGATCAGCACTTGCCTCTTACAAAGGGATCTTAAAGAGCTTCTCTTGTTTAACCTCTTCAGGCAGCATTAGAGAAGAATTGGAGCCCCTCAGAGACATAGACTGAGGTAAGAACAGAAGTAATTTGTTTGTTTAAATGTTTAAAAAAAAAAAAAAAAAGTAATATAGACTACACCCTTGTACTTAAGTCAGTAAAACAGTCAAGCAACAGGCAACAAAAACTTGAGAAGCAGATCTCAGCAAAACCTGCCACCCTCAGTCACCAGAACTTAGACCCCAGGGCCCTGCAGCTTTCAATGCTCTCCGCTATTGACAAACTAGGGGTTATTTAAACAACTGTGGTACAATTAAGGTTTTTTTTTTTTTCTTTTAGTCTTTATAAACATAAAGATGTGATATACAGCACTAAATACAAACATAAAGACTTTATTGAATGCTGCTCAATTCCCCAAAGGTCTTTCAATACAAAAGTTTTCCACACAACTGCAATTTAAAGAGATTGGAATGGTACTCTGATAAAAGATGTGAAAAATACTTGATCAAGTAAAACAGACAAGACTTCTATAATCAACTTTCCACCTTCAAGGAGCAGACTGCATTTTCTTTCAATAAAACAAGGAACTACTCGTTGACAAGTCTTCCCACCTTACGACAGAGCCCACCTGGCTCTCCAGCCGTGCCGGAGGCGGCCGTGCTTGGCCTTGGCGCGCGAGGAGCAGCACGGCCGGGCGCTCGCCCCAGCCTGCCGCAGACACACGGACCATTTTGCCTCACTGGGCCACGAGCTGTTTGCGAGTCTAAATTCAATTTGGAGCTTGAGACCACCGGCAAGCCACGTTGCTTTCAGTGTTGCGAGGGGCACATAGCAAATGTCTCACGTTACCAGTAACGTACCTTAGTTTTATTTCAGAAAATACAGGAAAACTAGAAGCCTCTTCTATAATCTTAATCAAGGTATGCAGCGCTGTGAAAAGCACATATAAAACAAGGAAAAAGAATGTACAGAGCAAACTATACCACCTATGTGCAACACAATCAAAAATTCAAGTCATAGTTCTCACCACTCCCATAATTATTTCACTCATTAAAGATAATTCAGTTCTATGAAACATTGGAAGTGACATTATATCAATAATTAGACAAAATTTACAATATGCTGTGGTAATGACATCACTTAACTGCTGAACTTAAACTTTTTTTTCATTTACATTTTTGCCAGAGAAAAAGGTGGCTGTTCCTATTATACTGATGAGGTTTATTTTGCAAGTTTTTCTGTATTTCAAAAGGGTAGGAAAAAAGTATGTTCTGTTGTGTAGAGGTTGTCATTTTGTTTATTTGGCACTTGAGTTGTGTGCATTCAGCACGTTGTGAGTGCTGTTCTGTTTTTCTGCCAGGGCCTTCTTCAGCTTCAGCTCCTCGAGCTTTCTCCACAGCTCTTCACGTTCCAATTCCTTCTTTTTCTCTCTGCGAAAAGAGTGAAATACCAATTTCAGATGTGCTTTAAGAGCAATGTATAGATGCAGTTGCCTAAAACAGCTGATTAATATCCAGTCATCCCTCAGGCTTCCCGTCTCCAAAGCTATTCTTAGAGGCAAAGGATGAATGTACAACATGGAAGCTCCACTGCAACTTCACCTTTATCGACTGATGACTGCAGGAGGTTCTGAATCGCAGACAAACGAATTAAGAAACCCGAGTGTCACAGCAGGCAGAGCAGAGCTCGCGGGGGCGGCTGGGCCCGGGGTTTGGGCTGGCCCAGGACAAGCTGCTGTCCTGGGACAAGCTGCTGTCCTCAGCCCCGCGCTCTGGCTCAGCAGGGTGCAGAGGAGGCTTCAAGCGAGCTGCTCTCCAGCCGCATCCTCCCGCGGCATTGGGAGCCCTCGCAGCAGCTGCCGGGCTGCTCTCCCGCACGGAGGCGCTTCCCGACTCGGCAGGGCCCGGAGCCTCCGCGGCTCCGCTCCCTCCGCGCTGCCTGCGGGCGCCTGGCACCCCAGGGCAGCTTCGCACGGGCACGGCTAGCACAGAAGCCCGCAGGCAGCGCAGGGATGCCCCTCTGCAGCTGGCATGTGTCAGGCACACGTTGGGCAGCCTCGGCTTGGAAGAGGTCTCCGTACCTCTGCCTTTCTGCTTTGTAGGAGCTGGTGAGCTCATCGAAGAGCTTGCCGTTCATCTCCATCAGTGTTTTCAGCACGTTGTATACGAGTGCCACGATGGTGCTAGGGCAGAAGGAACACACCTGCAGGTTACTCTACACAAAACAGTCTCTGGTGAACAGGTGTTCAGTTTCCTTTTTGGACTCTGAACTTCGTTTTTAAGATGCTACTGTAAGCAAAATTATTTACTATAACTCTCTCTGTAAATACATTTTTTTTTAAAATGGCTAAATGGCTATATAACCATAAACTCCTGACTCTAGTGCTCACCAGGGCATAAGCATCACTGCAGCTGTATGATAAAAGCCGTTCAGTTATGTTAACATTTACAAAACTTGAGTTTGCGCAGCAGTTTTAGAATACCTGAAATACTTCGAGTCTATAAAGCTTCTGGCCAACAGCTTCAAGATGGGGCAGAAGAACAGTGCAGAGGACTGACAGACATGTGGTTTAAGATGGGGCTTACGGACTCTACCAGAAATGTTTATGGACAGCATCGTTTTGCTGCACGTGCATCTCCAGAGAATTCAATGAAGCTACAGCACCAGATAAGGATTTCAGGTTTTTTGTTTGTTTGCTTGTTTTCTTACTGTAAATGAGACCACTTATTGTATAGTTTGTTTATTTGGCACTTGTATACAACTATTGTATAGTGGTAGAGTTGTCCATATATTATACTTGCCCACTCTTTCCATTCCTATTCTATTACCTCCTTGTGATCCAACCATGAAAGAACAGAGTAATACAATTGATTCTGATAGCACAGGAAGAGTTAACATTACATACGGATTCCAGTGTTCTTTGGAGATCTTGTATAAACTGCCAAACATAATTGGTAGAATTTTATCAATATTCTCCTCAATCAAACTAAGAATATATTCATTATTCCAGAAGTACAATGCTCTTTCTGCAACCTGAAATACAAAGTTTAGGAGTCAAAAAACAGAAAATAAGTTACTACAAGTTATTTTTATACTTTTTTTTTTTTTTTTTACCTGAAAATGTGAACTTGATACACACTTGGATATTTGCTTAAATAGAGGCTCTTCTACTTTTTTGAACTGTGTTGGTTCTATTACATCTAAGATTTCTTCAATTTCACCTAAGAACATTACCTGTTTGTATAAAAAAAAAAAAAAAAAAACACATCAAAAAGCATGAGAACATTTTGCATTGCCAATACAAACCAAACGCAGCTCACACGTTAGTCATGAATCCTGCCGAGAGCAGAGTGTGTAATCACTGTTCTAGAGACAGCCACAGCTCAATTCTTCTGCAATCTGAAATAAGTCAGTTGTCGCTTTTACCCACCCCATGAAAGCTCCCATCTTGGATTTCTCCTGTACAGTTGCTCTCAATGCTTCAACCCTGCTGCTTTGTCAGATTTTTTTTTTTTTTTTTTTTTAAATAATAGTTTAAAAAAATGCTAAAACCTTTTGTTTCTTCAAGAGTGGCTGCAAAGGCTGTTGTTACTGGAGATCTCCAAAGCAGCTTCTAAGTGGCAGGTGGTTAACTTCAGTTTTAAACGACCAGCAGCAGCAGCGGCGGCAGCGTGCAGGGTTCAGCCCTGCTCACACAAGGGGGGCTCTCGTGCTAAGAGGCCCCACTTCTAAAGGGCAGCCCGGGAGACGGGCTCTGGTGGCACTGTAGGTCATCAAGCTCCCATCTTTCATTTTATAGGAGACAGACAATCAGAAAAATGAATTTCCCCAAATCATTTAAAGTTGTGTTTACACAGAAGAAGCGTTTGCACTGAAGTAGAATTTCACACGAGGGCTCGTTCGCTAGCGCCACAGCGGCAGCCTGGTGTTGCAGCATCAAACGCAGCACGTTGCAGACTGCCTGCCTCGGAGCTGGCACTTACGTGCCAAAGGGCTCTCCATCTGGAGAAAGTTATTTCCCCATTAGAGATCTTAAATGTAACGCAACTCTTAACATAGCTTTGAGACCAGCAGCACAGTAAGAAGTGGCAGATACAGAACCAATATTGCACTGAATGGCTGACAAACATCAGCACCCCAAGAATTTGGGAACTGCAAGATCCCTGGAGAAGCACAGCAAAGATGAGGTAGGTGGACCTGCCGCTCTGTGTTTTATAAAATAGAAACAAAACCAACCTCTTTCTGACTGCAAGTTTTTGGCCAAAATTTGAGCAGTCCTCTGATTACCTATTTAAAAAAAAAAAAAAAGTTAAACTAAAACAAATTTATATTTGGTATTTGGCAAGATTCATTTAAAAATACAGTTAAATATAGGTCCATTCACTGAAAATAAGACTTTAAATGAGACCAGGCAGTATTTATCCTACTTATTCATCTAGTATTACTTCAGAATAATGTACATGCTATCACTTTGAGTCTTTGATTAGCTGTTCAGTACCCATATGAACTGATAGGATAACATCAGAGCTTCACAAATACCCATTTAGCTCCCCTGTAGTTCCACTTTCCCAGAATATCTTTTACACAGGCTACGTCGACAGGGCTTTACGGAGGGCCGTGGTCTCCACAGCCTTTTCTCTTCTAGAGTTGGCAGTGGCAAAGACTGGAAACTGGGAAATAAAGATCCAAGTTCACAGAGAAAGTTGGTTTGCGGAGGAGATACAGGAGTCATCTTACATAAGGCTGGAGAAAACCCTGGGTGGGGGGGGTGTCTCCCGGGAAGCGCAGCTCCCGGGAGGAGGAGAGACAGCAAGTAAAGGACCGGAGCCCATTTCCTCCGGGCAAACATCCGACACGGCATCCACAGGAGCGCACTGGCCGCAGCGTTGGGGGG
>VZSV01000012.1:3810665-3874917 GCA_013398735.1 Nothocercus julius
CAGGGCTGAGTAGAGGGGCAGGATCCCCTCCCTCGACCTGCTGGAGACGCTCTTCCTAATGCACCCTAGGATCCCAGCTTCTTCCATGCATTAGCCTCAATGCCAAGAACTGGTTTCAGAAATGTTTAATGTAACAGTACAGAGATGTCCTTAATGTCTGAAGCACTTGGAAATCAGCTCGGACTTGTTTGCATTATATGTATATCACAGCCTACAGTTACCCTCAGCCTGGCAGTCCCAGCCTGCAGGATCCATATGTGTTTTGCTTCAGGAAGGAAAGACTCCCAGGCTCTGGCTCTTCGCTTGGTACTCCTTAGAAATTGGGTACCACAGCTCAGCTGCCCTGGGCCTTGGAGGAGGAGTGCTGTGGCTCTTAAGATGCTTGGCACTCTGTGCAGATTGCAAGAGGAGACTGTCAGCAGTGCTCGGAGGAGGCAGAGGAGCATTTGGAGGGTGTTGAGTGTATTATCACAGCCTTGTAACACTCTGTCCACCTGAGTAATAATAAGCATGCTGTTTAAAGGTTTGTGTTTTTTTCGCTAGATAATTCAAACTAGATTTTTTTTTCTTTTAATTACCATCCTACTTTCTAATAATTGTTTTGAGGTTTTTTTTTTTTTTTTTTTTTTTTTTTTTTTTTTTAGCTTCATTATGTAACATAAGCCCTTACTTTGACTGGAGCTATACTGATTTACATCAGTCAAAGATTTGTCAATATTTTCAGTGTTTTCTTAAAAAGCTCTTTTCTGTCGCCTCTGTCTGTAACCCATATTTATTGTATTATATTTGCTGTTTTCAGTGGCCACTGATCTCTTTTAACGGTAAGCAATCTGTCACTGCAGGAATTTATTGTTGCTGCTAGCTCTGCAGACCAGAGCTGAAGCTCTTTGCTTCACTTCAACACACCATGCTGAGGGGCTTTAATCAGATCACCTGCTGCTGTCATTTTGCTGCATTTAAGCATTAATTAGATCTTTGGATGAGTAAGTGTTAATAAGCTGATAAGTGTTTTTTAGAGAAGAAAAGGAAGGAAAGATCATAAGCACAATGTTCTGAGCTGACATGAGCATGTAGGAGTTCCCAGTTCTTTGTCTTGACTTAGCACATTGTTCTCTACCTTGCTATCTAGTTAAATTTCATTGCTGGTGCTGTCAGAAGCATGAATTGATTGTGATTCTGCTGAGTATTTCTTGGATAAAACTGTTTTGAAAGTAGTCAGGGAGAAAACAGCTTGTTTTTATTTAAGATAGGTCTAAGAGCTGGCTTCTTTTCTGGACCAAATAGCAGAAACAGAAGTAACTCTTCAAAACACCAGCATAAGTGGGTTAAATGGTTTTATTGGGTGCTGTTTGATAAAGGTTCATGGCTCTGTGAAGAAAGTGATGGCCACAGAAAAGACAATAGTCTGGCAATGTTAAAAATAATAAAATAAATTAGGACTTTCGGGCAGAATGCTAGCTACAAAGGCAACTGGACTTGTGAACAAATGCTGTTTCTTATGTGTTCAAGCAAAAAGCTTGTTTTCCTTCTTTATAAATAGAAGTGAACAAAGTAATAATTGTCACCAGCTTCTTTCTCAAAAGAAAAGAAATCATAGGTTCCCAAACTCTAGTACTCTAGTTAGCAAATGGTTAAAATAAATCAGAATGCCATTCACGTGGTTGCTATCCAGATTCTGAAACTCCCTATTTTGCTTCTTCCTCGACAAGTCTCACAAGAATTGTTGATGCTGGGATTTCCCAGCAAGGCAAGGAAATGCACAGTTTTATAATGCTCTTAAAAGGGAAGGCATTGCCAGCTGACTGCAAGCTGCAGTGCTAGTATGCTCACCATGTTGCTCTTACTCTTCCCGTCAGTGCTAAGGATTAATGGCTTCACAAACTGCTTGTTCATCCCTGTTTGGGGGCAATAGCTTCCACTGGAGGAGCAGAGAAAGCGGATGAAAACTCCTTGTGCTCTCCAATTGCCATATGTCATTTAAGGTTATGTTGAATGTAAAGCTCCCAGTAATGAGGCAGTAGGAATTTTGAGTAAGGGCCTGATGCTTTATTCACATAGTTAATTTAATTTAGCAGAGCAAATATCTTTTTCAAATTTGCCATTCAAGTTCTTTCACTCTTTATAAATTCCTGTGACTCTTATGCACTGAGTAAAGTGTTCAATTTATATGCAAACATTCTTTTTACCATTGAGATTTCTGCAGTTTTATGTAGCATGAGTCGTTTCATTATCTTTTTTTTTTTTTTTTGTGATCCCAAAACTGTAAAAATATAACTGTACCTACTTTTTGTTGAGATAAACCTGCCAGTTAAATGGGATTTTACCTTATACACAAGTAGAGGGGCATGGCCTCTCTGAAAACAAAACTTGCTTCACTCTTAAGGAATGTGTGTCTTAAGACCTGCTAGTTATCTGAAACAAATCCAGCTAATTTAGTAGATAATATATATGCTGGATACTCCAGATAACCCTCATTTATGGAGCTGCTTTATTTTCACCATTCAACATTGCCAAATAGGTTGTGAGACTAGTAACACTTTTAGGTTTTATGTTTACTGAGAAAAACATGAAAATGTGAGAAATGCTCTTTCTACATCTCTCCATTTCATTTTCCCAACTTGACTCATGGATCCTGGATGTTTGAGTCTATCTTTATGCATGACAGAAAACCCAAATTCCATATTTCATGAAGTTGGTGGATGCACCCAAGACTAATTAGCTTTGTCTGCATAGTATTATGCAGCTACCTATTCAAAATAAGACTCATGCACTTATTCATAATTTACAGTTTAACTCTGAGTGATATTTTTACTATGCAACATTAGGACATCTTTTAGATAAGCTGTGTATATGTGGTAATTTTTATGTTAAAATGCACCCTTTATTCTTTTCTCCTAATTTATCTCAGTGGCCAGTAAGAAGAAAGAGTTTTCACTACTTACTACTACCAGTGCCATTCAGGACCAAACACAGCAGTAGTATTCCCACAACCTTTTGCCAGGATCCATAAGTTTAAATCATGGAGAATATTTCTGAAGAAGAAAAATTGCAGGATAATTAACTTTCCTATTTCTACCATCATGCCTGGACCATAGAGATGTAGGAACTTTTGATAGCTCAGAGAAACTGTCTGTTTGAATACATATTCATGCCAATCAGTAAGAGCTTGTATCACATCTCTCTTGAAAGGAGAAGGTGTTATCTTCACAGCGAACCAATCACCTGCTCTGAACTACTAGGATGGGCATAAATGGGATTTCAGAAGTAGGATTGACCCTCCAATGTCCGGGAAAAATAAATACAAATAGAAACTCACTATTTTTGATAGTGCGCAGCCAGCATTAATTTCTCCTGTTCTAGCAACGAACAGCAGAGTTTGCTCTTAGATCCGCACTCATAGCAGGAGAACAAGCAGCTGCACAATGGGGCTCTTGTGTAGTAGGTTCCTGTAAATACTGCTGCCCACATCCGAGTGCTTTGTGCGCTGAAAGAGTGAGGTGAGCTCTCCTTTTATATCTTCTTGCCTGTTTTTTTTTTCCTGATTTTTTGTGTTATTACCTTGTACTGTTTTTCTCCCGCTTTCTTTTTTTTTTTTTTCTTTTTTTTTCCAGTAGCCTACTTTTCTTTGTCAGTTGTTTAATTTTATGATATATCTCCTTCTGGAAAGCAGCTGAACTAGTTTTTGTGATATGTCATCCCAGAGAGTTCCGTCAGCAAATAGGAAAGAGCATGATTTTCAAAATCTCTTGGCTGCAAGCGTATTTTAAGCAAATAAAACAAATCCTCTTGCTGTGCTCAGCAGCTTAGTGAAGGGTAACTGTACAGGAGAGAATCAGATGCGATTCTAGGACTGAAGAAATACTCAGACCCATAGTGGTGAAGAAAAACAAAATAAAACAAAACAAAACCAAGAACATTGACTATCAATGTCTTCCCACTACGGATAAGAGTCTGTAGAGAACACCCTTGATTGAGGGTTCACTTGAGTGTTAGCTCAGATAGAAGAATCCAGGATCTGAACTGGGCCTCTTGTAACAAATCAGAGAGTTTGTTGGTCAATAAGCCAGAATCTGGCCATGAGGTTCTGAGGTGCAGAATGGAGTCTGTAAAGGGCACTTTTTTTCTGCAAAGGATTGAGAGACTATGCTTCTACACCATACATTCAGCTCCTGTGTATCCTTTTTGTCCATATTCAGTATTGCTCCAGGTCCATGACCCCGGGTACTGAATAAATCTACAGAAATATTGTAATTACTCCAAAGAGTTATAATATTAGACTGCCAGACTCATATGAATCAACACACACAATTGCCTGGATTTAGGCACATACCAATTTTGGTGCCTGATTTAGGGATCTATGCTCCCTCTACAGTCAGTGGAGAGAGACAGTTTATAGATGGGCTGAGCTGGTTGTTGTCATGCCTGGCTCTCAGCAAATAGGGAACAACTAGGCACTGGTGTTCAGGAGGTTCTGTTAAATGTTTGAAGTCAGATGAAGTTGAAGTTTCCATCTCTAAAATGCAAAGGGAGGGAAAAAGGTAAATGTGTCACCTTGGATGAAAGGCAGTTGCGCTCGTGCTGAGCAGGATATGTGTGCACAGTCATGCCAATGACAAGCAGGAATTTCACAGGAAAGCCAGGCAAAAAGCCACACAGGCCGGATAAATTGGGACAGCCTTGCATAAGGGGATTTCCAGAGTCAGGCATGCAGGTTAGATGAAGGTAGAGGAAAAGATGATGTGCTAAAGAAAATTGTTGTCCGGGTTGTTCATTAGACATGATTTTTGAGCTAGAAACTTTCTTCTTTGCTGCTGCTGTTCCCTGAGTAGTGACTGAAAAATCGGAGGACAGAAGACGAGTTATAGGGATGGAAATAAAGCCTGTGGCAGGAGAAGGGCTTACGAGACAGTATAGCAAGATAAAAACCAGGTATTGCCGGAGGTATAGGATGTGAAGGCAGGAAGCCTCTCCCGCTGCCCACACTGGGGCAGCTGCGGAGTCCCAAGCCTGCCATGCACCTGAGCACCCGCCACGAGGCTGGAGGGTGCAGGGCAGCTCTGAGCGCTGGCACAGCCAGCAGCACCTACGTGTGGCACTGCTCCCACTGCCACAGCAGGCAAACACGCACAGGGCCTGTTTTGAATTACTAGCATATCCACAAAGCCGGCAAAGCCATTGCTAATGATTGAATTAGCTCAAAATAGCACACTCTATAATAGCCCAAGCTGTAGGTAGACCTTATGTTTTGGTGATGATTTGGCAATGATTTGCTCTACTCAAAATTGAAACGATGCTCTGTTTAATAAACACTTGAGAACAAATAAGTAATATATGAATAGAAGAAAGATGCTACCTACTAATTCATAGGTTTGGAAATTCTTTTCCTCTGCTTAGGATTTGTTATTGATTATTTATACTATTAAATATTTCCTCTTTTTATTTGGGTTTCTCTGCCGTAGATGTTAAGTCCACTGTCGATGAGTGACATATGGTTTGCAAGTGCTTGAGTTTGGGGAACATCACTGGCTGAACCTCCAGAAAGCTCAGCCTCTTTGGGTCTCTCACAGGGACAGCCTTTATGAATAATGTAGACTAGCTCCATTTTTTGTATTCCTTAATCTGAGTTCTGCATAATGTTTCGTGGGTCTCACTTCTGAGTGAAGTTATCTTTTTTTCTGGTGACTTGAGACTACCAAGGACCTTCTATTACATATGTGAATTACATTCAAATGGAGTAGTTGCTATATCTGTCTTAGCATTTTATCTCTTACCTTCCTAAATCCAGACTGCTAATTGTCAAGGTGAGGTGAACCATTTCTATATCGTGTATTTACTCTTGTAATGGATTTGATGCATATATCCAAAGCAAAGCTTCCCTCTAGAATGCCAAGTTATTTTAAATTTTCTAATAAATTTTCCCCTCTTTGGGGATGGATACAAATCATTTAGAAATTATGTTCTACTTAGACACTTGAAATTAGCTTCTGTGCAACTTAAGGTGTACGTGGGACTTGCAAAAAGTAGTGAAAATTAGTCTTTGATTCCTTGAATTCCATTTACAAATCAACATGTTTGCAGAGAAAAGCAGGTTGGTGTCAGCAGTGGCTGGTAAGGCTCTGTATATTCTGTAGGAGAAGTTTGTTTCTGAAAAATGTGTCTATCCTCTACTTTTGAAGGTAAATTGAGATTAGTACGGGTTAGGCAAAAAAATATAATTTGCAGTAAGCAAGCCCTGTAAGGTTGAAACTACGGCAGTGAAGCCTGGCTGCTTTCAGTAAAGTCTGTCTGTTCTAGGTAGTCCCGTGTCTGAGGAGGCCGAAGAGAACACTCCTCATTTTTGGGGAGAGTTATAGAGCAGGTCATCTTGAGGGCAATCACACAGCATGTGTGTGACAGCCAGGGGATCAGGCCCAGCCAAAACAGGTTCATGAAAGTCGGGTCCTGTCTCACCAACCTGATCTCCTATGACTGGGTGACCTGCTTAGTGGATGGCAGAAAGGCTGTGGACATGGTCTGCTCAGACTTCAATAAGGCCTTTGACACAGTCTCCCACTGCCTTTTCCTGGAGAAGCCGGCAGCTTATGGCTTAGGCAGGTGGGCTCTTCACTGGGTGAAGAACTGCCTAGTTGGCTGGTTCCAGAGAGCAGTGGTGAATGGAGTTAAATCCAGCCTGCGAGCGGTCATGAGTGGTGTTCCCCCCGGGACTGTGTTGGGGCCAGTCCTCTTTAATATCTTTATCAACGATCTGGATGAGGGGATTTAAGGTACCATCAGCAAATCTGCAGGTGACACCAAGCTGGGAGGAGGAGTTGATCAGTTTGAGGGTAGGAAGGCTCTGCAGAGGGATCTGGACAGGCTGGATCGATGGGCAGAGACCAACTGTATGAGGTTCACCAAGGCCAAGTGCTGGGTCCTGTACTTGGGTCACAACAAGCCCAGCAGCGCTACAGGCCTGGGGCAGAGGGGCTGGGCAGCTGCGTGGCAGAAAAGGACCTGGGAGTGTTGGTTGAGAGCCGGCTGCCGCAAGGCCCAGTCACTGCAGACTGCTCTCTCCATGGAGAGCAAAAAGAAAAGGTGAAGTTGCAGAAAGATAAAGCCTTTTCCTCTGTGGCTGGTTTATTTAGGCTTTGAGAGATTTCTGAATTAAGAAATGAGTCAGCTGGTTATTACTTACTCATATGCTCCGCAGTTTCTGCTGTCTTAATCATTTCAGTTCTAGCTGGGAATGTTACCTTCTTCACAATGAAGACTGGAAAGATGAGCAAGTAATTGCAGTCTTTGCTACTTTTGCAAAACACCCCTACGTTTGAGGCTGGCAGCATGGTTATGTCTGGGAAGATGTACTTTCCTGCACTGTTCAGAGGGGAACCCCCAGGTATGAAGTCTGTAAGAACTGGAAGAGTTACAGTTACAATCTTTCTACACAGATTTCTTATTTGCCTGCAACCGCTAGTAGTGTAATTCTTCCTTTGGTCATGAGCACTGTTGGTGCCTTGCTTGCTGTCCCTTTCACCTCATGTAACTTCCCAAGATGTCACCTATCATTGGACTACTTCCATCTCTCTCTCTCTCTCTTTCCCCTCCCCCCCCTCCCAGGTAACCATTAGATTTTCTCCCTGCATATCCTTGGATCATTATTTTTCTTTTGCAGCCAGTGGCCCCAGTGAAATATAGGAGCTGTAGTTAGAATCCAGTGTGCAAACCATAACAAGAAGTTCTCCGTGCCCTTAGCAAAGAGCTTACAGTGTAAATAAAAGATGAGTACCAGATGGGAGAAAGCTAAGCCATTTCCGTATAGCAGCATTTAGTGTCCCTCTCAGAACTGTTGGCAGGATCAAGACCTTGTGAGAGGATAACAGCTAGTTCCAGATAGGCTAGGGGAAAAGGAGGAAAAATAAGTTCACTGGTTAACCGAGTTGATTCTTGTTATTGCAAAATGTATGGAAACTGTAACAGAAGTATCTACCAACCTTAAGTCCTATCCACTCACCTGTTTCATTAGCTCAAGGATTAGAGTGCTTTTAATCTTTATGAGCTGGGTCATCACAAGGTCCTGGCTAATGCTTAAATCAACACAACACTCCCGTTCCCTGTCTCTGCTGTGTGGGTTTTGTAGTCTCCCTGCTCTAACTCAAGTTGAGTAAAGTGGGAGGAAGGCAGATTTTGAAGATTATTTTCTTCAACAGGCATGTCTGTTCAGTCGGACTTCCTCCTTGGTTTGTTACTAGGTTATTCATATGATCAACACCAAGTAATCAGGAACCAAGCCCCCGCCATGTACCCAACACCACAGGGCCTTTTGCTTCCCCAGCAGCCAGAGCTATAAGCCTGGAGGCGCTTCAGGCAAAAGCAAGTTTTCTTGGCTGGGGTGGCAGGTTGGCTGCTGAGCCCTGTTGCGGAGCGGCTGAGAAGGTACCTGTCTGCAGGCTGCCAAGGGCTGCACCAAGTTCCTCCTCACTTCCCCTATGAAAAACAACCTACGGCTGATGCAACCGGCAGAGAAATGATGCTAAAGTTTACCAGGACGAAGGCTTGCGGGAGATCTCCCCAGGGAGTGAGGCTCTCGTAACATAACTAGACAGTTCTGCTGCGTACTCATTTTTCATATGTGACGTTTCCTCAAGCTACTGGCGTCAACTGTGCCAGGAGACAAGCCCCGAGGTAGCCCAGCGGCAGCCTTCGCTTCAGAGCAGTGACTTTGCCCTTTCTGGCCTCCAGCTCCTCCTCGGCTCAGAGAAGGACTCACTTGGTGTGTGTGCATGGGGGGCAAGGGGGTGCCGATCCCCTTCCAGCAGCACAGAGGTCTCATTCATGAGCTCCAGGGGTCCGGAGCAGCCACGGCGCTGATACATGCAGGGAGGGTAGATGTACACACGTAGGAACCTTACACAGTTCTGTGGGGCATCTGTTAACTCCCCATTCAAATATCTGACAAATCAAAATGTGTTACAACCTTCAAGAGGATCTGTGTAAAAGTAGTCTACACTTAAGGAAACCTCTTTGCAATGGAAAATAGGCTGGTGGGCAGTCTAATGCTAGGAATAAAAATTATACCTCCCTCAGTTATACTCATTTTATCTCTTCCAATATACAAAAGGCAGGAATAAGCAGGTAACAGTATTGCTTAACACCCACCTGTCCTGCTGGAATAACTGGGCTTGTGCTGGCCTCCTACTACAGCTGCTTTGTTAACCCATCTGATAGGAAGGGAGAGGAAGTGGCTGTTGGAAAGAAAACTGGGATTTAAATGGGCTGGTTTGATCTGCAAGTGTTGCAAGAGGACTGGGAGGAGTCCAAGCTGGATTGAGACCTGGGAAGAGGTTTGGAAGCTATGGAAGTGCACACAGGAGAGCAGCAGGGAGGGTGAAGGAGAACCATGATAAGGAGATCCCCTAGGAGAATGGATAGAGAGTGAACTAAGCAGGTTAACGTAAGTGTGACTTTAGCTGGGATTTATATCTAGTCTACGCTGCGATTTTATTGCCAAGGAGATGATTTTTCTGTTGATATATATTGCCAGTAAGAACTGCACTCTGAAATCAGAGCTATAAAATACTTGATGCCAGCAGACCCTGTTTTGCTCTGTGCAGCTGGACTGAGCTGCTCCAGGGTAACCGCAACTGCGGGACCGGCTCCCTGCTCTGCCCTGGCGTAACTGAGCAGCAGATCCGATAAGCACAGAGGAATCCTGGAATCTGGACAATCCTGGATTCTCATCTGGATTCGGGCAGAATCCACTCTGGTCTCATTTGCTTTGTGTCACTTTTAAGAAATATTTTCTCTGTTAAAGAATTTAGGCAGCATTTCCCTGTTGCTGTAAAATCCTGCTCTTGCTGCTGTATGTCCTTAACTGTGTGTGCTATTTCGGTTGTGCAAGGTTTCCTTTTCATGTGCTGGGCTGTTGAAGCTCTGGAAAGAAATCCTGCATCACTTCTTTAATGAGGTGTAGAAAGTCGACTGTGGGAACGTAGGGGCCTGGCTGGACTGTAGTTTTCCTAGGTCTCCTGGGAGTTTTGAATGTCCCAGGGACGCAAGAATTTGATATTAAGAACATCCCAGAAACATGAAGTTCCTGAAGGAAATGCTAATCATCACCACATACGTCCAAAATCCTAGCAGCTCCCGAGATTCAAGCATTTACTATGTATCTCTGACTTGAAAGGAAATAATGCCTGAAGGGAGTAGTTAGATGATTCATAATAAAACCCATAAATATCATAAGGCAGTAAAAAAATATGTTCCAAAACAATTAATAACAGTAACGTTAATAACATATCTGAAATACTCTAACTTTAGTACATTGACTGAGTGTGGGGAGAGATTCTGCCCTCCCTCCTCTGCGAGGAAAGGCAGAAATACAGTGCCACATACCAGGGAAAAGAGTAACCAAGACCCGACGTGCCCCAGCCCTTGGGAAAGATAAGCTGGATCCAGAGGTATGAGAGGCATTTCTACACGCACCAGCGCAGTGAGTGCTCCTCATTTCCTCTGAGGCACTCGAAATATTTAATCTGTCTAGGAGGAATTTAGCAACAATCATCAATGGGATATTAGCTGAGAGACCAGTGAAGTATTTGGGAGGATTTCAAATTGAGCAAAAAAAAAGCCCGTAGGAGCTTGTGCTTATAGGTATAACCATGTTCCTGTGGAGGGAACAAGAGACAGCTTTGCTCTGGTTTTGCTCTGTCGCTCCTGCAAGCGGCAGGACCTTCTCCTCTTCACTCCGACAAGGAGGCTCCTGCCTCCCGGAGCAAGAGCGCTGGCTCCTTGCCCAGGAGCTGTGGGAAGCCCTGGCAGGCTCTGGGGGTGCTGAGTGCGCACTTGGATACCTGCAAAACACTGGGTGACCGCAGGCTTGTTTCAATGGATCCTGCAGCATTCCTCTGGGAGGAGAGGCTCCCAACAGTGCTGTTCCCACTGCACGGGGAAGCGCCGGCTTCATTACCTGCCCTGGCCAGCTCACCAGGAAAGTATGTGGTCCCAGCCCGCGCTGACGGGGAGGCAGCCAGGGCTGCTTAATTACCATGGGCCTGTGTGGCTGGGAACGTGGGCCCCTGTGTCCTTTGGGTTTTCATGGATAGGCATAAGCAGGAGCTCTTTGCTCCTCCAAGGCGGATGTGTTTATAGCCACTCTGGAAAGAGAAGTGAAGCAAAGGAGAGGCTTGAGCTCTATGCTTATGACAGAAGTTTGGGAAGAACTGATTTTAATGCATACTGCAGACATTCAAAGTCTGTGCCTGAAATCTTGCAGGCAGTTTGAGATATCATCATCAATAAGAATTAAAAAAAAAAAAAAAAAAGCACCTTCTGCAAACACTGTCCGTTACAATGATTTCAATGTTCCAAGTTAAATGTGGAAGGTTTCCCTTAGACCCTTGCCATGCCTGCAGACTCATGCTGTGGCCCTGGGCAGACCCATGGTGTTGCCATTGCAGTGCTGTGCAGAAGTCTGCTTACGCAAGCTCTGTCACAAGCTTGAGAGGGGAAAGAAAAAAAACGCAAAAGAAGGTTGAGGGATTAAGGAGGGAAAAAAAAGAGCCCGAAACCCAGCCAAGGCAAAGCCACAGGAAATGGAGTTTGAATGTCAGAGCAGGAGCTAGGCAGAAAGGGATTTGGCAGGAACAAACTGGTAGCAAGGACTTCAAGGAGAAATATAAGGCCTGGTCTTGTGAAATTCAGGCTTGTGATGAGTCGTTATCCCTGCAAATAAGCCTGTTTGCAACTCCTAGTATGGTTCGCAGGAAATATTGTCTGTTAAAAAGGGCCTGGAGCTGCCTTGGTCGGGAAGAGAGGCTCATATGCTAGGTAACGAGTGGTCTTTTACGGCTTGCTAGGGTGGGTGTTTGGGAAACAGCGGCTGGCACTGACAAAAGGGGTCCCTTCCGCACGCGCTCGCCTGCCAGCTCTGCTGTCTGCGCCGGGATGCTCCGTGTGCTGCTGGACGCTTTCCCGGCCTCCCGCGGGTTTTGGAAAGCCTCCCGCTCAGCTGCCATGCAGAAAGCTTTGAACTTCAAATGGGAACAGATGAAAATGCGCCCAGCGCTGGGGGGACCCTCGCAGGTCTCTCCTGTCTCTCTCCCTGCTCTTATGGCCACTGGGAAGACTTGCCCATAGGAAAAATTTGGCTTTGCAGCTGACATGAAGAGACACTTCTCCCAGTGCCTCAAGGGAGAGCCTGTGGAAAGGCTTAGGGAAACAAACCGCAGCACTGTGGAAAAACAACCTGTATGAACAGCTGACCTGAGGATTTCTCTGTAAAAGCCATCAAACTGGACTCGCTTCAAGGAACAGATACAAGGATTAAGAAAACAGCATCTCTGCAGCTTCTCCCCTCTGACCGTCAATGCATCTTAAGGCAGCAGAAAAAAATGCCTGCGAACAATTTAGCTAATAAGCAGGTGCGATTAATTCAACTGTGGTGTAGGGCAAGTAAACCTTACTCTTATCTCCATGTGAGCTGGGCACAGATAAATCTGGTTCATAAAACAAACATAACTTGGGGCAGCTGCTTGGCAAGGCCTTCTCCTGCTTCAGTATGCCCAGTATTTGCATACTGGGGCTGTATTTAAAAGGGGAAAGAGACACTCTGAGATGTGATTGGTGTTGCCCAGGATATTCTGCATATGCCAAGTGCTGCTCTTACCTAAGTACCCTAAGAGACGTTTCAAGAGATCCTCTTCTCACAGAACAAGACAAACTGCTTTCTTCACTTCCTTCCTTCCCTGTTGTGTAAAGCTGTGGTCACCTGCAAAGGAGAAAACATAGCACCTATATATTTTTTTCCTCCAATATATTTGAGAAATAAAGTCTTCTTTCAGTCTCTTTCAAAAGCCACCATGGTTCTCCCAGGCAGCAAGATTCCCTGTTGCTGAAGTGCTAGCCCTTGCACAGCAGTAATGGGCTAACCTAGAGACCGGAGGTACCAACAGAGCGACGGGGCCCTCCCAAACTGCTTAAAAACATCCAAAAAATCATCTTTTTGATGTCACGCTTTCTAAAACAAGGCTAGCTTATAGAAATATCCACTTAGTGCTGCATTTTCCTTCAGTAGTGTGAAAAAAATAGTAGATTTTAGTTTAGTGACATGCCCGTCCTCCCTGGTAGCACCTCATGCATCTTGTCTGAATGTCTCAGTGAGGAAAGGATATTGTGTAGCTCGGCCAGTCCTGCTGTTTTCTTCTGTTTGTATCTCCCAAGGACTCTTTCCTGCTCCTGACATTGCGCACACACGCGTGGCCAGGATGAGCTGACAGGCACGGAGCGACCCAGCGTCTTCGCAGAGCAGGATGTTCCCGCTCTTCGGAGGAGGCATCTCGTTCCATATTCTTTAGAGGAGCCAGAAAATGTGTAGGAAGCTGTTCCACCTCACCCACCCAGAGGAAGTCAGTCTGCCACCATGCAGAGATGCTAAAACAATCAGGAAAAAAAAATATCAAGCTGAACAAAGCGAAAAAATTCAGCAGATTATTCTGGGATTTTTTTTCCTCCTCTGTGCTGGTCACTTCTATTTATGTAGGTACACAGCGCCCAGGAGAATAAAACCGTGCCCTGAAGAGGCAATAGCAGGCAAGACCCATGAGCAGTCATTGACAGAACTTGCGATGTGTATGGGTGCCTCACACGAGGGGGTCCCGATAGGAGGCGCTCTTAAAAACATGCATTAGTCGTATGAGGGGTTGCAAGAGTTGTACTGGAAAAGAAACTGTGTAATTAAGGGCTTTCTAAAGGATGTATTATGTCCTTTTCAAACTATAGGGCTCTATTTGGTGCTGTCAGGAGCAGCAATGAAAAGATCAGTGGTCAGGGATTTCTGAAATGATTTATTGTGTCAGTGACCACTTAGATGCTTCACATCAATGGATTTTTTTTCTTCAGCCACAGGAAGAACATTTGTTTTTATCCAGGGCCAAAACCTGAAGTCACTATTAATTTTATTGCTTAGGCAAAACTCTCATTAAATACTTCAGAGTCTGGCTAAAGGCTCAGTCTGGTAAATGAGAACATATTTAGAACAGAAATTCGAAGAAGAAAATTCTTTGTAAGCATCTGAACATCTCCTTATAAACTCATTATAGAAACACATTAAGCCCACGGTGATGCAAACAGAGAAAGTTAATTCACTTTAATTCCCACCCTTCCTGCAAGCCAAGAGATGGGTGTTTTCTCCCCTTGAAGATAACTCTGATTATGCTGCGTGGAGATCACCTTAGCTCCTCCTCCCTTAGCACTTTCATCAGAGGCAAACGCTGCTACTTAACAGGCTCTCTGCGATGTTTATCATATCAGTGTCTAAAAAGATCTTGCGTGGCCTGTAAGTAAAAGTAACCATATAGATAGAGGCCTCTGAAGGCGCCGTCAGTGAACAAGCAGCGTGGGCACCGAGGGGCCTGGGGATACAAAGAGCAAACAGATTTCAATTGGCCTGAGGGCCCCCACAAAGAGAGACCAAGGGAATAGAGCGCACAGCTATGAGCAGGTATCCCTAATGCGTGTTGGACATACATATTCTTGCTCAAAGCAATTAGGTACCTGGCAATTTTGCAGGTATGTTTTAAAGTTTAACCAGATGCTTTACAAATATAAGTGGCGTACCTAAATTGTATTATGCTTTCATCAGTCCTTACCTAGGCTTGACAATTCCTTAGGGCAGGAAATATCTTTCTTTGGTAGTGTATGTGATAGGAACTGGAACTGGATGTAATTTGCTTAATTTTTCTCAAAATGTGTTTCTACAGGCTGGGACTACAACGGCTCTACACTTGCACAGCAACGAACTATCAGATTTCAGGGGTCAGTTTTCAACATCAGCGTTTCTTCATGTAAATTTTACCACCTGTTCTGAAAACATCTTCTTCCTATTCATGCATGTATTACAGCGGAATTTCTCTGAATTATTCTCAAAAAAGAATCATTTTGATAGTTTGAGAAATTCTGCGCTGTAGACCTGAAAAGCACCCAAATACTCCAAAGAAAGAAGAAAGCCACCTGCCCACCTATCTGCCTATCAGCAGCTGAATCTAAGGACTTTCCAAATAGCACATGGCCTGGCATATATAAATTCAATATTATTTTTAGAAAATATATATGTACATTCTCACCTTCCATCAAAATTTAAGTGAAGAACAGAGAATGATGTGGGAAGGAGCAACATAAGTTTTACCGAGTCTAAGCTTCTCTGTAGCAAAGGGGAGGATGGTTTTATTGAGGTATCCAAACCACTATAAAGATGAAGCTGCCTAATTCACCCGAACAGCTTTAAGATTTTAAACTCGTATTGTCCAATGTGATCCGCTGTCCCACAAGGCAGAAAGCTGTTTTATTATTTCAGCACATGTTCTCCTGACTCGAAACCTCGTGACCTCAAATGACTCCCTCAGCTGTTCCACCAGAGATAAATGTGTGAGTACTCCCTTAGCCTCAGCTATAGGGCCGGTCCTTGCAGATCTTGCACACCGGTGCACAGAAGTGAGGCAGCTTCATCACTCAAATAAAATGTATATTTGCCAGGTGACTTCCTCCTATGAACTCCATAAAAACTAGCAACTGTGGGCAGGAGGTTTTTGGGTCGGCCCTTCTTTCACATCCATGTTCAGCAAAGAGTTGCTGTGCAGATAGTCGATTTGCCCAAAATTTACTAACGTGAACAACCTTGGCATAGTTCAGATCTTCCAAAACAAGTCTTTTCTAAGTAATCTGGGAAAGATGTAGTGGAGAGAGATGAATGTTTGATTGTCGTACTGAACATACAAGCAGAGAGTATTTACTGTTCTTTCCCTCCCTTTTTCAAGTTGCAAAGGCATGTGCTCAGAGCTGTAGAAATGCCAGGCTTTAAAGACTGCCTTCCGATGCCACGATTCTGTCTCTTCTGCACATTAGAGCAGAGCCTCTAATTGCGGGTTTTTTTTTTTGGCAAACACTTGAGCTTAGTTGTGACTTCCAGATATGGGAAGCAACATTTTCCTTTCTGAGGCAAAGAGAAGCCTTTTGGCAGTTTCCTGCTTTCTGAAGGGGAAGGTGCTGTGCGCTGCCAGGGCTTCATCGCTTTGCCCGGCGCCTGGAGGGAGCAGCAGATCTACAGACATGGGCACTGGCCACATTTGAGCTGCGTTTGCCAGCTTGCAAGAGAGATAGCAAGTGAATTTGGTTTCCAGGGCAGCTCCGAGGTCACCCGTAATAGGTCACCCTTAACAAACGGCGTTGACATGGAGCTGGAAGGGCCGCGGGTGAATGGAACTCTGCTCGCTCCTATTTGAGAAATGGAATTTAGTCCGGGCTCTGACCTTGTGCAAACGCCGTTGCCATATTTATGAAATGGAAAGACTGACCGTGCCGGCTGCCTGCAGAGCCGACCCGGCGCCCCGGCTCGCGGCGGCCTCCCCTAGCCCCGCTCGCGCGCCGAGAAGCCGAAGCGCGCAGCAAGCGCCGCGCTCACGGCGGGAGACGGCCCTCGCGAGCAGTGCGGTGCTTCCTGCCCATGATGAGAGGTGTAACTTCCCTCTCATCGGTACTTTAAAATGCAAATGTCTAATTATAAAAAATAATATACAGGAGGTAAAAGAGACTTTGAGAAAGAGACTTTGAGACCTGTCTGCTTTGCATTTTGATATCCTGAGCATTGAGTGACATTGGTGACAAAGGTTGTTACAAAGCAGGGCAAAGAAGAGGCTTGCTCACGTCCGAGGGCTTTGCGGATGGGCTGGGACACCCCTTGGCTCGTTCACCTCCGCAGGCTTTTATGGGACACACTCTCTCCTCCTTCTACCCAGGACCCTGGCCTGGGAATGTGCATCTCCAGAGAAGACATGGCCTTCCACAGAGTGACCTTAAAGCGTTTTGCAAGTATTCAGTTCCACCAAGTTAAACAGATTTAGCCTCATCCTCAGGGAGGAGGAAGAGGCACAAAAATACCCTGCGTAGGACCGTGCTATCCCGCACCATGGGCAGGAACGGCGCTCCGGTGGTGTCCTGCAGACGCCGGCAGGCACGTGAGCTCCTGCTGCCCTTGCCCCTTGGGCTGTGCACGAGCGCGTGGAGCACAATCTGCAGTTCAGCCACGGGCTTGCTAAGCAAAAACATATCTGTGGTGTGCCTGAACAGGGACGGGAGCTTCTTGCTGCGAGTGGTAGCTACAGGAATGCAACAAGTCACTGAAAACTCACAAGCACAAGCAGAGGAAGACTTTTTCTGTATATTGTGGCCAAGCGAGCACACTTCTTCCTTTTTTTCTGTGCTTCAAGGTGGGGCCATGTGCTCCAGCACTTCCTATTTTCCATGTTCCTATCGTGATTATGGTGAAGTTGCCCAGGGAAAGCAGAATTGCAGCTGATGTGAGATAGAGTTGGAAAGATTAAACTGCTCTTTTTGTTTGCACAGCTTATCTTGTCCCCTTGCCTGTGCTTCCTCCCCTTGCTCCGGTGCACTCCGGAGCAAGCCCTTTGAAATGACTCTCCCCGCACACAGAGAAACCACCTCAGGCAGGCAGCAAAAAGCCAGGCGGACCCGCAAGAAAGAGCACAGGTGAAGCTTTGGGCCTTGAGAAAGTGTGAATCCAGAGGCGTGAATCCATCATCTGCCGCAAAGGTGATTTTGTTCCCAAGCACACACGTAATGATCACATGAAGCACCATAGGAGACAGCCAGCCTCTACCTCTTGCTAGTAATGTGGCATACGAAAGGTTTGAGATTTAAACTGGAGAAGAAAAAAAAAAAAAAAAGGAAGGAAATAGGAAGGAAATTTATCTACTGCTTTTTCGTCTTTCCACTGGGTTCACATAGCACTGTCCTCATCATTCCTTTTGGCATTAGCTCCCAGACCCATACTGTGGGACTTGTACTACTCCTGTGCTCTGTGGCCCTTTGCAATGTTTTTATAGGAAGTATCATAGATCTGTCATATTTAAATAAAAATATTGATGGAAGAGGTATAGGAAATACATTGCTACTTACAATTCAGTCAGAAAAAAAAGTGTTTCTTAGGTATCCTTATTTTGTTGTGATAGGATGCTGCAGGGACTTACATATTAGTGCATGATTTGTCATAGTGTGACTTCAGGGACAGAAAATAAGCAAAGGGCAAGTGCACCAACATGGGATACCAAGAGCACGGTGAATGCATCATTCTCCCTGATAAACCAGTAAGTTCTGCCTTTAAAATAATGCGGAAGAATATCAGAGGCTTCAGCATGAAGTTACCAGTCGTCTCTTCCCTGGGGCTGAGCTGACTTGTGTTTTTTATTCTCATTAACTCATCCTTCATAGTTTCCTTCAGCACAAACATTTTCCAGCTTGCTGGCGGTGACGCCTGAGCTGGAGGCCTTGCCAGGAGGGCAGGTGACGGCAGTGGAAACCCGGCTTCGGTTACGCCAGGAACTGCCCTGCCGTGGGATCGGGGCTCACATAGCCCTGCAGGGAGCTGGCAGATCTGGGAGCTAAGGACAGTCCTGTTTGGAAATAAGAGTATGTAAAACCAACAGCTTTGGTCCCGCTGGCTTTGGAGAGGAATGTTTCCCTTTTCCACAGCTATTCAAATGCCAGCTTATTTTTAGCGCTCCGAGTATTTCCACAGCACCGTTTCGGTATGTGTTTTGACACTGCAATTCGGAAGGACTATGCTCAAGTTTTGCTTTTGCTTTTTAAAGTGAAACCGGAGACACCAGGAGAGGCTCTCCTCAGCCCACAGCCTGGCTGTAGGCGGGATCTACCTTGCAGGGAAATAGGGAGCAAGGAGAGGTTTCTCTGAAACTCCTAGGGCAGCAGCAAGGCCTTCGGTCGGTGCAGCCCAGCTGGAGGTTTGCTCGAGCGTGTCTGCTTGGTGCCCGGGATTTGATGGTCTAAGTCATGGACCTCAGCTCCCCAGACTGCCTTGTTTTCTGCTCCCAAATGGAGAATTTCCCCCGGCTGCCCTCAGGGACTTGGTGGATGTGTATCCCAAGCCCGTGCCTATCCCACCGGGGAGCGCTTTCCAGCTGTATGTCACTGGGACTACACCTGGAAAGTGCCTGTTCTTTGGGCACAGATGTGAGCACAGCTGACTTGAATTTAGCAGAAACTTTGGTCAGCTGAAAAATAAACTCATAGAGTATTACAGTGGATATCCCAAAGGAATGAGGAAAAAGAGCCATTCCATTGGCTCCTTGTGATATACATTGAAACCAGTTCCATAAAAGACCGGTGGACCTGCCACGGCTAATACCAAGCTTGCCATCTTGCTGCCAGTCCGGCCAAGGCATGGACACTAGTGCTGCCCTCACTGCCATGGAAGTTGTCCCTTTGCATGAGAGCGGCAAAGGCCTTTGCTCCTCAGCTCACCTGCGCCAGCACTAAGAAAAAAAAGTGTGCGTGTGTGTGTATATGCATTATATACCTTGTATATGTATACTGTTTGAGACGTTTGCCTTGCTGCTGATCTCCCTGTGACGTGGCTTGAGATGCCAGGTCGAGAAAATCAGGGAATTGTCAAGTAGGAAAAAAAATCCTGGTGCATTCTCGCTTGAAAATACACACGGCTTTTATGTAATACCACTCACCTAGCAGTCTCGCATCACTTTCTTCAAGGACCACCTACTTACGGAGTTACAGAGAACTGTTACTTCAGAATAACTGTTTCTGAGTAACTCTGGGCAAAGACAGGCTTGTGCTGACACACGAAAGTCTCATTCCGGTTCGCCTTAATCCTCTGTCAAACGCACTGCTTTCTGAAAGCAGACTGGGTGAAACCAGACCGGGCACTCCTTATTCTGGAGAAAGGGTGACAGCTTGCAAAAGGACTGGGAAAGGCCTTTAAACTCCTACTCTATCTGAACTGGAAAGAACCATCAAGTACGGACAACCATCCCATTTCACAGAGGGAAAAAACTGCAGGATAGGGATGTGAGTGTGACTCAAAGGCAGAATGTGGCCTGCAAGTCCTACTCTTTCAGTAACAAGCACATGAAACGTAGCTTCCCCTGCTAATTGCAACTCTTATGCAATGTGCTTTGTTCTTTGAATTTTATTCTTAGCTGGATTGATTTTTTTTCCCTCTTGCCTACCCCTGCAAATGTAAATTTTCTCTTCAATTACTCCTGTCTCACCTCTTAAAATTACTCATGTGCAAGCAACTGGTTTCCTATGGTGCAACACTTCTAACTTTCGTTTACCACCTTGCTATCAGCTACCTACACCAAATCAAAGTCTACTCAGGCAAATCAGAGCCTGTTTGATTTATTTCTGTCACATGCTGCTTGCAAGAATCCAATCAATTCTCTAATCTCACTGCATACTCTCCTCCCTCAGCAAATCCAAGAAAATTAGCCGAATAAAAATAACGGTGACACTGAATAATTCAGTAATGCAATCTGCCAATGTTTGCAAAACTCTTGTCAACACAGGCCTACTTTGCTATCGCTGCAACATACGGTGTAACTGGCTTTGCAGTCCTACGAGCAGGTAGATCATCTGTCTGTTATTAGTCTCTTTTTATGGATACTTAACACCTCCTGCAAGAACAGGAATAGGAGAGCAAACTGAGGTTTACCTCACTTGTACACACATGTATACATGCGCACCGTGAATTCTTCCACACACGCTGCATCCAATAGCTGATCCTGGATCCTTGCTCTTCCAGGTGCTTCCTCCCTGGACAGGCACACACATGCAGAAACAGGTCTCCAAGTGGCAATCAGAGGCAGACGGTGAGGGCAGAGTGTGACTGCATAGCAGACACAGCAAAATACATAAAGTAGATCTACATATGTATATATATTATATATATATATACATATATATATATACATATATGCACGGAGAGAGGGAGATGGGAATATGTCTAAAGGTTTCATTTCTACTTCAAAACATGAAGTTGAGCTTTTGGCAACCTTTAGAAAATGGCTCAGAAATAGAGTCTGCTGGCTCAGGACAAGAGGTCCTCAAGGGCATAATTCCTGAGGTTTAGTTCAGCAAGCATCTCAGTTAGACAGCACTTGCTGCCTTAAACAACTTAATGTAGGACTCCTATCTGTGATTCTTTTTCTATGCTTCTGCAATAATGATTTTATAAGACCCAGATGCTTGGCCATAGGCTATAAGTTTCAGTTTCTTCTCTTAAACTCAGACAAGTTGAATTTAGCTTAAGAGGAAGCAAATTAGGGCTAGTGGTTCATAAAATAAGCTGTTCCACTAACTATCATTTACAGAAGGAAGAATTTCATACTTGTATGAAAGATGATTAATCTAAGTGCTTATCCCCCTAGATAATCATTTACAAGCTACAGAAGATAATGGTTTGAGCGTGGGCCATTTCTGGAGGAGTAAAATACTGCAAGAGAGGGAAGTTCATGAAACCTTATTGCTTTCAAAACTGCTGACCAGACTCTCAGGTGCTTCAAGAGCATCCAGATCTCCTTACTCTGCAACTTGCTATTTACAAACTCGGTGGAAGAATCCTGGAACCGTTTTGAACCATACGCAGTTGCTCTGATTAATTACAATTAAGACAGATTTAATTCTGTCTGAAGGTTGTTCTTTTCCTACTCATAGTTCAGCTCCTGCCAAAAATTGCAACTTGTTGATAACCACTTTATTTTTTTTTTGTATTTTCTTTACAGTTGTAAGAGAGCTTTCACAAAACCCAGTTTCTTTGATGTTATTTATTTCCTTGCTAAATACAGTCCACAAAAAATAAAATAAGATATAAACCAACATGTTTTCCTCTAATCCCTTTCTGCTACCATATACTCAGTGTCACTGAAGAGCATGTGTAAAATTTGCAGATAGAAAACTTGTTGTATTTGAATCACATCCTATTCAATTACCTCAATAGTTTTGCAATATGAAAACTTAATAGGGATTCAGAGATTATTTTCTAGGAAATATTATACCAGAAGCGAGACTAAATGCTGCTGCCTCTGCTGTAGGTCTTCTATTAGCTACTCCTATGGAAACCTATGACTTAGTATCATTAGCCAGAAGGACTGTGACCTTGTTTAAGCTAGTGACCTTTTTTTTTTTTTCTAACAGCATCACTGATGACTTACATTTATTACTAATATGTAAAATGGCAAGTGCTTTCTAAAACATCAAGTGTCCCCACCCAAATTTACAAACTATTATTTTATAAATGCTGCTTGTAAAAAAAGTTACAAATTTTTAGTAGTGATTAGCAGTTGATTAGCAGCTATTAGCACCCTTGCTACAGGGCTGCATCTGAGAGGTCACAGAGCAACTATCTTTTATGGAATGCCAGATTCCAGATAGATTAAACTAACCCTTTGTAACACAGCTTGCCACTACTTTAATTCAAAGGGGTAACAGACTGTCAGCCTTAACAGCTGTAGTGCTGCTGGCCCCAAAGTCAGCTAAGGCTGTAAATACAGGAGTTTTCAGAGCGAGAGGGAAGGGGATGGCAAAAGGAATTTAGGCACCACGGACTTGACGGTACTTCATGCTCTGTGACCACCAGCTGTGCTATCAGATGGAGACAGATACACAGGCCAGTTAGAAATCTTTCATACTTGCAGGAAGCCGCATTTATAACTTTCGCGACCAAAAATCAGAGTCGTTGCTGTAGCAGAGGAAGAGCTGTGGAAGCGGCACCCAGCACCCGCGCCGAGAGCTGCTCCCCAGGCTTCCCGGCACGCGCTGCTCGAGAGAGTGCGACGGCTCCCGCAGGCCTCTCGCGGGGCAAAGCTTCGCCAGCACGTCAGCAACACCACCGGACAAGCTGTGCGTGCCTGCCAGCAACTCGCAGCAAATATGTTCCTGCCTTTGCGATTTATCAATCGACATGTGGGCAATACATTTTGTTTTATAAAGAAAACAGAGTACTGAAAAAGTCCATCATCTGAACCCACTAAGCAACCGTGAGTCTCCATACACACTGTATAAGCGCTCCGCACTCAGCTGATTTCAAGTGTTAACAGATTTAAAAACAGGAGAACAAAAATCCGTGTTTATTAAGCTCTGACCACAAGCTGTGTAATCCCAGTGCATTACTCTGACACTGTTGCTAAATCTGGTCTTGATACCACGGTGTCGACATCCACCAGCACAAGCGCCACACACCGCTTTAGTCATTCTGTGGCTTTCTGTGGAAGTATGTGCAGATCTTCCTCATGGAAACTGAACTGGTTACAGCCTAGGGAAAAACAAAGACAACAATATAAAGAAACCCTTCAAGATTAACACTTCATATGCTGCAGGAATCTTAAAGTCTCCCATCCATCACTGCTCCAGTTTGCTTAGCCCCTCAAATAAGACTCTAAATGAGAGGTTCTTTGCTGTAATCTGTTTGTCTTACAGATAAGAAGCTTAGTAGCTACAGGAAACATTGGCTAAAACCCAGGGCTGCTTTCCTGCCCTGGGAGAATCACTCTGGCTGCGGTTTGAGCCTGGCCACAGCAGACAACAGAGCTGCAGGTTTCCAGGATATACTAGATCAATGAATTTCAGTGGCACTCCAGGCACCTTGCTTTGCATGCAACACAGGCCAAGGGCATCCTGAGATTTGAGCTAACACATACTGGGTGGGAAGAGAGTCCTTCCATAGTAATCCCTCTCCAGGGAAAACCTTTTTGACTTCTCTTTAAACAGTTCAGCATGAAGCACAAGCAGATCTAGGTTTATTATAACCAAGACTTCTTGGTGCAACCACAATCCTAAGAGCACGAATCCTATGCATGACTTCCAAGATATGAAGTGGTGGCTTGACCACTTCATATCTCACAGAGACGCTGAAAGATGAAATTAGGTAAAGCAGGAGATTTTACCAAAATAACACTTAGTCAGGGCAACAACTTCTAGCATCAGATACTGAATTGAGAATGAAATTATAATTTGATCATTGAAAATTTACACAAGGTTTGCTGAAATAAAAATCTAAATTATGGACACAATAGAATTTGGAGTCCAGTTTCAGCAGATGAGTTTGTTTTAGAAATTTAATCATCGTATCTCTGTTTGCATGTTAAACCCTAAGTCTCCTATGTCAACTTTTTAACTGCTTTACAAGCTTAACTTTCAGATCCTAGGATGAGCTTCTCATACATCAAAAATAGGATTATGTAGGTCACATCCTGCCCTCTGACTCTTCTGCAACACCTTCATTTTCTATTAGTTTCCAGTAGAAGGATTCAAATGCAGAATTTATCCACACAATTTTAATGCAGGTAACAAAATCTTTTGCTACCTGGGCTAAAATAAAATTTAGCTGCTTCTTCCAATGCTGAAGTGACTTTGCAGTAACACGAATAGGCAGATATGGCAGTGAATACACATAAACAGTATATCTGCCAGAAAAGGTGCTGTCATTATTATACTTCTGGGAGCAGAGCTTTATTTCAGATGATGCCTACATCCTTAAAACACCTAACTGGGAACTGCGTGGATTTCTGAGCTTTCAGATCCCTTTCAGATGAGGGACCAGAGGGTTCTGCAAACTCTCCTCCTGTACAGGGGGGATTAGTAGATTAAGATGTTTCCTAGAACAAGTAGATGAAGATGTTTGTTAGAACAGCATTAAGATTTAGTTCAACCAGAAATCATCTCCTTGTCTTTGTCTGTAATCAAAAGGATCATATACTTCTTGAAATGCTTGAGTAGGAGACAACTAAACATGCACAACAAGGACATAGCGGTAGCTAGTGATAACCTTTCACCAGCACCATGACTGACTCTTTTACTTACAGCTTTTGGTGAAGTGGCTGCTGCCATTGCCTCTTGTCGTTTTGCGCCGGGATTACAAGATGATGGGGGGCTGTTTGATGCACTCCGGATGCCAGCTTTGCCGGTCCTTAACTTCTCTCCCAGAGCAGAGAGCCAGTTTCTTCTTCCAGGTGAACTATTTTCTTTATCTACTATGCCAGTCCCTTTTCCGCAAGGAGATCTGAAAAGAGGCGGAGTTTGAAATCCTGATGGATTCAGAGGGCTTCCAGGAAAAGAAGGCTCTTTGGGGCTGTGGCTAGAGCCTTCATGGTCATTATCCAACTCCGCCAGACTTAGAGAACTTTCTTCACAAGCTCTTTGGCCTGTAGCCAAATGACATAAATTTAGCTTGGATTTCTTAGCCACACGGTCCAGTTCAGTCACACAGCTACAGGTCTGCAGACACTTCTGCCCCACGTCATCTTCCTTGCTGCAATCAAGTCTTCTTTTGGCACGCTTTTCAAACTGTGAGTGTGTTGCTTTAGGAGTGCAAGCTGTCTCCAAGAGACCTTGTGTGACTTCTGCCAGGGCTTTCCTAGGAGAAGGAGCCTTTTTCCCCACGTCTGAAGGCGATGAGCCTGGAGTCCTGGTAACCCAGTGTTTAATGGACATTTTGGAGGAAGTTGTCATCTTGGGGGAAGCACATGGGCTGGCTCTGCTTTGCTTTGCTGGTGTACATGTTGTGGCCATTTGAGTTTTGAGAGAGCCTGTTGGAGTGTTTGTAGAAAGAGGAAGATCTCCAGAATAACTGGGGGCACAGGCAGCTGGACGAGGTGAGGAAATACACGGATTGCCCATGGTGCAGTCCTTGGCAGGAGTGCTCTGCGGGCTGTCTGGCAGACCTGCAAGAGGAGAAATAAGTTGTGTAATGAGGAACACAGAACAGCAGCCTAAATACAGTCCTTTTATAGATAAAAAGTCTTTTTGAGCTAGGAGATTCTGAATTTAGCACTGACCCCACTTCTCAGATGTGCACTTTTGAGTTACAGATTGCATAAATCTGCTTAATTTCAGTTAAACACAAGTCCTATTTAAAATATTGTATCATATTGGTAAGTATGAAACAGAATGCTTACTTGATGTCTGACTTCTATCCTTACTCTAACTAGTACTGCTTATGTGAACTACAGCCAAGGGACTGATGGATAGACAAACTAGGTCTTGAATCTTCTAAGTTTATCTAGTTCTGCTGGAAGCTTTGCAATGGCTTCGTCCAGCTATCTCTCTTCTGAGAAGCTGTCTGAGGACAAGACTTGGTTCCTAACTGCAGTAAAACCCTCAGTAATTCTCTAATTGAGTTGAGGAACAAAGGTATTTCAAGCAGGTACCATAGCTAGTCATAAGGCAGCCTTATAGGAGAATGCTCTACTATATGAGTAATGCTCCTAGTCAGGTGTTAACAGCTGTATATTTTAAGATAAAAAGAACAGGGAAGGACATGCTTTCAGCCCTCTTGCCCTTTTGCTAGGGCATTTTCTGCAATGCTGTGTTGGCTACAAAGATAGTAGCCAGTTATTTAGTACACCCAAGCAAATGTGAGGAATTCTTCACCTTCTGCACAAGGACTTAAATTCTAAAGAAAATAAAATCTGACTGTGCTAAGTCATTTCTCTAAAACAAATGATTCGCAGACCAGTACGTGGCAACGTCTTTGGAGCTCGCTAGCTATTGTGTAAAAGCCACTGCTTTTAAAACGGTAGCTTCTTAAAACATAAAACAAAGGAGTCATAGGTAGGTTTATGAGTGGGGAATTAGGACCTTGGCAGTAATACCAGGAATCATAGGTAGCAAACATCTTGGTCTACGGCAATATTATCCCCATCACCCCCAAGCAGAGGATGTATTAGTGGGTCTGTTAAATGTATCCTTTCAGTTGGCCTCACTTGATGTAATGCCACTGAAGGGGGTAGCACAGTAGCTACTACACATTTCTCCTGCTGAGCATAAGGGCTCTAAGCATTTTCTGTATACCAGGGGTTTAACCTGAACTCCTAATTCTCACTATTAGCTGTTAAACTGTACAGCCCTTTGTAAGGGCAGCAGGAAGTGAAGTGGGAATGCCCTGCCATTTCTTTAGAAGGCTGGACTATTGTAAGTAGCATGTTGAGTGACCACTACAGGATCCTGATTACTTATCATACAAACCTCCTTTGGATCCTTCCTTTTACTACAATACATACATATGTACTAGTACTGGTGCATCAGAGCAAACTGAATAGTATCCTTTATTAATAGCTCCCACTACAAATCACTTTGAAGGCCAGAGTAGAGATAGAGGCCACTTTCCTGATGAAATGTGCTATTTCATAACAACTTGCTTCAATCTGGATGTAGAGAACATCACTGCCAAGACTGTCTCTCCTAATCTTTGCTTTAATGAGCACTTACAAGACAATATCTCAGCTGGAGAATTAGTTGCACTTAAAAAGTTGCTCTTAGAAGTGGAAGAAAGCTAGCAAGCTCAGCAGTAATCAGTCCCTAATGACCGTCTACAAATTCATACAGCACAAATCTACAATTCATACAGCATGAGCAGCTGGGCAGGAGCTTTCTCAGACCTGCCACAGTCTTAAAGCTACACTGTGGAGTCACTAGCTAATGGAGGAAAAAAGAAAAAGAGAAAACTGTCTGAGGGTTGGATGGATGCCGCAATGAAAAGCAAGCCAACTACACCCTGAAGTTTGTGAAACAGAACATAAAGATCAGGCTTTTCTATAAAATTACTGTATGCGTTGTCCAGGCTTCTACTAAGCCAGATCCAAGCCGTTTCCACTTACAATGCCATTCAATTTAAGATGCACAAACCTCTGTGCAATGAATATTGTAAATACTTATAGTTCACCTTCATAACAGTAAAGGAGGTATCTCAGATATTTCCAGTCTTCTCTCCCTTCTGCCGCAAGTTTTCTAGAGTGACATTATGAACCTCTAGATTTAAGGTCATGAATTTTTCTCTTTTGGGCCAACTCCATAAATGTGGTTACGTAAAAATATAGAGAAAGTAGTGCTACTTGGTGAAACCACAAAAACAATTCCCAAAGAAAAGGAAGCTGTACTTGCCACATTTCATAATATAGGTCAACAGTCAACACACAGCCTCGGTCTCATAATTTGTTCCACATAAATGGGTGGGGAGCTACATCAATTTCATCCCAGCAGGTCTGGGATAGTACTCAGCTTGCCAGCTCTGAATCAGGCTCTGCAGATAACTCGTGTACTCTAACAGCACGTGCTTTGTGTTCGAGAGCCAAGGTCAGCAGGAAGCCTGCTGTTGTGTTTGCAAGGTCTAGGTACTTCCTCTTCCCTCCTGTGTTGCTCTAATGCAGCAAGAGCAAGGAGAAGCAAGCTGTTTTTTTCTAGCATAACAAGTAAAGCTGACTTGTAAAGTTCAGCGTACAAACTACATTAGGTTTCAGGATTCTAGGCTAGACCTGGGCTTACTTCTCTTTTGCTGGAAATAGTACACAAAGTGATTTCCCAGATTTCTCTGAAGCAAAGTGTATGCACACACACAATTTACCAGCTATGGAGCAGACCTGGCACTCTCCCTCCTATTGTCCTACGGGCTTCCTGCAAGACTGTTCATCTAACCTTTTGTTGGTAAGCAATGTTATCCCATTAGTGGGACTGGGAGACCTTCAGTCTCTGTTTGTGTTAGCCAAGGTGAAATTAGTTTGGAAAGTGGCTTGAAAAGAAAGGTGGAACACAGGAAGTCACATCACCAGCTGCTGCAGAGCTATTGTATACTCAGTGTACTTAGTTTCAGAGCTACTATACAGAGAAGCTCATCTTCTCCCCCTTTTGGGGGTGTATTCTCCATTTATCTTCACTAACATAACACAATGCAACTTTCAGACAAGTCAAGAGCAATGCTAAGATGCAAAGTTCCTTTCTTTTTGGTTTGCAGTACTGTCCAGAGGCTACGCATTCTTCTGCAGAGGAGCAATAATTCAGAACCGTGGCGACATTACATATACGGAATTTTACTGCTGGAAGCCTTTATATATGCATATCAGAGTGATCTTGACCAAATTTAGATATTCTTGAGAGTGATAAAGCCAAGATCTGCCTATTTTGGAAATATGCTCTATAGTTTATATAGGCTTTCTCAAAGGGTATGGTATTCATTAACTTGCTTTAACAGGTGAATGAATGAATGCTATTGATTAATCTTGAAACATTATGTACACATGGTGATTGGCTATGGGTGTTTAAGTCTTTTCACTTAGCACCACTAGAACAGAACAGTCAGTACCTCAGACCACATAAAGCAAAGAAAAAAAAAATGGCGCTCAATAGTAGTTGCAAAAAAGCACAGTGTAGAATTCCTCTGCTGGGCAGGAGGAAACTCAAACTTCCAGGGATGAATATATGCCACTAGTCCTTAACTAAATAAAATATCAAAACCAAAAAGCGTATGACCTTCCGGCTCTCAGGTACTGTGATTAAAAATGAAATAATAGTAAGTATATAAAAAAGTGCAGGTAATAGCTAATAACAAAATATTTTTTTTTATTCAGAGCTGCAAGGACTTGGTTCTGAAGCCCGTAATTCTGTGTCCCAGCTCTGGCAGTTAAAGAGGTCCGTGCAGGACATCTGCTTTGGCCACCTAGTTATCAGTTACACTGCTGATGCCCAGTGAAGATCCGGTTGCCCGATAAGCTGTGTTAATAAATATTTGACATGCGGCTTGGTCACAGAGACTTCAGCATAGCTAGAAGATATTTGAGCTGTGCTCCTGTGGTTGGTGGAGAAGTATTTACTTGTAGAAGTATCTGTCTGATTATACAAATTATTCACCGTTATGAAAAATATTGAAGACTAAGGCAGAAGGCTTCTGCTAGTACAGAGAACACCCAAAAGAACAAGATACCCACGGTCCTTACCTACTCCACCTTGTTCTTCTGGTTTCTTCTGAGTGACCCAGCCTACCAAGTTGATTTTGCTGAATGCAGATTTCTCCTCCTCAGGACAACGTCGTAAACGCCAAATCCTCACAGTGTTGTCATCAGAGCACGTGGCAATCTATGGTATAAATTAATCTGTTTGAGAAATCAGGCCACACCCAGTGGTTCACAGGCCAACCAATCTAGAGCAGCTGGTCGAGGGGGTACAGGCTTTGCCCATAAAGCAAAAGAACAGAACCCCATTTCGTTCGTGTAGCAGAGGCCAATGCAAATTCTGAAATTTCAGCCAGTCAGACAAAAAAAAGCCATCTAGTTGTGCCCCACTGTGTATGTTCCAGGAAACTGGAAACAACCTAGCACATTTCTGCACCTGCATCTAGTGCTGCCTTTCTCATTCAAGACTTGGGGTCAAACATTTGCAACACACTGAAGACACTGAAGGTCGTTGCACTAGCCTTGAGCCCCTCTACAGACCCTCATGCTAGCAGTATCTGGCAGAGAAATCAACTCTGCAAGAAACATTAGTTTAGATTCCAGCCTTGGTTTCTTGTATTCCACAATGATCTATGGCACGTATTTCAGAGAAGCAACAGAACCTGTCTATCCCACAATTTATGGTTCTCTTTGGACCGCTTAGTGACTCATTTGTGAATTAGAGGCAAGAAAAAGGAAATGCTGTGTCCAAAGTTTATTGTAATCTGGACAGGGAAATGTCTCTACTCTGACCCCTATGACACCAATATAGTTCCTAGAGAAAGAATTTCTGCCTCTCAAATCACTCCAGGTATTCAAATCAATACTTTCCCTCTCAAATCACTCCCCACATTTTCTTAACATTACCATTTTCTCAATATTTTCTTAACATTTTCACTCATCTTTATGCTTCAGAATTTCTATGATAGCTAACTATTTCTCGCCTGCATTAGCAAAGATTTTAAAGGTGATCTTGTTCTGCATTTCCAAACCATCATGATCCAGATACTAGACAACACATACCACAGATTTAAACTAATATAATAGTTCACGTGAACTATTCCTGCACACCCTATACAACTAGAAAAATTCTTTGTACATTTGTTTGCAAGACTCTTGTTTCCTGCACTGCAAATCTATTCTGAAGCACTGGTGCTATAACAAAAGTTAGGGGAAGTGGCTGAATTGCTTAATGCTATCAGGTGAAAAGAACTAGCTGTTGTTAGGGATCTCTCTAGGATTTTTCAGGGATATTTCTCCTTTTGAGCTAGGCTGACCGTATTCCCCAGCTGCCTAACACAGTTCTCTTCCTTTTAGTTATACTTAGTGGATTCCACTGCGAGTTTCTATGACAAATATTGGTGTGTGGGGGAACATCCCCCCCCCCCTAAAAAAAAAGAAAATATTTAATCCATCAAGTGGATTACAAACAGGCTGACCAATTGCTCCTCTGGGCCACCGCTGTCAATCTCCGTGAGCTACTGCAGCTGACTCCCTCGGGCAAGGCAGCTCCGGCCCCAAACAGACAGCCATGCACACAAACATCATTGGACAAACAGAGAAAAACTCTAGGCAAATAAGACCTATTACTGCATGGAAGATACTTAGGACTAGAAAAATCCTGTGANAAAAAAAAAAAGTTCTTGAAAGGACATTCGAAACTTCTTGCCACTCTGTATAAATCCGACACATGTATCAATGGTCAGCTAGATATGGAAGACAAATATGGAACCACAAAACAAGCTGTTAGATCATGAAAACCCTGAAAAATCGCTACACAGTTTTGTCTCCTAGAGTTAGCGTAACCAGCTCTCATCAGGAGGAGCATTCATTCATTTACAATTTGCTAGATCTGATCAAATAGTCCAAATTATTTGAAAATAATAAGAAGTTTTGATATATTACATTCATGTGACAAGCTTGATTTACTGCCTCCCGCACTGAGTATTTTTGGAATTTATTGCAAAGAACATCCTTCCCCCCCCAAAAAAAAACAAACAAAAAAAACACTGCTTAAATTTTGAAAAGCAGATACTGTCACATCACATCTATTATTTCACAGGAAAGACAATTTTCTGGAAGCCAAACCTTAGTGAAGTCTGAAGGACACCAAGCAACAGAGGTTACTTCTTGAGAGTGACCAAGTAGCATCCGTGGAAGAAGGCTGGGCTCAGAAACCTTAAAAATTCCATAGGAAAAGTATAAAAATCAGGTGTGCAGTCTAATACACATTAATAAGACAGGGCTTTACAATCCATCTGTGAAGCATATGAATACTTTCTGTATTTTCTATATGAGATAGATGAACCAAATGCCTGTCACCATATTCCATTACTGCTGAGAGTACGCAGCTGTAAATCCCTGTTCCTTCATTCCCAGAACTTTTCAGCATTAGAAGTCTTGGGAGGTGTCAAGCTCTCACAAAAGTCACTGCAGCTTCTGTACTCTTAGCAGTTGTGGAAAGACAATGTTCTCTATAGGATTTAAAGTCTTAAAGCAAGGAGGAAATTAATTTCATAGGGATGACATTAGTAAGGGTAGCTACTCCATGGCAGTTGTTCAATAGCCCATATAGTGTGAGCCCATGGTTTCATTTCAGTACCTCATGGTGGACTCAGAGGCATCTCAATACCCTTCTTCATCCATAAAGCATCCTCACAACAAGGACTGTGGGCAATCTTTTCTGCTAGACACTGACTAACCGAGCTCTAAGAAACAGATGGTGTTTCATTTCTAGAGGTGAAGCTGATCAGTGCTGAGATGTACTGACTTGCCTGGAAGCACTTGGTTAACTCCTGCTGTGCACAGGACTGCTGCCTCCAGAGTTGTCAACCCAGTGCACTATGCAAGCGTATTATTGCAGTAAGTAACCCTGGCTGTTCTGGACAAGATGCTTAATGGTGTGGGAAACTCCTGCTTTGAATTAGAAGAGGCAAATATATTCTATAGTCTACTGCTGTATTGGAAGTGTCTCAATCTTAGGTCAATGATTTATTAAAAAAAACAAAAAACAAAAAAAAAACAAAAAAAAACAGTCCAGGAGATGAGTCTTTGCTGGCATTAGAAGTATTATTTGTGTAGCTAAGTGGTAATACCACTTGTGGCCAACCAACTGGATCAGAGAACTCTTAAGAGTTCATAAAACCTCCCTAAAGCATATATGATCATTAAACTGATCCCCATTTCTCTCATAGCCCTCATAAAAAGCTTTCTCCCATTGTACAGTTTTACTATTAATCTTTGCGTAAGTGAGACAGCTGAAGCTAGTATTAGGTGGCCTGAGGAAGAAAAACACAAACACCCACACCCACACACGCGCGCGCGTACACAAATGCACACAAACAGATTACATCCACGTTTTGCATGCTTTCAGCAGGCAATGCTTTCTGGAGCTATGAGTCACCACTACTGATGTGACATTATGAGGGGGATTTGCATAAATGACTGAGTGAATGAACAGATCCTTTCTAGTGTGGGAAAAGGAAGAGATATTGCATACACATTTCCAAGGAAGATGCAAGACATCAGGGAAGACTTTGGGTTTCTGCACAAGTTTCTCTTGGGGATCCCCTCCCATAACGGCCTGCAAAGCTGAAATTGAATACACCTCCAGAATCTTGAAGTTGTTCTGATACAAACAGGCTTATCATAGCAGGCCACTTTTTCCCAGCACAGCAGAGGCAATCACTTAATTAAATACCTACTAAACGCCTTGTTCAGAGTATTCCCTTGTCTGCCAAAACATGCAATACCATGGAAACTAAATCTCTATTTAGAGAATAAACTGCAGGAGAGCTTGTTGCAGAGAACACCTTCATTTAGACTTAAGCACAGTCTTGCTATACACATATAACATAGACACAGTAGCAGTCTAGTGGCCATTGATTGCTGAGAGGAAAGCAGAGGAAAAGATTAAACTTGCTGGGCCAAATTCTGCATCTATACTGATTTTATAGTACACTAGTGACAATTAAACCCATTACAACTAATTTATACTATTGTGCACAAAAGGAGGACACAGTCATTGGAATCTGAAGGAGGAAAAAGTTAGACAACATTATCAATAAAGTGCATCTTTCTCCTTGGGTGCTAGAAAAAACAGAATTACAAGACTTACAGGTTTGCATTTCCTTATGTCACTGGAATGCTAGAGTTCAGAAACTCAGATTTAGTCTTGAAACTCAAGAAATCTAGGCTTTCTACAATGAGAGGACTCATCTCTCTACCTCAGCTTTTGGCTGAAGTTGGCCAGTGGGTCCCTGCCTGGAAGGGGACAGCAATCTTGAAACAGCTCCCTGCTTACAAGAGAGACCACGCAGACAGTGTTCCCATGGGGCAAGGTGGACCTAATCACAGCAGCATCCATTCTGCTTGGCCAAAGACAGTTGGCCAGCATGCACCTGTTCGGATTAGCCTCAGCTCATGCTGCCTTTTTGCCTGATTTGATGGGAGGCTATGACTATTAACAAGTGAGAAACTGCAGGAAGAGGAAAACAAACAAACAAACAAACAAACAAAAACCACAAAAAAAACCAAACAAACAAACAAAAAAAACAAAACGCGCACACACACACACACACACAGAGGAAATGAGGTTTTATCAGGTGCCCTACTCTCGGAAACAGCTTTTGTATCCATCTTCAAGAATCAGAATGAAATGGCACATTTAGTTTTATGCCTCACACAAAACAGAAGCATAAAAGCTCAACACTGCTACAGAACAAAGGGTTGCTTAATACAGTCTTGTTGGAGTGGCCCATAGCAGAGGATTCAAAGGGCAATGGAGCTATGGAAGCACATATCTAGAAAGGATATATATATATTTTTTTTATTTCCAGGGAGTCAGAAGATGACATCTATGTACCATTTTTGCAGACAGAATCTTCTCTTCCCTCTGGTTTTTATAAACTTAAGGTTGTTCAAGAGTCGGTTCATTAATCAGTCTAGTAATTAAAATAAATAATTAAATAAAATCAACACAAGCAAAACGTTTGTTGCTTGAAGGTGATGTTGTATGTGGAACAGACCGAAACAGCATTCCTGTCCGTTCAGCACTTTCCTTGGGAAATACTGACCCAAACGTAACTTAGCACTACTGCAAATTTCCTCAAAGAAATAAACTGGGAGGACAATGTCTTTACTCTGCCTTCCATTCCTCTCTAAATATGGAGAGCTAGCACTTTTCATTAAGCTCTTTCCAACATTACCTTTTAATTGCTCATGAAATATCTAACCACCTATTTTCACAGCATAGTAAGTGCTCATCCCTGAAGAGATGCATACATATCAGTCTCAGCAAAACTGCCCTACATTTAAAACAAATTAAGAAGTCTCAGAATAAGACAAATCTGAAATGAGATAGTTTCATTGAAAATCCCACTTTCTAACATCACTATGGAATTAAAATAAAGATGATCATCAGATGATTTATTTAATAAATATGCAAAAACATCTGTTACCCACATGTGATAGTAATAAAGCTGTCTGTAGGCAAATGCATTTTAAATGTATTTGCTTAAACTTTGAGATGTTACAATGTCCTTGAATGCTCCTGGCCCAGTCCCAGTCTGTGCTCCAGGGAAATCGAAACATGCGAATGCAAGATGCGCAACCCAAGTTTTCACTGGTATGTTTGCTGCACAAGCTCAGAACCCTAGGAAGGCTAAAATTGCACCACCTGTCTTAACACAGGGCTAGCCATGCTACTATACTCCTGCTACTTCTGAGTAAGCAATCTAGCTGCTGAAAGAACAGTGAACTCTGATTCAGAGAGGCTACACGCGCAAACCACAACCACAGCAGGGAGGTTTCTCTTTTACTTTCAATCTTCCTGTGAAAGGAGTAAGAAAAGTCAGCATTCCCTAGAAATTACAAAACATCCGAAACGGTCACCTACACTTCTGCCTATGTTTCTTTAAAGTCCACTATGTTCCCATAACTTGGGAACAATGTTGAGCTTTGACATACAGCTGTGAACTATGGAGAACAGGACTTGAAGCATGTTTCATTCTGAGGTCCCTGCTATTAACTTTGTGACATTTGCATTTCCTACACGTCAGCGCAAGATGCCAAGTGACTAAGCCTCTCAGCTGTCAGACAGTGCTCTGGAATTTTGCTGAAGGCTCTGACTGAGCCCTTGCTGTAATACAAAGGGTTTAACTACTGTAAATTAAGCATGAGAAAAAGTTGTGTCTGAAGCAAGAGCTGGAAAAAAAAGGGAGGAAAAAAGAGTGCCCTTTAAGACAATTAAACTGCTAAGTCTTTGCTAATATGCTCCACTGCTAAATATGAACCAAAAAAGGTCTGCTTATCACAGCTGGCCAAATCAACAAGATTGAGAAAGGTTTTTAATGCCCATTAAAATCAGAGTAAGATCAGCAACTTCAATAAGCAGCAGTGATGAGAGACATATTGATGGCAGCAGGTTAGTTCTGTTTTACATTAAATAGTTACATCGAGCTTTGACAGCAACACACTCTGGGCACAACATGCCAGGAGCAAACCCCACGCTGCATTAGGGAGGAGTGGGAGGCAGGAAGTGCCCTATGCGAACCCGAAAAGCAAATGAAAGGAAGGAACAGAGCAGTTCTGGGCAGCCAGCCTGGGGCTGCAGACGTGGGTTTCTCCCGAGCGCCTCACCTTCCAGATGTACGCGTGGCAGTCGCTCGAGCCACTAACCAGGAACTGGTCATCCGGGCTAACACTGGATTTGATGTAAAAAGTAGAATTCTGGTGTCCACTGAACACTGCCACTGCGAGACAAAAAACAAAACAAACAAACAAAAAAACACTCCTCAGTGCACAGCTACGGAGTGGGTTACATAAGCAGGGCTGATCTTACAGGCTTTTCGTGCCTAGCCACATGTCTAGAGAAAGCGGTTATGCTGCTCTCGTGCTCCAGGGCTTGAAGCCCCAGCCACCAGGAAGTATTATTCAATAGGAGCCCTTGTACTTCTGATATAAAGCAGGTTTCCCTAAACATTCTCTCCATACCATTAGTAATCAGGGGCTGCTTTATTAAAGCTTTCATTCATTCATATCAAGACAAGGCCAAGACATCATCTGAGCTACCCCAATATACTTGCTAAAATTTCTTGTCTCTTCTTCCATAGCCACAATCACCACTCTATTTTAACAGGAATAGCCGCATAGAAAACCTAACTAGGGCCTACCTTTACTGAAGCAGCAGAGGCATTTGCTACTGCTTTTTCCTGCTGCCAGCACCTTTGTTTCATTAACAAAGCGTACACTGTGGCAGCTACATTTGTCCATTGCCTATTTTTAAAGTCTCAGTAATGCTTCAGCTGATCTGTTAAAGCCTTGAAACCATCACCCTGAATAGCTGCCGTTCTTCATATTACAAGGACCGGAAGCACCAGCGGCCAACACAGGAGCTGAATGTGGATCTAGAGCACTTGGCCACGCTATATCCAGACTTCTTATCAGGGTAGAAAGGGCAAGTTTCCCAATTTAGCACCACGTGTGACTGACTTGCCCTCTACGAGCCCTGGCATAAGAAGCTCGGAAGTGTTGACACCACAAACGTTGCAGGATCCAGGACACATCAGCAAGAAAGCAACAGTTCAGTAGATGGCTGGAGGGTTTTCAATCCCTCTCCATAGTGTGTTTGGCAGGAAGGTGACTCAGACTAGAGACCACATGTTGCCTTTGACAATTTTCAAAAAGTTGCCAGACTCCCAAAGATTTTTTTGATTTTTACCTGCCGTCTTTTAATGTGGTAGTCAGAGCAGCAAGTATCTTCCTAAGAGAGGAAATAGGCAAATCCTATTACAGGATGATTTCCTCACATTCTTCAAACTAAAGCTGTCTCAATATCAGATACGAGCAGCTGCAATCGAGGAAAGTGGCCCAGCATCCTCCCCAGCTGCTCACAGCAGCCCAAAGGCCGGTGCTGCCCTCTGCGGGAGGTTCCCACCACCATTCTCAAAACTCACATGTTTTTAATCCAGCTGGCTGCATCAGGATTTCTCTCTAGATTTTATCCATTAGACACAAGGCAACACAGGCAAAAAATAAATCAAGAGGCAGATGGCAGATCATCCTGTGCTTTGGGGAGAACCCATGTTGCCAGGGGGACGGCCCAGTGAGAATACTTCCACAGTTCAGCAGTGAGAACCCAGGGTTAAAAGCAACAATTGAGCTATTAATATTTAACTTTCGCACTACTTCTCAGTTTTGGAAGCATTCCCACTGGACTGTCTTCCTGAAGAGCATGCAGAAGAGTGCATTGTTCATTTAATTTTAACTAACTGAAAGACTTTTTTTTGAGAAAAAGGGCAGTGGAAATCATATGTCTGTCTAACTGAAACATGTCTGATAAGATTTTCTGCTTTTGAAGAAATATCCATTGGCCCATGACGGAGAACTTTGGTGCATCAAAGTTTACAACTCGTCAGCAGAAAGGCCACAGATGCAGAACTGAAGGAATCTTTGAAGATGAAGACACCACAATACGAAGATGATTTTTCACAGAAATCTGCTATAGAAGCTAGAATGAAGAGGGAGATCTTGAAATATCTGAATACAACCAGCTCACCACTTTACATGAATTCACACATAATAGAGTTTGCAAAATCAACTTGTCAGTACAGGGAAGATTCAAACCTGGTTTATTGTGTAACACCTAGATAATAACCATTCCTACCTGACTGGAGTCAGTAACTGGAGTCAATATGCAAACTATTGTTAGCCTCAATCTAGGCAAATGAGTATTTGCACTTTATATATATTCTTATTCTACTACTTATGTGGCTTATTGCTAAAGATGAACAGCTCCTGTAACAGACACCTTTCCTCCCAGATAGCTTTAGACTTATAAGAATGGAATAGTTTTTTTATGCCTTAAGCTTTCTCTGTAAGCCACTGCAAAGATAAAAATTGTCTTGTTACTCTTGTGTTTGTTAGCACGGCCAATTATCAGTCTACAAGGTGATGAGACAGTCCTTGTCTTTGGCCTGCCTAAGAGAACTGCCAAACGAGGCTCCAGCAAGTGACAATTATGATGCTGGTTTGCACAGTATGAGTGCTTAAGGGGGAAACTAAGCTCTTTATCTCCATACCACCAAATCACTTGCAGTTCATAAAATGTTGTCTTCATTCCTAATCAAGAGCAGATTTGAAGCAGAGGTCTGTCAAAGCAACACTACTCCATGCTGTCTGCCGCTACTTTATATAGATGTGTGATTTTGAGGATGAACTTTATAACCTTGCAGCATGTGACACTTTTGCAGCTAATTCCAGATACCATTCTTACCTGGAGTGGTCCTTAAACTTGCCATATTGAACATGTATATGCTGTCATCTGTGCAGTTAGCAAACAGATTAGCTCCAGTGGAATCCAAGACCAGACTAGAATATCCTAAAGACAAAATCAGAAGTCCTTCATAAGAAATACCTCCGCACAAACCATTTTGGGAAACATTCACATGAATGCTCAGAGAGGGAAATTTAGACAATCTTTCTGATAGAAATCCTTTCTATCAGAGAGGTTGTCATTGGAAGCGTTTAGTTATTTGACAGAGCTATTGCTACACCTGGAAAGTTTCTAGACCAATATCTACATTATCTCATGGCAATTCAGGAAGTTTAGAGAAAATTCTCACAGGCAAGCAGCAGGCAATCAGTTATTTTATAGTTACAAAAGCGTAACAGGAATAGCCCATTGCAGAAGCAGAGAAAATAAATAGAAATCCTCATGCTTCAGTACAATAAGCCATCCACTAATTTGTTTGTGATACTGGAAGGGAAAGATTCTTCTTAATCCTATAAATTATTTCATAGCCAGCTCCTAGAGGATTCCCCTCATCTTCCTGAGTGTGATACCAGTTATTACATCAAGATAGTTGATTAGACAAGTCATCTGGAATTACTGTAGTGGATCACAGCATTGTAAGGAGTTAAGATACAAAGAAGCATAGAGCAGCATGAACAAGAACACTATTGTTTATGGTAACAAGTAGCTTGAAGTATTGCTCAACTTTCAAAGATTATGCTGTTAAAAACAAAACAAAAAACCCCCAGCTCCTTCTGTTCTCTTTGCAAAGAAGTTCGGTCTGATTTCAACCATGCACCAAAATCATTAGTTAAATGCTACCTAGAGTGGACTATTATTCTGTCAGCTTAATTTCTGAAAATACACCATTGAAGCCTATAGATTTTTTTTTTTAAATCAATGGTATGATGATGCAGAAATGGGGTGCTTTCAGTCTTCAACTTGAAAATTTGATATTGGCAATGAAAAAAGTCCTGCTGAACCTGTCAGTCTGATTATATAATTGGCTATAAAGACAAGAGAGAGTTGTCAGTACTTCTCAGACTGCGCACTTTGGAAAATGCATCATCCAGTAACTTACCAAGTTTGCGAGTACTGGTCCCAGGGTAGCAAAAAGATTTGAATGGCATTGGATCCTGACGATAAGTGGCATAGTTCCTACGCAAGTCCCATACTTTGATCACACTGAAATATAAAAAACAAGTGTTTTCAACTTTAAATCTGCTTTGCAATGGTGGTAGAGCCCTCAGAAAAAGTACAGAAAGATTTTTCATTGCTGAGAAGTATCCAGTGAGAAATAGCACAAGTGAGCAAAGCTAGAGCAGAGACATACTGAAAGCAAATAAATGAGGCAGCACTGTCTTCTGTAGCTAAAACAAGATATAGCATGACTCTGCAAGTCAACATTTCTCAGATAAAAAAAATGAAAGAGCAAAGATGCCTTTATAACTCTGACAATTGCCTCACTGCTTTTCTTGCTTTCCAGAAGCAAGCCTCTGTCATGAGCTGTAGGCAGAAGAGTCATAATCATATAGGCCCGAGAAAGGCTTGGACCACATGGAACCTGCATAAAGACCCAAGTGGATAATCTCCCTGTTAAATTGTTGCAATTTGCTCAAGCTCCAAGATGCTGCAGATCTGGCACCCAAAAGAATGCATTCTTTGTGACTCAAGGCAACATTTTCCCAAGCATGCCTACACACATCCCAGCACCAGCCACCCGCTAGTGTCCCAAGGCGGCTCACTGTCTAACAATAGTTTGTTTAATTGTGGTCCAATAGCTCTGTAACAATAGACGGAGATTATAAGAACTATTCTTCTGCTACATAGCAATGACACTTGAAAGAACCTTTACCACAAAAGTGCAATTTGTCCCAGTACCCTAATCTCCAGTAAGAAAGAAAAGCAGCATTCAGCTAAGGTAATGCAAGCTGGCAGCATAGCTCTGCTGATTAGGCATGGGTACCTTATAGTAACTGTAGATTTGTGGGCCACTGTGTGATCTTAGAAAAATCTCCTAACTTCTTTGTGTCATTACTTCCCTGTAACTTGAGGAAGGGAGTGGGGACTCATCTATTTCTAAAGGTATACAACCTTTTCTGTCTATTCTGTGAAAGAGCTTACCTAGAAGCAATGCTATTATCAATACTGTTAAAGTTCTTTTTAATTATCAGACAGAGCTGACTTTCCTGTGAAGGGTCACAGAAGGCATCTCATGTACATGAACCCCAGAGTATCAGGGCCTAAGTATAACTTTTAGGGGATTTTAATTGAACAATGTCACCTGCAATGCTTATAAGCAACATATTATGAACCAAAAATATCCAGTAGCCCAACGTGAGCCAGGGGACTCTGTTCCTAATTGCAACAATGAACTTGCAGAACAGCACACGCAAGCACGATGCATCCTTACCCATCAACAGCTCCTGCAGAAATAAGAGTATGCTCATCTTGAAGCAGCACCACGGTTACACTCTGCTGGAAATCCTTAGAGGAAAAGAAAGAGCTGTTTGTTTTCTTTCAAGGTCAGCAAGATCTTGCTGCTTAGTTCAAGGCCAAATGAATACTAAGGAAACCTCCTCTCAGCCAGAGAAGATCTACAGTCTTCTTGGGCATAGGCCAGCTTGAGTTTTGCTTTAGAACTAGCTTAATCCTCTTGGTTTCTCTCTGTCAGGATAAGTTTCATGTTCTCCAGCAAACTGGTCACTACAGGCAGGAGAAGCTGGAATACCAGATGCCATTTACAACATGCCAGACCTTCAAATTTCTCCACTAGTGAACGGAAGTGAATGCCAAGCGTTTCAGTGGGACCTAAAGATTACACCCTTCAGTTGCTCCCAATAACCATAGCTTCCAGTTAGTAACCAGAAGCACCTTCTTCACTAAGCTTAATAGATTAAATGGACTCGGTTCTTACTTCAGTGAGGCAGACATTTGTATAGTCAAATTGGAAGGAAAAAAAAAAAAAAAAAAATTAGAACACTCCCTCCCCCACAAAAAGGAATGCTGGCCATCCTTCCTCTCTGGGGAAAAAAAAAGAAAAAAAAGTGTATTTTCATTTGACATTTGCATGGCAATGGCTTTCATTTACATGGGTTGTTTAATAACTAAACAGTGCCTAAAGTTATCTATAGCAAGTGACCATTACACAAAAATATGCCTCCTCAAGGATAAATTGAAGGATTTATCATATTTAAGCTAGATGTTTCTTGCAGCTTCTTAAGAATGCTAGTGTGCACAGCACTGCTCTCCAAGCAAAGACCAACCTTTCATTTGTCTCCTAGGTACCTACCACCAGGGGAGCAAGACCTCTCAGGTTCTGCCTCTTCTTTTTTGTTTTTGAAGGAGTCTGCTTGTCAACCACATTGTGTGCTCCACTGATTTGATTCACCTGTCTATAAAATCCATCTGAAAAAAAATAATGCCAACATGATCTTGCCATCATTTTATTAAACAGACAGGAGGTTGGAAAACTTCCTAAAAAGTGGCTGAGACTGACCTTTAAATAACATTTATGCATTCTGAAAACAAAAATTTAGCTACATGTGATACTGATGAGAAGAACAATAGAAGAGATGAGAAGAACTATAGAAAATATTGCAGCGGTCAGTGTTACTTGGCCACTGAAGCTAAAACTGGTACAGCCAAACTGCCTTTAGAAATCACTACTCTGCAGATTTCAGCATGCATCCTGATTATGAGCATTCATCAGATATCATGCAGAGTAGAACTGTACTGACAAAAAGGTTGGCAGTGTTTTTCTACTCTTTTTCCTCTTTTATAATTATTTTTTTTTATTTATTTATCCTTTCATTCTGTACTCCTTACTTTATAAAACTCTGAATGCTATAAAAGCTTTGTTATAGAAGATAATGACTTTTCCACTCTTTTCTTCTATACCTTCCGTTTCTATCCTGTGCGGCCTCCCTTTTCGCTCGTTTGCTGGTGAAGAGCTAAAGAACCCAAGAGATGAAACTGCAAGACTCTGCACTAATCACTAACACCCACCCAGTCTGCCTCAATAATGTGCTACTTAAGGATATTTTGTGTTCCTAGCATGTCCTTACTGATACACAGTGTATTATACAGGAAAGGATGCAGATCATTCTGCAAATCTGATGTTACAAAGTGGCAAAAGCTTCAATCCAACAAGTGCTTTTGAGTACTATTTCTTACATAATATTCTAAGCTCTTGTGAGCCACATCTGAAAGGAGTTACCTTTCTTGTTGCATCTGGTATCCCAAAGCATGATGTTTCCATCTCTGCCTCCAGTGCAGAAGACAGCTGAGAGAAAAGGAGAGATCTGTTAGCATCCAAGAGAGTTAACTTGATTAACCAAATCCGGTACAATGTCACCTCTGGCTCTTCTGCCCCAGTCCCTGGGATGCTAGTACCAGACAGGCAGAATCCAGGATCAATTCCTGTAACAATTTTTAACAGTTTTCCTTACTCTGACTAGCCTTTCCTTACTACTACTCCAGAAAGAACTGCTTGTGAAAGTGTTCATATGCTTATGTATGTAAATAAGGATGGAATCATTCAAATACTATGTCTTAAACTTGGCCAAGATCAGAAATGTGCAGATACTAGCATGACACCTAGCGTCCCAGTTTTACTGTAACTCTGAATTCCTTGAAGCCAAGACAAATTGTAATAATACAACATTATATAACTATATGCTATAATATAATAAAATAAATCCCCTCAGAAAATAGCAAAACTTAACAGTGAACACACTTTATATTCTTAAAAGAAGTTCCAGCAAGTTAGTTTTGCTTCACTGAGTAGGTCACTGCTCAGTGTCTGTCTGTGCTGCTTGTGACCACTGGTTTCTAAAGCTGTTTTTTTAACCCTTATGAGTATTGATGTGTAAGGGAAAAAGAAGAGGGAGAAAAAAAAAAAAAAAAAAAAAAAACACAAAAGAAAATAGAGGAGCAGGAAATACCAACATTTACCTTTCTCAAACCTAGAAAAAGCAACTGACTTGAGGCTACACTGGTGACCTTTGCATATGCCAAGAAGCTCCCCAGCTCTGACATCCCACACCTTGGCTGTCTGGTCTCCGGAAGCAGTGACCTTCAAGGGAAAGAGTAAAAAGCTTTAGTCATTCTCTGCAGCAAGTTGCCAAAATGTTAAAAATAAAGTTAGATGGCAAAAAGACTTCTTACAATTCTGTGTTCCCCTGGTACCCAGGCAAGGTCAAAGACAGCATTTGAGTGAGCCTGCCATTCTGGCAAGAAAAAGAAAAGCCAAGATGAGTTCAGTGCATTGCAGCGTGAAGGCATTTTACAGAAGGCAAAAGAGAATCAGACACTGAAATCAGAATTTTTTTTGTCAACAGTTTGCCTTAGACATGAAAAACAACACAGAACAATTCACTTAATACTGCTAATCTAGGGACATGTTCACACCATTATAAACAATACTCATGAAGGGGTATGAAAGGATTCACGTACTGGCATATTTATGTTTAAACAGCTTAAGAGAAGCTTTCTCCTAATCCAGAGTCACATCAAATGAAGATCATATTCTATGTAATATTTACCTTTAAAGATCACTTTGCTACTAGATTGAGCTTCAGTGTCATACAGTCTAACGAATCCTTCTTCATTTGCCACTGCCAGCACATGCTCCAAATTCGGGACTGAAAGAAATTGTGGTATATTTGTATATTAAGTAGATAAATCATGATCATCCCTCTATCTTTGATCAAGGCTCACAAATACCTTTCACAGAAGAAATAGACTGCTGTGAAAACAAATAATATTTACATAGTAGTATGCATTTTCAAAACACAGAAATATTGCCAAACAGCATTTTTAGACCTCCCATTCAGGATTTGTTATATAGATATGGGAAATACGAAGGCTCTAAGAGCAGATTCTCAGATACCAGCCTCTTTTGGCATCTATGATAATTCCTGTTTTACATCATTACTTAACAACCTGTTCTTTACAGCCTCCAGTGTTTTTGTGAGCCCAAGTTGGAAAAGCAGGAAGTAGCCTTGGTGAAAGGCACAGGCTCATGCCAGTACTAGGCTATTTCTGCAAATGAAAGAGTTTTGACCAAAACACAAAAGACTTGAGCCTCCTCACTTACTTCATTCATCACTTACCGGGAAGCTCTGCATGGACATCTAGTGGCATATTTCTCCAGGGGAGGATTGGGCTTGATGTTAGGAAGAATTTCTACACAGAAAGAGTAGTGAACAGCCATCGGAAAAGGCTGCCTAGGGAAGTGGTGGAATCACCTTCCCTGATGGTGTTCAAGAAATATGTAGATGAGGCACTTAGGGACATGGCTTAGTGGGCATGGTGGTGATGGGCTTACAGTCAAACTTGATCCTGAAGGTCTTTTCCACCCATAATGAATCCATAATTCCATACACCCTACTCCTGGATTGCCACTCACTGTCCTTCATCCTGCTTCAGCTTTTATATATTTTGCACAAAGCCCAGTGGTCACGTCTTTAGCTGGGCGCTGTCATTGTGCACACTGGCGTGGACAAAGAACTAGAGAGCCGTTAAAATAAATGCTCTGTGCTCAGACCTTCATCTGAATGCTTTCTATTAGGATATACAGGAATTCCATGATCTGATTTATATCATACCCACATGAGATTACATTGTTACCAGCTCCCATTAAAATAAAAAACAAACAAACAAAAAAACACCTGATCTCGTGAATTCGTGGAAAGAACATGAAGAAATTAGGTCTTTGACTTTACCTGCCGCGAAGGCGCAGCCAAAGGGGGGCACCGGCATGCCCACTTCCCCGTAGGACAGGAGGTCATCGTCCCGCCGGCACTGGTAGCTCTCCAGAAGGTGCTGCAGAGGATACGCCGAGGCCTGACCTGCGGATAGACAAAACGGCTGTAACGGTAACCGTAACGGTAACGGCCCGCACGCCGCCGAGCCGCCCGCGCTCCGGGCGGGGGATCGGGGCTGCGGCGGGGCCGGGCCGGGCCGGTACTCACGGCGCTGCGGCGCGGCCCAGGCGCGGCGGAGCAGCGAGCGGCACAGCATGGCCAACGCTTTGCCCGCTCAAACCCCGGTGCTCCCGCCGCGGCGCCAACTCCCGCCAAACAACGGACCCGCCAAACGCGCCGCGCCGCCTCATTGGCCAGCCGGAGCCCGCCGCAGCCCGCCCACCGCCTCTCATTGGGCGGTGCCGAGGGGCAGGGCCGCGAGGCCACTCCCTCCCCAGCACGCGCCGGCGGCTGACGGGGGCCGCGACCGTTGCTGTGCGCATGCGCAGTGCAGCTCTCCCGCCTGTGGGCGCCTGCGCACAAGCGGAGCGGCGGGAAGGTTGGGAAGGGAGGTGGCGCGTGCGCAGTGGCGGTGGCGGGTAGCAATGGCGGGTAGCACCAAGTCCTTCCTGGCCGATGCGGGCTACGGGGAACAGGAATTGGATGCCAACTCCGCTCTCATGGAGCTGGACAAGGGTATGGCTGGGGGCGGGACACCTGCCGCGGGACGCCCCGCTCGGACGGCGGCCGTTGGCGCCCAGCTGCCTCCGCACTAACGGCTATTGTTGTCGCCACAGGCCTGAGGTCCGGCAAGCTCGGGGAGCAGTGCGAAGCAGTGGTTCGTTTCCCCCGGCTCTTCCAGAAGTACCCCTTCCCTATTCTCATTAACTCGGCTTTCCTCAAGCTAGCTGATGTTTTCAGAGTTGGGTGAGTAGTGTGGGTCGGTTCATGATATTTTAAACCTCTAGTAATGTTTTGAACCCTGGGGTCTTGCTGTGTTGGTGTCTGGGCAGCTTTTATTTTTTTTTTGTTTTTTTTTTTTTTTTTTTTTTTTTTGTTTTTTTGTTTTTTTTTTCTATTTACTTGATAGTAGAACAGTGATCCCGAGTCTTTACAGGACTGGGAGTCCTTAGTTAAAGCTTGCCTGCGCCGTCCTTAGTGGCTTAAATGGCTGTGAGTGATCCGAGATGCTTTTTTCCAACCATTTGTCCTGAATCAAGGATTCACCTCTTGCCAAGTCATCTAAGTTCAGTGATACAAATCTCTGCTTGTAGGCACATTCCAAAGTAATAAATAAATGAACATCCAAGCTTGCAATTTACCTTGATATTCGCATCATAGCAAAGGCCAATGCGTAGTATTTCCAAGTGACTGATGCCTAAATGATGCGTATGGCAGAATTAGAACTACTTTGTAATAACTTACGAAAAGGTATCCATATAAGCACATTTTCTTTGGTTTCAATGGGTTAACTTCACTGGAAAACATTTGGGCCTAAATTGGGTGTTAAGTATACTGTAAAACAGAAGTAACGTGTTAATATTCCCTTAACTACATATATACTTATACATAACTAACTATGCATGATTCTATTAGTATACTAAAATATGCTAACTCTGAAGTTAGACATTGCCTGGTTTTAATTAACTTAAATATCTTTAGTAATTTTGCTTGTTTGAAGTGCTCTGTGTGTCTGTGAAATTCTGTTATAATACAGTCTGATAAAGATAAGCATGTGTTTTCTAACAGGAACAACTTCCTGAGGCTGTGTGTGCTCAAAGTTACTCAGCAGAGTGAGAAGCACTTAGAGAAGATCTTAAATGTGGATGAATTTGTGAAAAGAATTTTCTCGGTAATTCATAGCAATGATCCAGTCGCTCGGGCCATTACACTCCGGTATGTGTTTGTAAGCGAGACTTCAAGTGTGTCAGTTCATTTAGCTAAGTATCCTAGTCTGAAATAATAAAAATCTGCAAATACCATGAATAAAATGTAAGAGATGTTTTCTACACTGGGCTTGAATTTAAAAGTAGAGACAATCATCGTAAAGTAAGCAAAAAAAAAAAAAAAAAAAAAAGATCTGTGTTCAGGAGAACAGGTTTATTTGCAAGTTATGGTGGTGAGAGGTGCTGCAGACAACACTGAATTGGGAACACAGACATTCCATATACTTGAAAACCGGAAGTGTGGTATGCATAACTGTTGTTGTGTGCATAACTATAACATATTACCTATATGCAACATACATTTGCATATGATAGAATTGGACAGAGATGCACAGTAAAGTGCTTCCTTACGCGCCAAAATAATTTTTCCTTACTTGTAAACAAAATTATGTGTGCCTTGTAACACTTGCACCTGTTTTTCGTTGTTCATTCTAGATGTTTTGTGTTTGTCAATCCCTGATCAATAGCTTCTAAGAAAGTGCCCATGTATTATCCTTTCCTTTGGCCTTCTTGGTCTCAAAGAGAGTTTAAAAGAAGGTTTTTCATTTAATGTCAGTGACCTGTTGCGTCGGTGTATATCTTTGTAACACTGACCAGCCTCATGATCTTAACTGCATCTTGCAAGTCAATTTCGACTGTCTATTCAGAACTGTTACTGATTTCAGTCCTGAAGGATGGGGCACACTAACAGAGTTTTGTTTTTATTAGCTTGTATATCCATTTCTTTTCTGTTTTGACATCATTATTTGAGATTACGCTTTCGTGTTCTAATGCTTCAGAAATTTATGAGTCTAGTAGATTTCTAGCATTTTTTATAGTTTCTTGCCGCATTCTAAAATAAGGTTACACTTGCTTAGTGGTGTGAAGGACCACCTTGACACACTGCCAGAAGCGTCAGGAATCTGCTCAATTTGCAAATACACTTGAATTGTTCATCAATTCACAAGTGAAAGACAGGTTAAAATAGTTGCTGGTTCAGCAGTATGAAAATCTTAGGTTGATCAGTTTTGTGCTCCTTGAGTAATGTAAATGAGAAGGAGCATGCCATAAGAAAAGTTGACTAAAACAAAACTTCGTGTCTGGGCAGGAATTTTATTGCTAGATAGCTGTGTAAAGGCATATAAGTCTTGCTAAAATTGCCATCAGTGCAAATCCTGTATTCATTCTGATTTTAGTTTGATTTTACTTGACTTTCCGTGTTTGAAAGGTACTTCTGAGATATTCCTAATAAGTATAGGTACTTAATTTGTTCCTTTTTTAGTATTTACGCCAAAGGGATTACACCACTAGCAATAACAACTCTATCTTGGATCAGCAAATTATATTAGAAACAGTTGCTGAAATTTTGGTATTTGCTTACCTGGTTTTGGCAACACTTTGGAAGCATTGCTTTCTTATTGTGGTTAACATTTCTGACTGTCCAGATGGTTGTCAGTTATTTACTTCTGCCCTCTTAATGGAAAGAGGGATAGAAAGGTTGGAAACAGCTAAGTCCTCTTTTATCCACTAAGACTACCCAGTTTATGATATTAAATCCCATAATGTATGCTTCCTGTATGTATGAAAATAGCCATTAATACATTTAATCTGTCATGCTGATATCAGAGCTTGAATATAAAAGCATCAACTTAAAAATACTCAGGGCTCCCAGCATTGTATTGCACTCTTAATTCTATAAGAATGCTTAGTGAAAATGTTTTCTCACTGTGCCCATTCAAGGTACAAAGATATTATATAAAAGTATATTTTAAATTGTAAGTGGTTTGATTAAACCACTAACAGAAGCCGCCTCTCAGTATTTGTTAATGTTCATTATATTCCTGTTATTTTCGTTTGCTTGTCTCTGTAATAGACATGAAAGATCATTTATCTGTATGTAAGCAAGATCTTTTAACTAGTCCTTTCACATCTCTAGTTTCTTTACTTCCCTTTCTTCGTAGTCACTGTGCTTCCTGATTCTGCTCTGATTTGTTTCTGTAGGATGTTGGGCAGCATGGCATCTATCATTCCGGAGAGGAAGAATGCACATCACAGTATTCGTCAGAGTTTGGATTCCCATGATAATGTGGAAGTTGAAGCTGCTATATTTGCCGCTGCTAACTTTTCCGCACAGTCAAAGTAAGATAAAAATTCTTCATTTTCTTTTTTCATTATTACAGAGAATATAAACTCCATTGACAGTATTGTTCAGAAACCTGGGAGTTTTCTGGGAGTGTTTTCTCCCATAGTGTGGGTGATGTCATTTGTAGCAAAGCATTTAATTATGTATAGGAATAGTATTGTAGGAAGTCTGAATTCAATTTAACGTTTTCCTAATATACTCCTGAAAAGTTCACAAATACAGGAAGGGCAAGTGGAAGAGCACCCTTTTTATTATACAGAAATTATATATTAGGCAATTAAATATTTTGCTGCTTGTCATGCAGACATGTTTGAAAAAGCTCCCCTTATTTCCCTTGATGATATCCACACCCAGTATTTCTAGAATGTTTTAAGTTTTGGCAAGCCTTCTTTGTAAAAGTTTTTATTGTTATTGTTAAAGTAGTATTTGGTCCATTTAATATTCATTCCACATGTTACTTTCTCTTTTCTCTACAGGGATTTTGCTGCAGGAATATGTAATAAGATCAGTGAGATGATTCAAGGTATGTATGTATATTGAATGATAAAAGAAAAAGCTCTGTTTTCTTTGAGAATTCTTCATTATTCATATGTAAATATTACCAGAATGCCGTTGCCCTTATCTTCAAATGATTTCAGTTTTGAAATTAAATGAACTAGCGAATAACCCAATGTCTGATTCTTATGTATGTCCCCTTTAAAATGCAAGTTTTCAAAATACCTGCTTGGGAAAGAGTCAGAGCCTGTCTATTGCATGGTGAGTGAGCTTCTGTAGGTTCTCAGGTGGCTTCGCATAACCTCGTATAGGTAGTACCTGCAGCATAGCAAAGAGTTGCCTTCCCAGGGACCTCTGAAAGCCCTTGATGCTAGCCAACATTAAGGTTATTTAAAACTAGTTAAGGAGTCTGCACAGTTGACAGTGATAGAAGCGCAGACATATGATGTGTTTCAGTAATTGCCAAAAGCCATTATAAAGGGCTAATGCTTTGGCTATGTCTCCCTTCCATGTTACAGGTTTGGCCACACCCGTGGACTTGAAATTGAAGTTGATCCCTATTCTGCAGCACATGCATCATGATGCCAGCCTGGCCTCCAGTTCCCGGCAGCTGCTTCAGCAGCTGGTAACATCATATCCTTCTACTAAGATGGTCATTGTTACTCTGCACACGTTTACCCTGCTTGCTGCTTCCTCTTTGGTTGACATTCCTAAACAGGTAATTCTTAAATGCATTTCTTTGGCTTAAAGTACAAAACAAGTTTAAGAAAACATATCCCAGCTGATGCTGAAAATAAATCCTGATGGATGTGGTAGGCATCCATCATAAATGCTTTGTGCTGTTTATGGCAACTTCTGAGGCATCTGAAATATGTTAACAGCAGTGTTCGCAAATCATGCGAACACCTAAGTTAGCTTCAAATGTCTGAATACTTGCTCGTCACGTAGTGAGGATAGTATAAACAGTTTACACAGCTTCTTGGGAATATTTTATAGTATTTCTATTAGGTGAGATGCTGAAACAGCTCTCAAATTCTCCTAGATACCAAGGATGATGCAGGGAAGAGTGCATAAACAAGGGTAAGAGCAGGATAGTGGCAAACAACTGCTGAACTGTTTTCACTTGCCATGGGATAGCAGCTTGAGTGGAGGCTGTGCCTTGTAACAAGCAGTTTGGCAGATCAAGCATGGTAGTTTTAGCTGAGTATGCTCAAAATTCCTTCATGAATGCTTTCAAAAAGACTTAGTTCTAGTAGCATTTCCTCCTCTTAATGAATTTGTTTTCTTATAGGTTCAACTTTTGTTGCAATACTTGAAAAATGACCCAAGGAAGGCTGTGAAGAGACTTGCAATCCAAGACTTAAAGTTACTGGCCAATAAGACACCGCATACATGGAGTAGAGAAAATATTCAGGTTTACCGATTTTTAAGCTAAATTTTATTGTAAAATTTTACAAAGAGTTGTAGAATTCTTTTCTAAAAGTAAAAAAAAAAGTGTGAGGGGAAGAAAAAGTAAGGGAGGTTAAGGAGGGAGCAATGTGTCTCCATATGCTTAAGTTTATTACTGTGATGAACAGAGTGACTAGATAGTACTTGAACATTTGAGAAATATATGAGAATATTTGAGAAATATAGTGCAGTAGGCATCTTTACAGTAAAGAAATAATTTTTCTAACAAGCTAAGAGTTGAAGAGTTCATCAGAACTGAATATTCTCATTCATTTTTTGGTATTGAGCATGTGTTAAATGCTCTTTTACAACACTGAGAGTATTTGTAAGGGATTTGCAGAAAGGTGTACTGAAAAGGGCAAGTGTAATTTTGACTTTGTCTGAGATTGTTTTCTCATAATCAGTAGTGTCCTTGTGACTCTATGAAACCACAGAAGATAGGGCAAAATACTCGATACACCTTCAGTAGACTGGAAAGCTCCCTTAAAAGCTGTAGCAACACTTGATCAATGAGACCTGATTTTGTTTCCTGTTATTTTTAACCAATGAATAACCTATTGGGTGTTTGCTAGTGTACAAGACCCCTTGCCACTTTTCTTACAAGCCATGTCTTCAGTCTACTAAAACTGGTGTTTCGAGTAATGATTTTTAACTTATTTAGTGTAGTATTTTCTGTGGTAAGAGATTTGATTCTCAAGACTTCACATAAGCAAATGCAACTAAACCTTTACATACAGATAGATTATGGGGCTTCCTTCCCTTCATATGTCCATTCTGTGTCCAATTCTGGACTCCTCAATACAAAAGGACATGGAAATACTGGAGAGGATCCTAGGGTGCATTAGGAAGAGTGTCTCCAGCATGTCGAGGGAGGTGATCCTGCCCCTCTACTCAGCCCTGGTGAGGCCACATCTGGAGTACTGTGTCCAGTTCTGCACTCCCCACTACAAGAGGGATGTGGAGCTGCTGGAGAGAGTCCAGCGCAGGGCTAGGAGGATGATCAGGGGCTTGGAAACATCTGCCCTATGAGGAAAGGCTGAGAGAGCTGGGCCTGTTCAGCCTGGAGAAGAGAAGGCTGAGAGGAGACCTGAGCAGTGTCTATAAGTACCTCAAGGGAGGATGGTGGTGGCCTCTTCTCAGTGGTGGCCACTGATAGGACTAGAGGAAACGTCCACAAACTGAAGCACCAAAAGTCCCACAGAACTTAAGGAAAAATTTCTTAACAGTGAGGGTGCCAGAGCACCGGCACAGGCTGCCCAGATTGGTTGTGGAGTCTCCTTCTCTGGAGATCTTCCAAACCCACTTGGACGCAGTCCTGAGCCACATGGTCTAGGTGACCCTGCGTGTGCAGGGGGGCTGGACTAGATGATCTCTAGAGGTCCCTTCCAACCTTAAGCATTCTATGATTCTGTGAGAGAGTCCCCTGTTCGGCTATGAAGATGACTAAAGGATTGGAGCATCTCTGCTATGAGGAGCAACTGAGAGAGCTGGGACGCTCTGTGATATCTTCTCCTTTCTTCTGATCTTTAGGCACTCTGTGAATCTGCTCTTCATACTCCTTATGACAGCTTGAAACTGGGCATGCTGTCCGTTCTGTCAACACTGTCAGGGACCATTGCCATTAAGCAGTACTTCAGCAGTGCTCCAGGTAAGAAAGCTATATGAATTTGTTGCCTTTAGTGTGGTGGTTTTTTTTGTTTGTTTGTTTTTCTCTGATAGATTGGCTTACTGCTAATACTTGGTTTAATTTGAACATTTCATGACATATTTCGAAAGTGTTTTTGAATTCAAGAACTCTAGCTAAGAGTTGAAGCATGTTTATTGTGGCAGCTTGAAAGGTATTATGTATACTGAAGAATAGCCATCAACTAGGATTCTGTTCCTGATTTTGGGGGGAGTGAGGAGGATGGGGCCGGCCTCTTCTCAGTGATGGCCACCGACAGAACTAGAGGAAACGGCCACAAACTGAAACACCAAAAGTTCCACAGGAACTTTAGGAAAAATTTCTTGACCGTGAGGGTGACAGAGCACTGGAACAGGCTGCCCAGAGAGGTTGTGGAGTCTCCTTCTCTGGAGACCTTCAAGACCCGCTTGGATGCAGTCCTGAGCCACCTGCTGTAGGTGACCCTGCGTGTGTAGGGGGGTTGGACTGGATGATCTCTAGAGGTCCCTTCCAACCTTAAGCATTCTATGATTCTATGATTCTATGAGTGGAGGAGGAAGGTAATTTGCTAGTTAAAAGTTTTGTTTACCTTTGAGTTTTCAGCTTTTGTTTCTAAAATGAGGAAAATTAATGTCTCTCAAATCACAAATATGTATTTCTGGTTATGGTGCTTTGAAACCACGGATGTGCATGATTTTTGAGTATGAATAAATGCAGCATGCAAATGGAGCATGGAGGATTTATGGTGTGAGAGTGGGCTGCTGTGTTACCAGGGCACAGCGAAGCCAGATGACAGTTTTGTGGGCATGACCTGCTTCAGTGAGAGGTGACCCCTCTGACTGTATTTTGGAGAAATAAAGTAGGCATTTTTAAGTCCTTCTTCTTACATAGTTAAGATGGTGATAAAACTTTTTTTTTTTTTCCTTTTTTCTTCCTGGCTGCCTCAATGAGTATGATGAGCCCAACTAGAGGGGCTGCAGAAATGAAGAAAACTAGTGAATTCTCTTCAGTTATTCTGGTACATCTTAATAATTAAAATGCTCAGTAGCTTTTCTGAATTGGATATGATCTTTCTTAAGACCTCCAAGTCCATGAAATATCAGCCTTTAGATTTGAAATGCTTTCTTATGTCTAACTTATATAAGTTTTGCAGCTCAGGAAAGGAGGGAGTGCCTTCCTATATATGTAGGAGATAAGTGCGTGTGCAGATGTGTTAAAAAGATAGGTTAAAGCAGAGGAAATTAAACCAAGTTGGTGTAGATTTTTTGCAGAATTGTGTTTGAAAAGCTTTTGTGCTAAAACTGACTTTGTTTCCGGTGCCATTTGTCTTGTCCTTTTTTAGGAACAGCTGCTACAACTGCAAGATCATTTGATTTGGTGAAACTAGCCCAAGAGTGCTGTTACCATAATAACCGGGGCATTGCAGCTCATGGAGTGAGAATTCTGACCAATATAACGGTTTCTTGTCAGGAAAAAGGTAACTGAAAGCAAAAACAGTGCAATGTGGTTGTTTAATCATGCTTATGCGCTTAGCACATATTAACTGGTCTTACACCCTAACTTCTGTGCTAGCAGGATCCTTTCATAGGCTGGGGAGAATGGGAACTGTAACCTGCTAGAAAATGCTCTCTAGGATTTCGTGAATGTTTATGAAGATTCTGTGATCCTCTAATCTAGAGAAAATGAATGAGTGTATTAGAACTCCTGCTAAATAAATGCCCGTCTCACCTTTGCTGTAGACCAGTGCCTTCCCGCTGAAACCTTTTGGCACAAAAATATGTTGAAAAGAGTGTGTGTCATTTAGAAGATTCAATCCAAAGTTTTTTGCACATCCTAAAAATGTCACAGTTTGCATGATGGTAGATTAGTTATCTGAGATATGGGATGTCAGAATTAATTCTAAAAAAGATAAGGCTGGAAGTGCTAGGAGGTGTCTGTTACCAGTGCAGCCCCAAGGCAAGTCTTATATTGAGTAAGTAACTTACCTTATCTGTTTTTTTTTTTTTTTTTTTTTTTTTTTTTTTCTCTTCTCTCTCTTCATTAGAACTCCTGCCTTTGGAGCAAGATGCAGTTTTTGGATTAGAATCTCTCCTTATCCTTTGTAGTCAAGATGACAGTCCAGGAGCTCAAGCAACCTTAAAGGTGACAGTAATGCTCTGTTTTATTGACACAGCTTGAAGTTAAAGTAAGAGCCTGTACAGGAGAAGAAATGCGCTGCACCAACTTGTGCTTGGTGAAAGCACACTGTATGGTGAAGAAAGAGTTCAAGGTTATTCTGTTCTCTGCCAGTAATATGAGTTCAGAGTGGAAGAGGAACTGATCACCTCTTTTTTAGAGATTGGGGTTTAATATACTTGAATACAACACTTTTATGAACTATTATGGTTTCACTTTACTCTGCAAGTTGTTAACAGTAATGTTATCTCGCTGTTTATGTGTAAAGGTGAATGGGTAAGGAGAATAGTTTCTTGAGTTTTTGATATGTTCTTGTGCTGTGAACTCAAGGAGAGGGGCCTGAGTTCTTAGAAGATCTCATCTTTGTACAGTACATGGTTCTGAAAATACCATCTGCTGTATAGTTCCGTAATCATGTTTTCAGGTATGTGTCTGTGGGTTTTTTTTTTTTGTGTGTGTTGTTTTAAGTAGACCCCATGTTTACTGTTGATGGGTGTGAATTACAGATCACATTAACTTGCATGGTGAAGTTGGTCAAGTGCCGTCCCCACCTGAGCCAGTCCGTGGTTGAATCCCTGTTGACCCAGCTGCACAGTGCCCAGGATGCTGCTAGGATCCTCATGTGCCACTGCCTAGCAGCCATTGCCATGCAGCTGCCTGTGCTAGCAGATGGGATGCTAGGGGACCTCATGGAGCTCTACAAAGTGATTGGGCGCTCTGCCACTGATAAAAAACAGGAGCTCTTGGTAAGACCTCCTTGTTCTGTTGAATTGTGCTAAAGGGTAAAGTCTGTGGACACTACAGTAGATGCTTTTTATTTAAAAAAAAAGCAGTTAAGCTTTTTGTTGTGTGCAAGTTGATATGTTAATCTATAGCCATATGTTAAGTATTGGTTTAACTTTTAATTATGTATGCTAGTGCTCAACATGAAAATCCAGTGGCTTGAAGTGTGCAATATATTCTATGGGATTTTCCAGCAGATGGCACTGTTTAGACAGTGCTAACTCCTGAAATTATTGGGGTATTCTGCTGAAATAATCTTTCTAGAGAAACAAAATGGCAGTTAACTCTCTCAATTTATGTATAGTTCCCCATGACTTTTAATATAATGTAAGAGATAAAAATTCTCTTATGTCTATTTGGAAATGAATTTGAATTTTAAGGAAGAAATTATAAGCTTGCCGTTAATGCGGTTTGGAGTGTTCAAAAATATCAGCTAAGAGCAGCAATAAACCTTCTTTAAATTAAAGTCCCGCTTTAATCTACAAGAAGTACTTGAGTTACTATAAATATTTAAAACAGAGGGCTATTTTTTTTTTTTTTTTTGAGTTAAAATGTACGTTTAGTCTTCTATAAAGTTTTAAGCTCAAAATCAAGCAGATCATTTTTGCTAATTTAGGAAAGATTTTTGTGTGTGTGCCTGTTTGTTTGTTTGTTTTTCCCTTCTGGAATTACAACTCCCCTCTCACACCTCCGTTCTTTGCTAGGTGTCTCTTGCCACTGTGATATTTGTTTCCAGCCAGACAGCTTTATCTTCAGAAATCAAAACGGTGATCAAGCAGCAGCTGGAGAATGCCTCCAACGGGTGGACGGCATACAGGATAGCCAGGCAGGCCTCCAGAATGGTAAGTGAAATCCCTGCTGCACAGTGCTTTGCCGCAGTGAAAGGAAGCCTGGTGATTCCTTTGAACTGAAAGGAAAAGTAAGAAAAATGGCAGGACTCAGACGGAGGAAAATAAATATGTCGTTTCCTGTCTTAATTCCTTGGACTGGTGATTCATATTTGTCTCTCTGAAGTATTTGAGAAAGAGGAAAGTAATGACACAATACTTCTTTTGGACATTGTGCCTCATCTGTTTTGACTGGCTGCTCTTTGGGAGGTGTTAGGGGGTGTTTTGGGAGGTTCTGCTATTAGTTTCTCGTTCTTCAGTGTGAAGAAAGAAATTAGAAGATACTGTTCTTTTCCCGTCAGTGAAGTTGTAGCTGGTGTTGGAGTTATGTAGGTATTATAGTACAAGATGCCAGGGTAATTTTAGCCAGAGGAAAGTAACACATTGCAGAGGAGAGATCAGAGCATAGCACTATTTTGGTAGCTCTGACAGAGCTCACGCTTTTAAGCTCTAGGCTCATTGGATAGTTTCCAACTTGATGTTACTACAAAAATGCTGAAAACACAGGACATAAATGAAAGCAAAATTAAATGCAAACTTCTAGATTTGTTTCTTACCTTGTTGGGCTGTGTTGTATAAGTAAACTGTATACAGGCTGCTGTTTGTTTGGCATGAGCCTCTCCTCTTTTACTTATTTCTAGAATTGCTGCTATCAGATGTTTGGAAGAAGTTTCTATATTTAAAGTGAAGCGTAGTACTGAAGGTGTTACTATTTGCTTATTTGTATGTGTTACTTAGAAACTTCCAGCCTTCTTTCTTGTCCGCTTTCCCAAACCTTCATGTCATTACAGGGCAACCACGACATGGCCAGAGAACTGTATCAAAGCCTGCTGACTCAGGTGGCTTCCGAACACTTTTACTTCTGGCTGAACAGTTTGAAGGAGTTCTCTCATGCAGAGCAGTGCCTGACAGGTTTGCAAGAGGACAACTACAGTTCAGCACTTTCTTGCATCGCTGAGGCTTTAAAATCCTATCACAAGGGAATAGCATCACTGACGGTTAGCACAGATCTTCTGCTTTGGTGATTCTGTACACTGTAGCAGAGGCATTTAGTTTCTGTTCTTAAATCTCTTAAAAATTTGGAAGTTTCTCTGGCATTTGCTGGACTTTTTGAAAGGATTACAGGGGGAAAGCTGGTTATAACCCACAGCATCTTCAGAAAGAAGATCCTGTGGTGAAGATACTTAAGTGTGACTTCTAGGCTTACGGAACTCTTTTGTGTGATTTGGGGGAATTTTTCTAAACTGACTGCTAATTTCTTGAGATGTGGAGAAGGACTGAATTGTCCTCCTTCCTCCTACTGAACTGGTGTTGCCATATATTTGACAATAGGATTCTGAGGAATCCTAATCAATATAAGGCAACACAACTCAGTAGAACGAGGGAGGACAAGTCAGTCTCTTCAAGTCAGCAGAATTTGGATTGCATGTTCTTTAAGTGGATAGTTTCTCCTTTTTACAGCTGAAGTTGTGAAAGTAGCTAGACGTTGTGGGGAGGAGGAAAGGAGGGGAAGCAGTGGAAGGGCAAGGCATTAATAAATATGGGGCCTGTGGTTCTCACAATGAAATTGCTTCGTAACATGAGATGATCCAACTTTACGGAAAGCATTCTTTCATATTTTGGTTTCCATAAGCAGACTTTTATGTGTGGAGTTTTGTATGTCTTTGAATGAAGCTTCTTACTGTTGGCGGTTACCAGGACTGTCAGTGTCGAGACAGTTCAGATGTTGGTGTTTGTTAATAAACTGTCCAGAAATCAGCGGGAAGGACATGAACTTCATGCCTGTGGCCTTTGAGAAAAAACTCCATAATTCTTGAAGTATTTATCTTTGTTTTTCTGGCTGAGTGAATAATGCTATTAATTCAATATTTTAAGATTTCTCTAACATCTAAAGGAGCAGGGGGATGGGAAACCCATCTAATTAGATGTTCATATTTAATACAAGCAGAAAAATAATTTGCTTAAATAGGTCATTCTGTGGTTCAGTAATTTAATTAGCCTTTTCCTAGACTTTTTTTTTTTCTGTTGAAGTATCACTATTCTCATCTCCTATGCTGCCGTCACATCCTGTGCATTGCATAGATATTGCACCCAGAAAAGCACTTCCCTATGGGCTGTTGTGGTCTAGAGAAGTAAGTGCAGATTTTGGAGAAGATGTAACTGGGTTTTACAGAAGGCCACTGCTTACTTGTTGCATCACTCTAGACAAATTATTAAGCATGCTTGTCTCGTCTGTAAAAGGAGACAACACTTCAGTGTACAGAACTCAACGTTTCAAAGAAGCAAAGTGTCTTAAGGGCACATGATGATGCTCAAGACTTCTGCCTTCCCTTCCTCCCTCTATCTCTCAGCTGGCCTGTTGCTCCTGCTTCTGCACAGGATGTGCCTTGGCACTGCGGGTGCTGCAGAGCCAGCCTGCTCTGCAGGCCGCTAGGCCACGGCCATTGCCTAGGTGGTTACCCTGCAGCTGGGAGCAGCTGTGCATTCAGCCCAGTTTAGCGGTGGTGAAATATGCAGACAGCATCACATCTGGTCATCAAGTTACTCAATTTTGGTATTCTTGGTATTCATCCTTCTTGTATCGCTGAATACAAAATTTTTTCATGTGAGTTATGTCACTTGAAAGAAGTTAAGTGACTACGTAGAAGAGAGGTTGGATGTGTGTGTGGCGCGGGGAGTGTTGTAAAGTGCATCAGCCAGTTTCCATCTGTCTTGCTGTAGGCTTCTTGCTGCAGTCACCAAAGCTTTAGAGATAGGGCTTGTTCTTTTTTATGGCCCAGAACTTGCATCTCCTTGGAAGCTTATGCTTATTTTTCGCTATAGGTAATCTAGGGAAGGTACAGAATTTGAACAGACCATTAAGCAGTACTCACTCCAAATGTACTGATAACGGTGGTGTTACTTGAAGAATTTATAAGGAACACTTTCTGTGGTTTTCACAGAAAGTACAGTAACTCATTTCTTGTCCATGGCTGTATGCTTAGAAGATAATGTAAATTGCAGTGTTAATGTGGCAAATTTGTATATCCATTTACAAGAATCCAGTCTAATTTGTGCTTCTAAAAATGTCTGGATTTTCTGATATAAAGTATTGGTTCTTTATTCTCTATAAAAGCATGTAGTCCCTGTAGAGCACTTACAGTACAGAGAGGTCCTTTCCATGGAGGGTTTTTGAAACCACTCTTCCAGAATGAACTCATGAACAATTTCCATTTATTTTATTTTTATAAAGGCCCTTAGAGAAAGGAAAGCAAAGTGATAAGAGGGGCTGAATGGCTCAAGTGATGAAATAGTCTCATATCTTAGGTTGAAATCTAGCTCTAGTAGTTGTAATTAAAACGGTTGTAGTTTCCTCATGTTAGTCAATAGCAGGGTAGTTCTCAGATGACATGTGAGGTTTTGAGATAAACTTGTTTGGTTTCTTGCCTGCAAAAAACTTGTTCTTGATGAGGTTTTGGAGAGGGGTCATAACTTCTTGCCCCTAGAAGTGGCCTGTCCTGGTGAGGAATGAGAGTCATGTGCATAAATACATCGTGCATCCATTCTCTGAGTAAGAGAAGATCCTGGTAGAGTTGCCTTTTCTGGGAGGGGGGAGGAAGGATTTCAAAATGTGTCAGTGTAAGAAAAATAAGTGATTAATTTTGGCTTAATTTGTGTTTAGCCCTTCCTGGGTGCCTTAAGCTGTCACAGATGCTTATATGAGTCAAATAAGCTCTCAGGGAGCACAGTTATTTAGAAATTACAGTTTGTGTGAAATAGCAGCATGGCTTTCCTCTTGACGTTCTGTTATTTAATATTCCCAGTTGTCACTGACCCATGTCTCTGCTGTCATCGAACACAAGGTTCATTGCCTTTCCTGTCCGTTTCACAGTGCCAAGGAAATCAAAGATTTTCATTCCTTCCACTTGATGCAGGTTACTTTACTTCAGCCAGTTCTTTCGCTTCTGGCTGATACAGAAAATCACTTTTCAGCCATTGTATTTCTGTCTGTCCAGTGATTCAGTATCCTCTCTATTCTGCCAAGGAATGTCTGGACCACGGTCATTTCACGCCTGATGACTTGGCCTCGGAGAAAAGAGGAAAATAGGCTCCCTAATTGTATTGTAGCTACTTGAGTGATGTTGGCTTTAAGGCTAATGTGCTTGAAATACAGCTTAGTAGTTAACCTGAACTTCTGTGTTCTTCATTTCAAGTATAATTTTAAATGGAGCAAATCTGCTATTTATTTTTTTTAAGCAACTTTTAGAATTAAAGTGTTCTGTTGTCTGATGAGACAATTCAGTGACGTTGCAAAATCATTTTACCGTGTTTGCTTTTGACCTACATTACAGTCTTTCCTGTTGCTGTGTTTCAGGCTGCCAGTACGCCGCTTAATCCTCTGAGCTTTCAATGTGGGTTTGTGAAACTCAGGATTGACCTTCTGCAAGCTTTTTCTCAACTCATTTGTACCTGCAACAGCCTCAAAACAAGCCCACCACCAGCTATTGCCACAACAATTGCTATGACGTCGGGAAATGATCTCCAAAGGTGTGGACGTATCTCTAACCAGGCACGTGTAGGATGTTTCAGGGGTTTTTTGTGCAGTTTTGTTATGATTCTGGAGTACCTGTTGAGAAACAAAATTCATCTCTTTAAAGAGTGAAAAGTGACAGTAAAGTATTTCACTAAATAGTAGGCCTTGTTTTCTCCATTGTGACTGTAAAAATATCTATCTGTAGCAGACCTGGTTTTGAGGATATGTGTATGTGCATGTTTTTCTACATACTTATGCATGCACAGTTTCTAAGGATATGTATGTAGAAACCAGCTTAGAACATTCAAACCAATGAAACCTTTCCATCTTGCTTGGGAATGCCTCATGCGCTGTCATTACGCTAGTTAAAAGGAAGAAAATGCACTTAAAGATCATGCTGCAATATTTCTTTGGTTAAGTGTTGACAGCTGGTATAGATAATTCTGTGTCACTCTGGTGCATTTTGTCTGTGAAGAAGTAGGAATTGTAGATGTTCTGCCAGAGTATACTGTCTTATTCCCTCTGCATTGTAGGTTATAGCATAGTTATATGCTATGTGGGGAGCGAGGGGAAAGTGGCTTGTTTGTTTATTTGTGTCTAGTAAATTATCTGGTAACATTTAATGTGTGATTAGTAACTTTGTCTCTGTAGATGAAACTCTCCATGGAGGAATTCAGAAACTTGGCTACACGTTATGGAGATCTGTATCAGTCATCTTTTGATGCAGACTCGGCAACTCTAAGGAATGTAGAATTGTATCCTTTTAAAGGCTCAGAATTTGCCCCCTTCCCTTTCCCTTCTTGTGAAGGTGGAATGAAGCTTAACTCTCCAATTTTCTGTGAAGGCAGACACAAACTAATATTGAAGCAAATAATAGCACAAAATCAGGTATAAAGTGATGCTTAAAGCATATTTGGAAATAAGTATTGTTGCGCTATTATTTCAAATTAGTTTCTGAACAAGGTAGGATTCAAAACTTCCAATAGCATAAAGATTGAGTTTTTATAGTTCTTGTCTATACTTACTTAAGTTATTCTAGGATTACTTCTTTAAAACTAGAGAACTAGAAAAAAAATTGTCGTTAATGAAATATCGTATTTCCTGTTTTAGATACCAAGTTTATAAATCTTTTAAATCTTTAACATTAATATCAGACAACAGCAGAGCTGTCTGTTGATTTCACATGCAATAGAAGCCCTGATCTTGGATCCAGAATCTGCAAGGTGGGTTTGGTATTTAACTTTCAGCTCCTCTGCTTTTTATCCATTCCCAAATCCTTGGGGCTTCAACCTGGGAATTCAGAAGCTGTCCCAAGGGACCTTTGCAACTCTGCTCTGGGCAGGCTTGAGGACTTGTGCTGAATTTGGCAGAGTAGGGACTCTTTCAGATTCTGCTCTGTGTACTCATTGTGCTCTTGAAAGAGATATAGTGGACTTGTCTTAAATACAGACTTTCATCAAAATAAAACAACTTTCTAATATTCTGTTTTAAGAGATTAGAAAGTTTTATTTATTTTTATTTATTTATTACTCTTTTAATTTATGTCGGTCATGTTAGCTGTCATATCTACTATTTGGCACTCTTGAGTGTACATTAGTTTCCTTCAGAGTCCTGAGAATCTGTTAGATTTTTTTAAAAATTTCTAATGTAAATCCATCCCCTTTGGTACAAATAACTTATGGCCCTGAACAGATAGCACTTGAAAGCAACTTTAAGTTGAATCAGTCTTTGAAACTTGCAGGTTGAGATTAAATGGAGGATAAAGTGGCTAAACATCTTTTTAAATGTCCAGTTTTATAATGTGAATAAAAGTGGACATCCCAGGAGACTTTGCCCTACTCATGAATTAAGCTTCATCTAGAAGGTGTTTTAATCACAGCTGTAAAAAGTATGAAGCTGTGGATCTTCCAAAAGTTAGGGGTCTAGAAGGTAGAATTTTTTCAAAGTATTTGGTTGTGAGCCAGGAAATCTAAATTTTATACCTACTGCTGTTCCAGTACTTCATTGAGTTGTGAAATTTTCTAAAACTTCAACACTGCAGACTTAAATAAAAGTTAGGGCAATTAAGCATGCCAATCTCAGACCTTTAATTGCTTCAAGTGCAAGAGAGCAGGACAGAAAGTGGTGAATAAACTATAGTAAAGAAGGGTTTAAATGTAAAGAGCAGGACTTAAAGTGGAAAAATAGAGAAATTGAGTAGATGGTTTAAAAAATAGTTATCTCTTAGTGAATCTAAAGATTGGTGTTGTTGGGCCTGTTTGAGTTAACAGCTGGGATGGGGAGGGAGTTTACTGGGCACAACAAGTGTATTTCGTTTTCCAGCTTCCAAGAATATAGTTCAAATGGGACAGCACACGTTGAGAGTGAATATGAAAGAAGGATGATGTCTGTATTTAACCACGTATTGGAAGAAGTGGAATCCCTCAACAGGAAATACGCTCCTGTTTCTTACTTGGCAAGTAACAGCTTTTAGATACGTAAATGGAGGTTCCAGACACCACTGACCACCTCCATATATCCATTGCGGTCAAGAAACTAAAGGCCACATACCACATTTTAGTTAATTAACATAAGCCATTGATAGCACAAGTGGTCTCTGAGGAGATTTTTAATACTTAAG
>VZSV01000012.1:3880189-3901110 GCA_013398735.1 Nothocercus julius
ATTCCCCTGTTGCAGAGAGCAGGCTTCTCCTGTTAAGTCACAAAAAGTTGCTAGAAAAAAGCCAACCCAGGAGAAGCACCCTCCTAAGACTTAGTTGGCTGTAAGACTGCACCAATTTTACTGTAAGGAAAACAGTTTCCTTACCAGTTTCAGAAGTTTCAGAAAACTGTGCCTTGCCCAAAGGAGGAGGTTGTTCCCTGGATCATACAGGGCCCCAGGGCTCTTAAGAGTTTGTATCCAGCAAGGAACTGAAACTGAAAGTTACATCCAAATTCTAGGCATGGCTTATCCTGCTGTTGTAGAGCCTCCTTCCTCCCTTCACCCCAGTTATGTTCTGTGGAAAGCATGTGTAGGATTATGCTTTCCTATAGGCTACATGCTAGCCAAATTCAGTCATATTAGAATTACAGTGACAGTACTGAGCAAGGTATATGTCGATCTCCCATCCTCTGTCAGCAGAGGTCATACACTGCAGTGAATAGTCAGCTTTATAAGGGCAATTTGTTCATTGGTCAGCCATACTGCACGCACTTCAGATTATAGATTTACCAGTATATGAAGGAATATGCCAGATGCTCACCTATGTCCATTCAGAGTGTTTTTTTATTATTATTAAACAGACAAAAAAAAAAATGGATCTATCCTGTAGCAAAGATTTTAAGCATCTCCTGAAGCTTGACTTTATAAATTAATACATGCTTAGCATTTAGATTGTCCTGTGTAGATGGGCTGTTGGTGTTTTTGCTTACGGCCTCTTAGCTGGGTGAAACTTATTCCATGTGAACCTTCCAGCCCTGTGGAAAATACAAAGTCATATTTATTGAAAATTACCTCATACAGGAGTTGGCTTGCTGTGCAAGTACCAGGATTTCTAATGAGTTTTGAAGAATTTCTCATGCTGGCTCATTTGCAGGTCATGTGTTGATCAGAAAAGGCTCTAGACCTTCTACTAAATTGCCCATTTAAGTAAACTCAGTGTTATAATTACGTGGTTTCTATGGTGGGATTATTCTTTGGGGGTTGTCTTGTATTTTTAATCCTAATACAGGGCCACATGTATTTGGGAAACGAGAAACTACTTTTTTTTTTTTTTTTTTTTCCCCTTCCATAAAAGACTCAAAGGACCCAGTGTGAAGTGAGAAAGGGTGTTACAGATAACTATTTCAACAGAAGCTTCGCATTGCTATAGCTAATGGACACTAATCTGATCCTGGATGTATTAAAAACTGACTCTTCAATAAAAGTAGGGCGGCTATCTTGATTCCTGTGGTCTGTTTCTGATGCCAGCACTTGAAGCTGTGGAACTCAGGATCTAGAAAGTACTTTTTTGATGAGGGCCTGAATTAAATCTCTCAAGCATTTCTCAGTAAACAAAGCACTACTTTGATCTCTGCCTACTTACACACTGATAATGAAAAACTGTTCAGATATCTTCTTCAAATAGTGGCAAAAGGTCTTTTTTTTAAAAAAAAAAAAAAAAAAAAAAAAAGACAAAATTTAGCCGGACATTAGTCTTGAGCCTGTTGCTAAGAATTCAATTAAACAGTGGAAAAGCTTTTGCGAGCAGATAGCAGCTACACCATCATTTTGTCTTAATGATTAAACTACACTTTCATCTAGATTTTTTGATATATTGTCGGCTTGGAGTAGTGGGGAGCTGGTCACTCAGTGTAGATGTCTTGGGAGGCATTTGTAATCCTTGCAGTTCTGCATGAAGCCAGAGGTGGTCAGTGCTCAGGCTTTGGAATTTAACCTGACTTCCCCATGCACAATGTAACTAGAAGTTCTGGAAAGTAGAGACAGTCTCCTAAAGCCGGGAAGAGCACATTCATGAGAACCTGTGCGCACATCAGGAAATGTCACGTATAGATGTCCAGCTGATCTCTTGAGTGAAGCAATGTGAGTCCTCAAGAAAAGGGGTAAGGGTGGAATTTCCCCTGTCGAATCCTGCCTTACTCTGGAGTCTGGAGTGTCATCTCCTACAAAGATCATCTCAGTGTTTCCTAAGTGATTCTGTGCAGTCATGGTCATCACGTATGTTGCTGGTATCTTGGACCTTTCTGTCCCTTTGGATATGTGCTCATTTCACCTGAGGATTGATATGCGTTCATTTAGCTAAACTGTTCAGATCTGATAGCGGATAAAAGTGTATCCTGCTCTTAAACACTGAGAAACTGTAGAGGAATTGCACAAATGTAGAAACAAGTCTGATCCTTTATATATACACATAAGAACTTTTTTTTTTTTTATTTTCTATACTGATACCACAATTTTATTAAAACCCTTTTAAAATATTTTTAAAGGAATTAGTAAGATTTGAGTGAATTTTACTACATTCCTAAAATCTATTTTACTTTTGAATTAATACTGTAGTCCAGAAGATATTCATAAATTATTATTGAAAGGACTGTAGCTGTAATACTGTATACAGAATGCTCCAGTGAAGACTATTTAAAAAAAGGAGCGTTTCATAAGACTTTTGGGGCAGCCTTTGGATGATTACATAGCAAAATTTCAGGGAAAGGGTAGGAAAGGGTGTGGATTTTTGTTGTTTTGTGTGTGTGTTTGGTTTTTTTCAATAGTAAAATATATCAACCTGTAGGTTTTATAACAAGATTGTCTTTTATTTAAAGACTAAAATGGCATTCTCAGCTTGTATTCGTATGTCATAACTGCTAATAGTTCCTTTGCGCGGAACCTGTGGACAGCTAAGGTGTATATATTAGATATCTGATTCTGATTTGGGAGTAGGTATATGTGAAATACAAATAAGAGGATGTAGCAGTAATCTTTAGACTGGCAAAATTCCCTTTGACTTTCAAGCTAGAATTGCTTGATTGGGCCTGAAGGATTAGCATAATGCCTGGAATGACTAATGGAAAATAACTGATCCTTTGAGGGACCAAAAGGTATCTTTTTTTTTTTTTCCTCTCCTCTGAATTACAAGAATTCTTAAGAGGAAAATAACCTAAAATCCAGGTGACTTTTCTTTAAAATTTGCTTACTTGTGCTTATTAGGCAAACTTCTCTTCTCCTGGACAAATTTGCTTAAGCAGTAGTCTTGCAATTTAGCAGTTTCTTAAAAGCATGTGATTATCTTATACGTTTTGAAATGAAAATTCACATGCACACTGCCCATTGGAACTGACAGACATTTAAGTCACATAGCCTTGTATGGCTTCTACAAGCCTGGGGATCTTGTTCTGTACGCATCATGCAATAACAACTTTGTATAATACAGACCAACTCTACTGATAGCTCATCTCTTATTGTGGAAGGCTATTTTTAATGCTCTGATACGTGCAGGGTAAATCTGGTGTAAAATGCTCTTGTCTAGACTTCACTTTTACTGCAAAACAGAAGTTATTCTGTTCTTATTCTTTATTTGGAAATTTTGATCTGGTTATAAGCCGTCTCCCTACAAAACTATCTTTACCATTTCTTAAGCCTGCCGGAGCAGGGCTTTTGTGTTCTTTGTATTTGTTTGCTTTTTAAATACACAGCAGTAAGTGATGTTGTCCATCACAGAAAGCAGTATACAGAGCAGTAAATTATTTCTTCATATACCACTAAGCTAAAGTAGATGTCCTTTTCTGAAGTTGTTTTGACTGAGCCTAAGCACTTATGGGGAGTGGGTGAAATAAACAGGATGGTTAATGAGCTCCTGGCTTTGATGGTGTTTCAGGTTTATTTTGTAGAAATGACTTCTGTTTTGAGATCTCCTATAGCACAGACAGTATGGAAAAATCTTGCCTTCAAAGTAGTTTTTTGGGCTGTCATCTGTCTGCTGACCTACAGTGCTTTGCCTTCTTGGTCAGCATATTTACAGATGTGCCCTTTGTAGTTGTTTGGCAGCATCTTCTCAAGACATTCTGTTCCTTTTACATGAATGCAGCTGTAACCACGTATCTTCATTACCCGGAAGAAGTATAGAAAATGTAAAAACCAACCAACCAACCAACCAGAGGGGGAAAAAAAAAAAAAGAGAGGACATGGAGAGGGATGGACAGGAGCTCTGCAGCTTTGTAGAGCGACTGGGGCTGCTCTTACTGCCTCCACATAGATGCGTTCAAGACACCAGTTTGGAAGCTGTGCCAGAGGAGCCGTATCTACAACTTTGGCCTATTAGCTCCCAAAGCAGAGTGAGCGACAGACACCAAGGCACCTGAGAGCAAGTGAAGAACACTTGCTTTTCTTACAAGATGTATTGTGCCATGTTGCAGTTAACCACCTGCCTGCGTGAACTTTTAAGCCATGCGCTGTGTTTTACATAGCCAGGAAATGGCTCTTTCTCAGAATGAGCCCTAGAAAGCTTGTGGTTTCCTTGTGCTCCAAGGGATAGCTCTGTGACCAACAGCAGCTCTGGAGCTGTATGTGAAGCAGGGAGCTCAAACTTGCTATTGAAGTCACGGATTATATATATTTCAGTGAGCCTGGATCTCTGTTGCTGTTCTGTACATTTCTGCAGGTTGTTCCACTCAGCTTATCATCAGCACGGTGCTGCGAAGGGGTGTGTATCTTCCTGGTATGCCTCTTTGTTTTTATCTGTGTCTTGCCCAGCTCAAGATAATAGTGTTCATATTAGGGTCACTTGGCTGTATGTGCATGGAGTTTCCGGTCGCTTCACTGCCTCTGGATCCAAGGCTGTTATACAAGATGGAAAGAAAGTTCACTGGATTTCAAGGCAAGAACTTTCTCAGGCTAGAAAGAGTGAAAGAAGCTATGACAATGGCTTAATCCTTCCCGTCAGCTGGATAATTAGGAGTGGAGAGAAGCTGCTTTTTTCCTTTTGTCAATATTGAACCAGAGAACCAGTGTAGTCCGGGAGATGCTGCATTACTTCCTTTGCTTAGAAACAAGACGGTGACCCTGGTTACCTCAGTCTTAAATGTCATCTTTTTTTTTTTTTTTTTAAGGTATAGGTCTTGTTATTTTCACATTCTCTCAGATTTGTGATTGAGTGTGGTTTCAAGAGGTCTTTTAAAAATCTGACTAATGAAAGTAATTGTTGGAGTTATTTATGGGTTTTCAGTAGTGACTACATAGCACTAAAGAAGATAAAATTAAGACTTTTGTGGATTGGATGATTTAAAAACGATTTGCTCGGCAGTTTAGGTATGTGACTTGCTGACAGTTCATCTATATGCCTCTTCCCTGCTTCCTAGAAATAATTAATTTCAAATGAACGCCATCCCTAAATTAAGAGGCATCTGTGCTTAACACACAGCTTCTATCTACAGGGCAGAAGCAAACAGTGAGTAGCAATTGAATTAGAGGAGACTGACCGGGATAAATACGAGCAGAATGGCGTGTGGAGGGCTGGGCATTGCCAGAGATGATGGCATAAATCTTCAGGATACAGTTTCATGCTTTGCTTAAGTCACTCTGTGTTGTGGCTGAAAGGGGCTGGCTCTGTGCCTATTCCTGCCTCAATCCTTGCAGATCAGGAGTTTGTCCAGTTAAAACGGCTCTGTTCAGGTCAGCAGGTTGGTCTTGGCCGTCAGTGCAGTCCCTTGGTCGTCAGAGTCAGCCCAAGAAAGGTGCTGTGGAAGAAACAGGATGCATCCCCAGAGTAAACAGTGTCGGACTGGCATGCACACCAGCAATAGACCATCGTCTGTTAGCTGCATCTGAACTGTGGCTTTTTTTTTTGCGTGAGTAATTTGAGAGGACAAAAATTCTTTCACCATGATAGTTGCCACCCAGCCACGAGGCCTTCCCCTCTGCTGCGCGTTAGCACCCACAAGGGACGGAGCAGAGGGGAAGAAGGGCCCTTGGGGAGCTGAGGGTGGCACTCAGCCTGAGCGAGAGGTTGGCTCTTGCTCTGCAGCGGGCGGGCTGGGGGGACGCGTTCTGGTTTGCCCGCAGTGTGTGTAGGCAACTGTGAGCGCTGTCTGACACGTGCATCATTTTTCAAATCCTCAATTGTGCAGAGGTTAAGGTTCTGATTTTGCATTATTTCTAGTTGTGTTGATGCTGTTCCTACATGAACACTTCTTAAATTTTGACTTGAAATAGGTTTTTATCACTTTAAATCCACTTCATTTCTTAGGTTCCTGTTTGGAGGAAGCAGTCTGTGTGCAAATGGCAATGTTCAAACTAAAGCAATGTCTAGCTACTAAGAAGGAAAACCAACATGGATCACGACCTGTCATGGCTAGTTACCCAGCTCAAGAAATAAACTGAAAACTGCAGGGGTTGTAATAATTTACGAAAAAAAAAAAAAGTTTAACCTCTTCTGATGGTGTCTTGCTTTAGTTATTTCATGAGGGAGGACATATGCCATTTTAATTATGTTAATTGTTGCAATTCATTCAGTGAAGCCACTCTGGCCCATGTTTTTCTTAAGCAGTGTGAATTGCTTTATATACAATATGTGCATTCTAATACAGTTTATTTTCACTGTCCCCCTTGCTAATAAGGGATTGATGTGCATTTCATCCTGTAAGTAAAAACCATTATGGTTTTCCCACTTTAAAAAACTAGAATATTGAACTTATTCCACATACTGCATTGTTCACAGAGTTTTGGAGATTGATGGATTTTAGGGAAGTGCAAAGTACTCTACTGTTGTTGTGTGGTGGAGATGTTCTTTTCGTTTGGTACACGAAAATGAGGTCCCAACCCATGCCAGCTAATTGCATTGCAATTTCAGTTTTACACTGATATTTCCACACAAACTGGTTCCTACAAATACATACCCCAAAGTTGGTGAAATAACAAGAACATGGCAAAACTTGGTTATATGCTTTTGAGAGAGGGTATTTTTAAATACAGTGTGCATAAATCTGTATACTATTTTTATGAAATCATTTCTCAGCTAAAACTAGTGCTGCAGACCAGGGAATGGAGTCCTGAGCTCTATCCCTTCATGCTGTGAGTGCACTAGATGGTAGATGGGAGTGTTGGTGATTCACTGAAAATATTTATGCAATATGTAAACACTACCTCACCAGAAAGCGGCTTACCAAGGGGAACATGGTGACTTTGGATGTGTTTGTAAGGAAGCCCATGCTGCAGAATAAGCAGGGTGAGCATCTTGCTGTAGCACACGACAGATGGGAGAGCTCTCCGTGAGGTCCTCTCTGCGTCACTTGGGCTCTGCGCTTTTTTGGACGGTCCTCTTACTATGCTAAATGAATATTTAAGGACTAATAATCCACCGTCTTATCTTAGTCACAGTTTACCTATGAGGTGTAATGCGTCTTTTCTGATGCAGGAGTTCTCTCCTAGGTTCTGCCACTTCTTATCCTCATCTCTGGTGGGAGAGAAGGTGTTCTTTGAGCTAAAAAGCTGCTGCAAGCCTGAACTGCGCTTCCCGCTGCAAACTCCAGACCGATTCCAGCACCCTAAAGGCCCTTTCCAAGGCAGCCCAGGGAGAAGTTGGCACTGGCAGTCTCAAATACTCGGCTACACAATCCGAATAGATTTTTTAAAAGCCACTCTTAATCTCTTGGGCTTTCACATTTAGGTGCTTCTCTGCAACCATGAAGGCCAGAAGCTGTTTGCATAATCTCGCATCTTTTTATTTTTAGCACTTGACTTCAGGAAATGTGGCTTTAAAAAAAAAAAACACCAAGTACCAAATGTACAGTGCAATCTGTCTCTCTGACAGTGTTGTGTCAATTCAATTAGCTTTGATTTTGCCTTCAGTGTGTAGTCTTTCTGGGCTGTGCCTGATATATTTGGCCATTTGAGGAGTAAAGGAATAGCAGAATGTCAAAAGAGGCTGTAGTAGTAAAGTTTCTTCCACTCATACCTGTAGAGAAGGAAGTTCTTTGGGGAGAAAACTTATTTGAGACTTGCAAATTGTCAAAAGGAATGAGATCAGAGACAAGTTAGCAATTTAGACGGGCATCATCATAATTATCCCCTGTTTTTCCTCATGTCCACCTTTTGGAAAGTCCTTGCTGTATTTCCACGCTGGGCTTCTGTTCCCTTGTAATGCTGAGGCAGGGCACGTCCTCCTTGCTCAGCAGAGGGGGTCAACACTATGACTCATTTGTGCCACTCTAAAATATTAAAACTACCAGGCCACTTCAATTACAGCCTTGGCAAAACATACAAAGCTGATACAGTGAAATACCTGTGTTACTCAGGCAAGATTTCATTGCAGAGAATGTTGTGAATAGTTATGTAATTAATTGTTTTTTTAATTGTTTTTATTTTGACTATCTAGGAGTAGTCTTTTCCTCTTTTAAAATACATTGGAGATGCATTAAAACCTTGCACCTCTTCTTTAAGGCTTTAAATCTTAGAAGTAATTTCGTGTGTGCAAGCAACTGCTACTCTGATGGATGGGGTTATGTGAGAGATAAAAGAAGAAATGTACAAACTTATATTTCTGTAGTATCAAAGATTAAAGATCATTTTCAAAATAGAATTTGAAAAGGATCTTTAGATAGCTGAGTAGCTGGGGGAAGGTGAGGGAATTAGTTATTAACAGTACATTTTAATAAATACACTCAAATAGTATATTAAGCAAGGAAACTCATCGTGGTTGATCACCAAGGAGACATAAATTCATTTTTAAGTCTAATGCTACAAAAATTGGAATCAGTAGCAAAATCAAAATTGTGTTCTGAGTTCCCTGCTTTTGCTCTTAGAAACAAATAGGTTCTATAAATGCAAAGCAAACATGGAGCCGATGACAGAATACATTTAATGTGGCTTGCAAAGACCACTAACTCTATTAGGAAGACTCTAGAATGTCCTTTAGCAGTACAGACTGATTTGGAGGAACAGATAAAATTTTTTTAACTTAGTAGTAGTATTTCTGAACTCCTAAAACTGGTATCATATTTACAAGCATGCTTTTCAGTGCACCTGGTGGTAGGGATATCTGGCATTTACATGAGCCTGCTTTTCTGTCTAATGACTGATCCCACAGCATTGTATTACAAGTTGAAAATTTGATCTTTGCATTTACGTGGGCAGCTCTATTGATCTATGTTTGCCTGCAGCAAATTTGCCAAGGGTTAGATTTAGTCCAGTCCTGAGTACATGCAAATGTGGGTAAGTGAAGAACATATGCAAATGTCTGTGTAAGTGAGACTGTAGAGTGGACTGAGAAAATCTGACTGCCCTGGCTCTTGTTTCCTCACCTAATGAAATCTCTAACTGGTTGGGATCAGATTATGTAAAAGTCTTCTACTGGCTTATATTTAATACTTAGGTTAGCATAAGCTCTTCTTTTTAATCAGTATTTCATACTGTTCACCTTGCATGATAAAAACAGAAATGATTGTTGTGATGACCTTTGTAAAAACCTTAGAAGATTTTTATAATCTTTCAACTGAAATTAAATATGAAGCAGATCAACTGCTACAAGCTTGGTAGGATCACAGCAACACAGCTCACAGGTTGAAGAGGTCTGTGATAATACTTGTGAAATTAAGGCTTTCTAGTAAAATAGAAAATATATAGGTTTTCCTATAATACTCAACACTATCATCTGAACAGAATATTAATCCATCGCATTTTGTAAGGATATTTCATATGTCCTCAGTTTTAAAGACAGCGATCAAAGACATGAAGTTTTGGCAGCTGCTGATCTCTGGACTGCAGCATTGCAAGATTCCTACTGGAAGTGAATACTTTTACCTTTTTGTCTTTATCACGAAGTCAAGAAGTGGTATCTCCTAAAGACTTTGGTAAATACTGGTGCAAAATGACTGCTTCTGGGAGTGTTGCTAGTGATGTGTAAATCTTCCTGATTTATGGACTGGTTTGGGCTTCTTCAGGGTATGGATAACAGCAATTTGGCCAGTCTTACATAAACACATTTTTGTCTTTTTTTCCTTAAAACCTGTTGCATTCATTCCTTATTGCATTTCATAATACGTGTTTAGATTTCTATTTGAACCTTTATATTCATCTCAGGACATACTCCGTAGCTTCTAGCAGGTTACTCTTTGCAACACTGTTTGCACATAGTCATTCCAAATAAATAGTGATTCTTTCAGTGATTCCCTTAAATTATCTTTAAAAAAAGCTGCTAAATTTAAGACTTTGTAAGAGAGATGGAAGAGCAGAGGGAGCTAGGGAATAGAATGAGGAGGAAGAGGCACAACAGTAGGGATCTCCCTTGCTGCTTTGAAGCGAATTCGAACCTCTGTCACAGGATCACAGAATGGTTGAGGTTGGCAGGGACCTTTGGAGATCACCTGGTCCAACCCCCCTGCTCCAGCAGGGACACCCAGAGCACGGGGCACAGGGCGGCAGCCAGGCGGGTTTGGAAGATCTCCGGAGAAGGAGCCTGCACAGCCTCTCTGGGCAGCCTGTGCCAGGCTCTGGCACTCTCACAGGCAAGAAATTCTTTCTCCTGTTCCTCTGCCTCTGTTACTGTGGCTCCCTCCCCTGCTCACTCTTCAGTAGGAAATTTGAGTGGCCACGGGCAAGTATTGGTGGTTGGGAGCCTAGCGAGCAGCAAAGGAGACGTAACTGCCTTCCCCACCTGGGACGTGGGCCTGGGCCGCGCATCCCTTGCATTTCCTTGCTCTTGGAGTGCGGCCTGCAGGTGCTTTTACGGCCTCAGCTAACGGTCCTTGCTTCCCGCCCCCCCCCGCCTCTCACCATGTTCCTCCTCCCTCCTTAGGGAATATATGATGAATATCTAAGGTATGCAGCAGCTCCAGTATGGCTTCTGCGTGGAGGAGGGACTACGGGATGAGCGTGTGTCACCGGGAGCGGAAAGCGCAGCACAGTTTGCGTGTGCCCAATTACGGTCCCCACCGCCGCCCGCCTTGAGCAACACTAGCTGACGTGGGACTGCAACCCTTGGGTGCCATTGCTGCCCCTCGCTGCCTGGAGGAGAAGAAGCAGTTTATAGCCAGGCACAGCTGGATCACCCTGCAGGTTCCTCTCTCCGAGAGAGGGCTGTAGCTGGGTTAGCTCCTCACTAGCTCCTCTCCCAAGTGCCCATCTCCCACAGCCCCGTGGGCGCAGAGTTAGGCTGGGTTTAAAGTGCCACGCTGCAGCGTGTCCTACTTCTTTGCCATTCGAGCTTGAGAAGCCTTATTGGCAAGCTGTAGCAAATCCAACACAGTTTGCTCTTTAACCACTACATTTTTTTTTTGCATTTATCTTCAGTGGTTTTGCTTTAATAAGGGCTTAATCCAGGGATCACCGGCTATTCACAGGGGAAAGGCGATTGCAGGTTAGTGTCTGAGGGCAAGAATCTCCTGGAAAGCATAAGCGCAGAGAAAGCAAAGCTGAATAGTAGATTAAACCCCCAAGCCCACAGTCCGCTCTACCTACATATTCCTCCTTCTAGTATGTTGATTCTTTATTACAATTTGCCACTCAAGACACATTTTCAGACAAGATATCTTTATTCACAATTTTTTTTTTCCTCCTACGTTCTTGCTGACTGAACTTGCTGCTTCTCTCTTAAAGTTCATGACCTAAAAGGTTTGATGGGTTAATATGTTCTCTCTAGACAGATTCTGCCAATTAGAAATGTTATCTGAAAGCCATGCAATTAAATCTTGACCTCAGTTAAGTCGGTACAAAGTTCTCACAGCGTGGCGTGATCAGCAGTTGCGGTTCTAGGATGTAGAATTTGCAGCGATGTAGCGTTTCACCACTTGGCATTAACACAAGGCACATTTTGTCTGATAGTACATGCGAGTCTCAAGGCATTAGCCTGTTTCCTCTTCCCCTGCCTTGCAAAATCTAATTATAGTGGCTTGCGCTGTGGTTTGTCAGTCTTGACAATTATTAGTAGAAGCAAATGGAAATACTTTGAGTTATACTCATAAACAGACTTCTCACCATCTCACACCTTGATTTAGTTATATTTTCCCCCTCAAAGATGGAGATGCATCCCCATCTGAACTCCCTTGTGAGCGTCCTGAGGTACGTGTGCTACACATACTGTGTCGTACTCGAGTACTCACTCCGACCAGGTCATGCTCTTCTGCCTCCTCTGTTTCTGAGCTCTTTTGGCCCAAGCTTCCCCTCAAACTTCCCCTTGAAACACCAAAAGATGAAAGCTGGAACCTCAGTGAAACTGGTGCATTTGAGACAGTGCGAGAGAGTAGGCATAAAACTTGGGTAGGTTGGACTGGCTGGAGCATGGGCAAAGTGGCAGAATGGGCAAGGATATATGTGTGTCCAAAGGAGCTCAGTGAAACTGGAGGTATAAAGAATTGAGAGGGCAGAGTGCTTGTATATGGGAAGAAGGGATAATGCTTTGGCAAATGTTTGAAAGGGTTTTTTTATTTTCCCATTAATCACTTCTGCATAGTAAAGAGAGTCTTTTGATTTTTTGTTAATTATGTTCTGTAATCATTTTTCTTTCTTCCTAAAGGTTCAGATGTGTAGGTGAATAAATCTAAGCAAGAGTAGCATTCCTGCTATGCTTTGTTCATTCTGAAATCTTACATTTGTTTCCCATTACCTTTTTGTAGTGAGGGTTAGGTTGATGAGATCAAGCTCTGTAATCCCCTGTGGCCTGGCTGGATTCATCCATGCCATTAGGGTTGCTTTCCCACATTTAACAATGGTATAATGGCTTTTGTAACATTTTATTAAGTTGAAATACATCAATAGGACTGATGATAAACAACTGTGGTATTTTAGGAAGAACAATTTACAGCAGTTATTGCACACACCAACCTGCAGAGCTTTTGGGCAAGTCTTGAGTAGGTAGTATGAAAAGATGAAATTTTTGGTAGCTGTCTGTTATGAGCATGCATTTATTCTGAGGCACAGACTTGGGGAAACCACTCCCGGATGTCTGCACTAAGTATATCAAATCATATCTTTTATCATTCTAGATTAAAATTGTTCTGCAACTGATCGTGACTGTTGCTTGGGTCTTCTCTGCTGCTGGCTAGTCTAAATTGGCAAAATTGCCTTAGCTGGGATTTAATGTGAGCAAGATGCACAGGGAGCCTCTCACTGATGCCACTCAGGTGATACAACAATTGTGACAACTTCTTCCCTTTGTCGCCCTCCAGTTCACATTGAGTTTCTCCCTGGCCTAGTACCATAAACTTCATGTGAAAGTGCAGCTAAGATGCATATAGATTTTCTTCTACAGCTTTTACTCCGAGGAAGAAAGCAGGGTACCTCTTAATGCCTAACTAATAGCGTTATCTAACTTAATTACTGATTAACCAATGCCAACAGCAGCTTTAAGTGAACTTTTCCCAAGGAAATGATTAGTTGCTGTTAAAGACAGACAACAGTATTCTACCAAAATCAGCAGAGAGCAAACAATACTGTTTTTTCCACCATTAAGCAACCAGGTGCCAAAAGTTCAGAGGATGTGGGTGAATGTAGCTTAAATACAAATAATTATGAGACTTCTCCTTTTTCTGTATCCCAGTGTTGGCTCATTTCTGCAGCAAGCATCAGCTTGTACAAAAACTGCATTACTAGCTTGCAGCGTGGACGTGTCGAATCACTGCCTTCCTTTTGGTATCCAGGCTAGACAGGATATGAGGAAGCTGGGCCAAAGGGCTGCACAGTGCTTGTGGTGTCTAAGGCAAGAGGTCTGGCCACTGCCTAAATGTACTAAGTTGGGGATGGGAAGAAAGAGACTTTCTAGAGACCTCAGTCTTGCTAAGTACCAGCAGTGATGGCATTTATTCTAAAGCAGCTACTTCCTAGAAATGCTCAGTGGACCTTGGATCACACCTGATTAGTTTGACCCCCATTCATCAGCCAGCACAGCCTGGATGGGTCTTTGCACTTTGAACAGAGTTGTTTGAGGTTGCTGGAATTCAGCACACGGACAAATCTCCCACTGCCAAGGTGGCTGCCTCTGTTACACTGGCCTCTGTGTTTTCATTTTCAACTTCGAAAAAAAAAATCTGAAAAGTCAATATTAATTTTAGATTGTAATGATACATAATCCAACAAGCACAAGAAGGATACAGGAGAAATCTTTTTTATAACAAGCATGTTCTTTAGGAGGCTAAGTGTAAGAATCATCTTTCTTAATAACAGCAGTAAGTATTTATTTAGTGCTCTTGTATTTGAAGTGTTTACCAAAAGAAAAAAAAAAAAAAAAAGTCAGTTTGGTAAATGCTGTCTTGAAATGAACTTGGAATACATGAACTGGTTTGAGGAAAATAGGGGCTTCATCTGATGGTTGACCTCATGGCATGTGATTTTTATGATCAGAACCACACTGTGAAATGGATAATTTTCCAGAGGAGGTAGAGAGAAACATTAGAGATTAATTCAGTGTAAAGTCCCTGTTTTTCACTGCATTTACTTTTAAAATGGTTAATCAAAAAGCAGTAAGATAATAAGTAGTAAATGTTAGGAGTTCCATACCTGAAGATAGGAAGCTGGAGTCATCTTCTCCAAAATCTTTGCTTGCATAAGCAAACATTGTGGGCTTATAAAAGAATCTTGCGAAGTGCAAGTTTATATGTAATCAGCATACCATAGTTGCCTGAAGTGATGTGATTCTGTAGATATGATTGAACTAAATAAATTTGTCATGGATAAAAGATCTCATAATCAAACTAACATAGAGGTTCAAGATTCAACAAACAGTTGGAGTGCAACTTTAGAGCTACCTTCTTCCCAGAACAAACACAAAAGCTCACTTACCTTGGTGACAGTAGCGTCAACAGGAGAAGAGCACGTGAGTGTGTAACTGAGAGGAGAGCCCAGCTTTGGGTGCTCTGCTGAAGCCACCCCGTTGTCTGAGGAACTCAGCAGGCTGTACACACGTTGCACGCCGTAACAAAGCAAAGCGCAGCTCGCTGGCCATCTGCTTGCACTGCGGGGTATCCATCTTTAATAAGCATCTCTGCCAGTGTCTTCCCTTCAGCTTTAATGAGAAACTGAGCACCTCAAAACAGCTGAATAATTCAACTCACTGTTACAAGTGGCAGCCTGTGAAAACTTAGTATTGTATGAAATGGCTTTTGGATAGCAGAACGCTTTTCTTCCTGCATGTGTATGGAGCTACTGCAATGTTAAGAGTTGGATTGAAATGGGAATTTTGTTAAAAAAAAACGAAAGTCATATATCTGAGACTCAAAGCATTGTCTCTATATGGTTAATACCAAGTTCTTGCTCACCTTATACCATTATAAAAGTTGTAACTTAAAGAAGAGAATGATAAAGTTGTGCATCTTTAAGAAAAATGAAATATCTTTTGATATTTCAATGTTCAAAATTTAACTCCCCCTTCCTCCCCCCATCAAGAACAAAACTCTCTCTTGCAAAGATGATGTTAGTCTGGACAACCGTGCAGCTTGCTACAAGTAATCTTATTAGATATGCATATAAGTTGCAGAACATGAAGTTGCCTAAGAGAATCTATTCCTGATAACACTAAACCAAAAATAACCACAAAGCTTCTGAAGCTGATACGTATGTTTTGTGTAAAGTAGGTTGAGACAGAAAATTGAAGAGAGGCTTTGTTGCAAAGGCTTACGGGGTCCTCCTAAGTGGAAACGTTGAAATTTGTGTGCAGCTGATAAAAGGTAGGAGAGAGGAGTCGCATCTGCTTCACCTTCTGCTAGTCTTAATGAATTGGCAGACTGTGGAAATGTCATATATTCTGCTTTTTCACCTTTCTTACAAATGGTGAGGACATGAACAAAGATGGATGTGCTGCTCTGATCCAAATTCGACTTTGCTTGACAGCGTGTGGGTTTTATCTCACTATACTATAGAAACAGTGAGTCCATTCAGATGTGAATCTTCTCTAACCTTTTGCAAGATCAGGGGAGCCTTGGTTGAAATGCTGCATGGCTTGGAGTCCCTCTGTAGCTGATTCTTGGAGTCTCTTTAAATATTTTCTAGTCAAAAATAGTACAGATAACACTCATCATGACTTTTTTTTTGTGTGTGTGTGTGTGTGTGTGTGCTACAAAGGAAACAAATGTGTCCAAAAATAATTAAAAATGAAATGTTGACAAAACACAAATAATCGAGCACTTTTATATTTTGGAGCATAATCTCTAACTGAAAAAGTTTATGATCTATCACTTTTATTCTGCGAGTGTCCAACAAATCTATTTTAGTACTGGCTTGGCCTCAGGAAACTATTGGAAAACACATGATAAATAAGAATTAACTATCAAGTGAGACAGAAATACATTCTCATAGAGAGTTCCCCGCTGCGGTGTGATTAATAGAATACCATTTGATGTTTCAATGCTGTGTTGGCAGGTTAAACTGTGCAGCAGCAATCCAACGGATCGGTTCGATCTGAAGCGCAGAGCAGGGAGAGTGCAGCCCACATGGTCCTGAGATTTGTTTGCAGTGTAAGAAAGATGCCTTTTACTGTAGGACTTACAAGACAGAATGATGGGACTGCAGCCAGAGCCAGCATTAAATGTAAATGGTCTTTTCTTTTTCCCTGCTGCACACTTGATAATTTGATAGCTGATAATATAGCACAGTTGTGTCTTCTGTGCCGTGTGGTTTCTAGGCTTTTGTCCTGTTTGCTGTCCCCAGAAGCTGGGCATAGCATCTTATTTTTTGCTTTATTTTAGGCAGAACTTTAAGTATTAAACTTCAGTGGAATGTGAAAGGACATTTCCTCACTGGACCTAGAAGTTGTTTTTCTATGCATATCTAACAACATAAAATTCTATAAAGCAGATTACAGATGCAACACAGCCAGTTGTAAACTGTGTACTAGGTTTCATTTAGGCTTCCAAAAGCTTTGGAATCAAATACTTTGGAATAACTCTACGAGTTATGGAAAGATCAGATTTGCCTAATTTTTATGAACTCCTAATTTAAAAAGACAGATTTGGGGTCAAACACCACGACACTGCTACTTCAACCCTATTTAATTTATTCAGAAGAAATATCTTCTGTTTGTTTAGTCTTCCTTATACTAGCAATAACTTTTTGGTTTCTTTGGCCAGTTGTATGTTTATACAGATAGTTTGTTTTAAACCAGGAAATCTTCTTTGCCACCTTATGCCAGGAAAAGATGCCCTCAAAACAACTCAAAGCCTTAAATTGGCACCCTGCAGTCTTGGAACTTACACTGTCTGTAAACTCAAGATCAAAAACAAACTCGAAAACATGCATTTGTCACGAGCTTGAAGTTTTTGGCTACGCTTGTGACATATTTTCTCTGAGGCCTATAATATTTTTTAGTGTAAAAAGCGTAGGTTCGTATCCAAGAACTTAAAATACAAGAGAAAAAAGCAAAAATGATGACACCACAGGATAGAGCTGCCTGCAGTTGGCTGATCTTGGTGAGGGGTGATGCCACATGGGGGGTCTGGAGAGGTGGCGCCATGCCAGGTAAGTTAGGGCCTCTTTTCTGGACACGACCATGAACCAAGTGTTAAAGTCAAGGCAACAATTCGCTTCATTACAGTGGCTGCTTTATGATACCCTGAAGTGTCCTTTGGAGAACAGAGAAGATGACCTTTCAGTTAAAGATGTTTTTACTTGCAAATAGATTGGTACCATTTATTTCCTGAGGAGGGGGGAAAGAAAAAAAAAAAAAAAAAAAGACAAGAAAAATGCTTGTTCTTTGAGTATTGTGTGTGATAAATGTAATAGTATATGAGTCTTTGAAAGCATTCCTGTGCGTAAAGGATGATTTCAAGCAGAGCTTTCAAAGGGAGTGGTCTACCATTCAGTGATGAGAGAAAAGCAGTAAGGACACAGGATCAAGGGAATTTAACAAGCCTATTTCCTCCATTCCTCCTGAGGTGTCCAGCTGGTGGAGATGGGTAACTGATAACATTATTCTCTAAAGTTAAGAATTTACTTAGAGAAAAGACGTGGGTTTACCTCTTCTGTAAAGGATAAAATGGAAGCTAGTTGGAGAATATTAGTGAAGGATTAACTATTATTGTAATGAATAAAATGCTTGATATTCTGAGACAGTAATGCCCAAATCCTCCAAACCCATAGTATTTTACACCCTCAGCTTCATGAATAAATGGCTCAGAATAGAAGGCAGCAGATTTCTTTCTCTCATTTTAAGGGACCACAAATTCGTCACTTTTTTTTCTTCACATTTCCTTTCCTTTCTTTTTCTTCATGGCAGTCTATCAAAAATATAGTTGCAATTTTTTATTTCAATGTTTATTAAAACTGGTATTTTTCTAAATCCAAACTAACTGCTTAATTGAATTGAGCAGCTCTCAGGAATTATCCTTCCTTGAGTAATATGCCCTATCCCATGCTATGTGCCTTCCAGCAGCCTGCACTCTGCGTATGCTCTGGTTCTTGCAGTTCCCTGCGTCAGTGTTGTCCACTCTCCTCTTTCCTCTCATGCTGTTTTTTATAAAATTGTATGTAATTTTCTAAGTAGTAACTTGTTCTTTCTTAGAAATTGGATTTTGCTCTGCAGATTTGGATGCTATTTTCTTGTCTTTGCTCTATGAGTTTGTGATTTTTAAAGGCAATTTTGGTTTTAGTGCTACCAGCAAACAAGTACTTCTTTCTCTCTCTCTCTCTCTCTCTCTCTCTCTCTCACCATACAGTATTTGTGACTTCAAACTGCTCTAAGAAAAGTAAATCGGGTCAACTGCCTGAATCTGGGCAAGATAAACAACCAGCTTTTTGTTCACAGTCCTTGACCCAGACAGAGGTTCAAAAGCAATCCCAAACTTACTGTTGCTGAATTCCAGAAACAAGTCTCCTGGCTGGTTTGGTATTTATAGCCTTGAAGCTGGATTTCATTATGGTAATCCATGCCTCTCACTTGTGGACTACTTGATCATCTGCACTGCCCTCTCTCCTTGCAGCTGGGCCTGTGGGCAGCTCTGCCAGTACTGCAAAGGCCGAATGCAGAGAGGCAGCATGGAGTGGTGCCGTGTGAGAATTCAGGCCTTCAGCGACTACCACCTTCAAGTGGACTCAGAAATAACCAAATGTTATCTTCTTCATATAAAATATGACTTAAATCTTGCAGCCAAATACCATGATCAAATCCAGTCTGCGTAAACAAAGGTACTTCCAGATCGTGCAGGTCACTTGCAATTTATATGCAAAAACTTTATATACAATAACTTTTTAAAAATAACTATCCACAAATAGCGGATGAAATTTTATTTATTTATTGTTACTTTATAACAACCCCCACTTCAGTAAGAACATATTTTCCCTGTTTTCACAGGCATTAACAAGTCTAAACTTTTTATGTGCTTTTTGTTATGGGTCTTTTCGGGAGGCAGGATGGAAGAGAACTCCAATATTTAATTATCTGCTCCAGCAATCCTTGACATCAGTTAATCACCTCATAGTCCTGATGTTAGTATCTGTATCTAGCAGCTAATAAGCACATTTAAAATGTATTTTTACAATGATCAGTAGTGACATCACTGTCAATATTGTCCGCAAGCTTGGAAAAGACATAGTTACAGGGAGATAGTTACAGTCAAAAAATGTTGACTTTAGAGAAATAGTTTAAAAAGGCCACAAATCAAGAGCTGCTTTATACAACTTTTTCATTTTGCTTTTGTAATAACTAAAATGACAGACTGTGTTATGAAAGCTCGCAATTTCTTGGAGCTTTCTGCCTCTGGAAATCAGAATTTTAAAAATACATATTGTGAAACTGCTGAGCTCCTGCATTAACAGCTATTGCCCAAATGAAAAAGTCCCTTGCTATTTGCAGTAATAGCAAGATATGTATGTGTGTGTGTTCCTGCATTGCAGAATGGGTTCTTTGGAGCTACAGATGGAATGACGGATAACAGGCTTCCCAAGATCAGGTATTTCACTGTGCGTGCTCCCTAGGACATGGGTCGTCCACATGAGGGCCAGGAAATGAGGAAGAGGGGTGGGTCCTTGCTATTAGCTCATTCAGCAAAACGTTTAACCACAGCTTCCTAAGCTTTAGGGCAGTCACTCTGACAAAGAATGCTTTGTCTGGCTGCTTCCCCATGTGCAAGTCTTTTCTGTGGTATAAATTACCTAACTCATTAGTCATCTAACACAATTTCTACAGAAACCCTCATTTGGATGCACCATATATGAGGATATTATTCCAAGCAGCACAGTGTGAGTACAATTATTAATAGCCTCTAAATTAATATAAAAATAAGTCACAATCCATGTTTTTCATCCTAGAATAATGTCTTCTTTTTACTGTTGAGATCTGAAAATGAAAATGTTAACATTTTTTTCCTAACAGTTGTCCTTTTTCTTCCTGAGGATTTCAGGGCAAAATTTGGTTGAGAATTAGTTGAAGTGGACGCTGTGAGTTGTTCACATAAGGCAGGGAAAAAAACAAACTAGTCTTACTGGAGCTGGTAACAGTTCAGCACAGCTACAGCTGGCTCCATAGTGATTACTGAGTGCAACTGTCGCATTTAACCTAGTAATAAAAATAACACAGAAAAACACCCAGCGTTGGAAACACTTATGCAAGACGTGTCCTCTTTATCAAGAAGGTCAGCAATTTTTGTCTTGTTTTGTTGAGATAGCACATGATGACATTATTTGGTTGTTTGGCATTTCTAAAGTGAAACCTATCTGCAGCAACAACTCTTTGCTTCCTGGAGCGGAGGTTTGGGTTTAATTCTGTTGTTTCTGCAGTCCTCCCTGAAGACTCGTTACTGAGACGCAGGGCGCTCGCGCTAGGCACGGAGCGGTCCCTATCTTTCCATCACAAGATGGCTTGAAAACCTCCCTTTTCAGCACAGGAGACCTTCTGGCTTTGTGCACATCTCCTTCTCGAGGTACATTCAGTTTTCCCCATCAGCTGCCCTTCCACAAGGACCTGAACCGAGTTAAAACCAGTTTTGCTCCACTTACGAGCAGCACGAGCGAAGCTGAGGAGCGCAAGGCCTACGGCCTCCACGGGCCTCCGGGGGAGGACGGAGAGGCAGCCGGGCAGGCGCGGGGCACGCTCAGAAGGCGCCAGCCCCGTGCAGCAACGCCGGATGCTCCCGTTTGATGGCACGCAGAGTCTCCGCGCTCGCGTGGCTGCGCCGAGGGACACGGAGGCCGCCGCCGCC
>VZSV01000012.1:3904488-3919826 GCA_013398735.1 Nothocercus julius
AAATGGCTCAGTGTCTGTGACTTGCAGTGGTATATCTCAAGGTGACATTGCTCCAGCGTTCTTCTCTCTGTCTTGTGTGCCCCAAACTAAGTCAGGGTTTACCTGATTTTTAATCGGAGGAATTATTCTGCTTCAGATGTTGTGTTGAAGCTGTGTTTCTTCTTTTTTTTCTTTTTTTTTTTTCTCTCTCATTGGGTGGCAAATGCGAGGAACCATTTGTAATTACGGACTTAAACTCAGCCCAACAGATGAACGTGATGTAGTGAGTTCTATGTTTCCACCCCCCCCCCTTGGCTTTAGTATAGCTGCTAAATTGTTAGTATGCTTTGTTGACTAAAGCTGTCATAGCTGAGGAAGACTTAGGAGCTAGGTCTGCCGTTCTTCCCCCACACTCACATAAAAACCTGTGCTTTCATCTTAGGATCATAGAGGATTTTCCAGAGAAATTACATGACCTGTGTCTGTATCAGCAGCTCTAATCTGTGCTTTTTGATAAATGTAGGTGTTTCTGTTTGCAGATGCAATTGGTGTTATGTAAAGAGATAGAGTATAACTGAGCAAGCACAACAGAGAAGGGAATGGGAAGAGAAGTTGCAAAGATCCCCCTCCTTTCCATAATCTTTTTCTTCTTGAGATGCAAGTATAAGAGAGAATTTGGCTATAATTGGTTGCCTTTGATTTTTAAAGGGCAGAGTATGATGAATATCTGTGTTGTTCCCTTGAACTCCATAATGTTTCTTAACAAAAGGAAAACTGAATATCTTTTTATGAAGAATGTTCAGATAGGCTAGCAATGCTACTTTATTTTTAATCTGCTTTCAAAAAAAGACCAGCTTAACTCTTCTGCACTTTTTGGTTTCCCAAAGCTTTTTGTATAAGTGTATTGCTTTCCTTGTAGGAGCTGTCCTGTTACGACACTCAAAAATGGGTGTATTAGTGCAATTTGAAGGGCACCTTTGAAACACAGTTCTGAGTATTTTCCTGCATTTATTGTAAGATGTGTTCCAAAAGAAGAAAACTCAAGAGTGCTTGATCTTTTATTGGCAAATACCTTGTCTCCTTACCTTATTATGTACCTTATTATGTATCCTTACCTTATTATGGGGATATTTTCTTTTCTAGTTCACTTGCAGTATTTGAAGAGCTATGTGTTCATGGTATACTATAATTTCGCATTTCATATAAAAGCAAAACAAGCTATGAAACAGCCTAGTAGATGGAATGAGAGGGAGATGGAGCATATCTGTGAAGGTAACCCTGTAATAACCCCCTGCTCACCTACAAAACTAGTTGTAAGGCAGCCATCTCTTGGATCTGAACCTCTCTGAGATAGTAATTATAATTTCTTAATGTTTAATATCAGCACATTTAATCAAATAGCTAAAAATAGTTTGGGCTTGTGGAACGAAGACTTGCTTGGCTTGCAGGCGTTTGGACAGGCCGTTGTTGTCCTCTCCTGCCGGAGTCTCTGCTGGCCGCTCTGGGCAGCGCTGCCCTGCGGGAGGGAGCAGCTCGCGCCGCAGCGGAGCGGGGCTCAGCAGGGCTGGAGCTCGGGCTGCCCTCCTGTGGGCCTCTTGCCAATGAGCAATCCTGCCTCTTGCCAGTGAGCACCGTGAAAACAGACAGGCTGGTGAGCTCGGATGAAAGAGGAGAAGAGTAAAATGGTACTTCTGCCAACCCGAAAACCCCAGCAGGCTGAGGAAGCTTTGCTGGCTCCATGCAGGGCCTAAAAACATGCAGGACTTAGGAAAAGGTGAACTAAGCAAGTGCTATTACCTGTTGCTGCTCTGTATTGGTGAGGGAGATGGTATCCAAGCAGTAAGAATATTTCGTTTCTGTCAGATGAGGAGTTTTATTCGCCTCCTTCCTTTTATGTTCAGTTAGATGCAATAAAATTGAAATTTGGTTTGCCAGCTGTGGTCCCCCTTTCCCCAATTATATTAAAATTTGCTGACTGACTTGTTGGATGGAGACTCATCTTTACTTCCAGCCCCATTTTTTCTCTGCTCTCCTTTCTTCCTGCAGTTGTAACTTGAGCTCTCAATATTTCGTTTTGAGGAATAATCACCACTTGCCTGGTGGGGTGGAAAAGCCAGGGTGTGTGAAATGGGGGAACACAGCAGTTCTTAATTTGTTTTTCTGTTTGAATATCCAGAGATGCCTGAGATGTGACTGCAGTAGGTTTGGACAGTATCAGACAAACCTTTGGGTTATGTTATGCCTTTGTGTTGAGTTTCTAGGTAATCCTGGGCTTTATCTACAGCTTTCTGTGATGTGTATCAATTATGTGTAGGCTATGCTGAGATGAAGTTGGGATCTTTGAACTTATTTTACTATTTGCAATGGAAATTTCTATGTAATTTGTGAGCTGCCTCGATAAGGAGAGTTGAGTGAGTTGTTTCTGCCGTGACCTAGGAGCAAAGGTTCATTCTCTCTTTGCGTAAGAGGAGGGTGAGGAGCAGCAGCACGGTGTAAACCTCCAGGCACATGCTCTGTGTGTCAGGAAAAGGGGTTGCCATGCAAGGACCCTTATCTTGCTTTAGTAATGTGTAAAAATCACTCCAGGAAGTTCACGTCTATCGTTGCTGAAGCATGGACAGGCTTTAGCACAGTTTTTGCTTTGTAGTTCATCTAGTGTCAGCAGCATGTCGAAAGAAGCAAGCTTATCTTTCATTTTCCTCTTGCAACATTTAACTAGAAAGGGCTGCTCCAGAAGATTAGTATTGAAATGGCCTCTAAACTTTAGTTTTAGAAGACTACTGCCTACTGGCACAAAAACTTAGAGTAAAAGCACCCACTGTTATTTTTTTTTTGCTAGTGGTATTTTTGTTGCTATCTGTGTTTTTTTTAGTGTAGGTTGATCCCTGTTTCTGATTCACCTACCTCTGGCTAAAACAAACAAACAAAAAAGCGCCCTTCCTCAGGAGTGCTGGTGGAGAAGGGTGTGAAGGAAACTTACCGATTTTTGAATCGGAGGAATGCCTGTGGAAGGGCAGCACTGGCTAATGTGCCAACAGCCTAAGGGATACCGAGTGGTGACAATCAGTTCTGGCTTCTCTTCCTGCTTAGGTCTGACTTTGCTATTGCCCTGACGTGTTTTCATTCCTCCTATTTCTTCTAGGCCTTACTTTATTTTTGATGTTTTTAATGTGTCTTTTTGAGTGCCTGGAAGCACAGGATCAAGAGTACCTGAGGGATGTCGCCCTGTTCTCTGCACCTTTCCTTACTCTGCTTCTTTATGCTGAGCTTTCAGGAAGCAAGCCAAGTAAGTGCAGGGAAAGTCTTGTCCATCTCTGATCTGAAGAAAAACAGAATCTTAGAGGGTTAAACTGATTATCTCCAGATATGCTGCATAGTGTATGAAGTAAGAATTTTTCTTTTCACTGTTACAGTGCAGTTAGTTCGGAGTTGGAACTTGAGATGGCATTATGCTTTTGCATTATGCCTTGATGGCCAAGAAGTAATTTCTCATTCTCATATATATTTAATATAATTGCTGTAAAGCATAGAAACTTCAGAGCTTTTCAGGAAAACTGGAGGCAAAAAATCCATGTTGAACATAGGTAAGCCCATGTTCTCTGTTACTTTATTCTGAGAAATTACTTTTCTATAAAGAAACTGAAATGAACAAAACCCATCGCTTTCCCCTTCTCTGTCAGGTGTGTGCAAGAGAAAGAGCTGTCTTGCCAAAAGTTAGTTGGCAAGACTTTAAGCAGCTGAAAATAGCATCTTAAAAATGGAAGACTTGTGCAATCTTGATTAGAAAGAGCAGCTAGTAAATCCTTTATGGAATATAAGCTTAGTGGTGTAACTTTCCTGTGCAAACTGAGCCAAAATACAGCTCCGAGATATGTAATCCGCTTGTGTTTATTGCGGTGGAGTAAAATCTCTAATACACAGACTGACATTTCAAATGCAGGTTGCGAAGGCGTGTAATTGCACTGCTCTTGCACTCGCCACCATCAAGAAAATATTCCAGACGTTTACATATGCAGCTACTGAAGTAAATAAGGCCAATATGTTTGCATGCCTGAGAAGACTCTGTGATACCAGGAGGGATTCTGCGTGCAAGGCTGTGTGTGTGTGTATATGTTTTTTTTAATTATTATTGGTTTTTTTTCCCACAAACATTTCAAGCAGACAGTGCCACTGAAAATAGCCAGTCCCAGCCTTTTAGGCTGATCCTTGCACATCTGCTTCAGTTTCCATTGGCCAGACGTGTTGTGTAATGGTTGGGTGATGATCTGGAGCATGGCCCGAATCCGCATGAAAAGTACTCACCCTCTTTATTTGTTGAGCTACCTAAAAAAACGAAACCAAACACAGGCAGTGCGTAACCCAATTGATTATGCAGGTGTGGTGCAAGAAGATGGGAATGACTGACTCTTCCACTGGCACTACCAGTGTTAAAACATTTGTGAAGCTACTGTTTATGGCCCCAGTTTAAGAGAGTCTTACATTTTTAGTCTTTTAAGTCTTTTAGTCTTACTCAGTGTTTTAGGGATCTTGCAAATGATAAGTCTCTAGCATATGATTTAAATCCCACTCAAGTTGAATTCTTTGCCTTTTTCTACTATTTTATTGTTTGGCTAGTGTTATTTAGATTGGAAGAGTACCTTTTACAAAGCTTCTTTGAGGAGGAAAACTAAGGATAGGATGAGAACAAGGGGTTAGTGAATGGAAAATTGCCTGATAGAGGATATTTATTTTGCAAGATACCTAGTGTCAATGACTTTGCTTCTTTTGAGCCGTGCAGTGCAGTCTTGAAACTTTTTGTTTAATGTTATGGTTATAAAAGAAACTTGTCCCTGTGTAACAGGCTCTGTAATAGTTTGAATTAGTTAGAGATTCACCCAAGTTTTGTAATTTAGGCAGATAGGGATGGAAAAGATTAATAGTTTTATTACCAGTTCTCACTTACCTAGATCTAAAAATAGAAATGACCTAAGAATAAGGGCCAGGGCAGCTGCCATTTAAGAGAAGGCAGTTTCTGTAAAATTGAATTATTAGGACGAGGGCTTGAGTGAGTGCTTGGCTGGTCCTTTTTTTTTTTTTTTTTTTTGTGTGTGTGTGTGTGTGTGTGTGTGTGTGTATGTGTGCGTGTGTGTTATTTTTTTACTTTTGGTGCTCAAAGGAGGATTTATCTGAGCTCTTAAAATTTGGTTTTGTTCATGTAATGGTACAGCAACCAGAAGCTGCCAGTGGGTGCCATTCCTGTGGAAGTCTGATTATCTGTGTTTGCTTGACATATGTGGATAAAACATTAAGAATAGACGGTTTTAGTTATTTGAGCATCAGTTACATTTTTGAATATGCTGTTTGAGGTAGGCCATTAAACACTATTTTCATGGCAAATTTGATACATATCTTATATGTTGAGATAAATAAGGGACTGTTTGTAGCCTTATTTCCTTATGGGGTTTGGCCATTTGCTTGTTTATTATCTCTTCCTTCTTTTACCGCTCCCATACTTCTCATTTGTCTCCCTGCAACTTTGACTGGGGCTGGCCAGATGTTTCACATCTTGCAGGTGATTGTGTTCTGACAAGTTCTATGAAAATTGGCAGCTGAGCAGACAAGAGAGATCCAGGTTAGTGCCAGATTCTGCCTGCTGCAGTGTGGCAACTGTGTGTCTCACTTGACCACTGCTGCATGGCCACTCGGTGCATCAACATTTTCATGTTTGACCGCAGAGATGTCTTGTCTTGTCCAGCATGTTGGGGAGGCCAAAGTTGAGAAACAAGTTTTTGGGAAACCAGGTTTTGTTGCTTCTGCTGCTTCTGGAACAACTCGCTAGTCCAGCAGCGGCAGAAAGCGTGCGAAGGATCATTCCTTCCTTTAGAAGATACTAAACCACCTTGTTTATCATAGCATTTTAGATGCAAGGGTATATGCAGACAGATATTTAGTCTAAATATGAGGAAAAAAGGATAAATGTTAAAAGAACTTAAAATCAATTAATGTATTTTAAGGCTTTCTACTCAATTTGCAGCTAAATAAGACTTGTCTTAGCCTCCTAGAAGGAAGACCTAAAGTTCGTCAACTTAGCTGAAACTGTTGTGAGAACAGTGATTCATAGATTTCTAAAGGTGAGACAGAGCTGAAGAGAAAATCACTTATGAATCTGGCCTAGGGCAGATGTGGCAACATGAGGCTCGAGGTGCGTTTGAGTGTTTGGAGAGAGTGCAGAGGGAGCACGGGGTAGGTGAGGAGGACGTCATGTCCTGTCAGGAGCGGCTCTGCAGCGGCGAGTAGCCTGCTTGAGGCCCTTACCTTAGAGTGCTGGCCTCCAGTTTTGTGCTCCAGCTTGGTCTGTTTTGTTGTGCGTAAATAAATATATATATATATAGAGAGAGAGGGTCTGGCCAAATTCCAACTCTGGTCACTGCCAGTTTCCTTTCTGAATGCTTTCTTTTCATTTGGATAATGTATCCATTTTTATTGCCTGTGCTTGTCCCTGGCATTACTGAAAACTCAGTTATTGTCCCTCCTAGTAACAGCTTTACTTGAAAATAAATACAGTTATACCCTCCATATGTTTCCATGTGAAGATACAGTTTTTAAAAAAAATCTGTCAAACCTTTTCCATGTAATGGATAACTTGACAATAAACGGAGAAATATTTTCTGTATTTGAGACTCTTACTCATGTAATCAAACCTCATACATCAGTCTCCTAACACAGCAGGATAGGAGGAGAATGTTACAGACTGCAAAGTATTTACCCAGGTAAATCTGTCATGAACTTTCTTAAAGATTGACTCAAAGATTTTATGGGGCTTCTGAAATTTGACAAGATTTTCACAGGCTAGAGAAGCACCTTTGTCAATTTTTCCTCATCTTTTTGAGAGGAAAGAAAATAATGAAGTAGGTCTTCTCCTTCTGTTGCTCACCTTTCTTGTAAAGATTTTTAACAGCCTTCTAAAACTGTCCACCTAATTGCTGAACTTAGGTGATGTTACCATGAGCGGTGCCGCAGTGTGCTGAGTGTTAGTGGAGTGGCTGGCACGCTAAGTCTGAGTGTTTGCTTGCTTACCAGGTTTGTTTTGAGACCGAGTTTCCTTGACAAAAATCTAGAGAATTTGATCGGATAAACAGAATTTGATGTCTGAAGTATATTGACCGAATTCTTGCTCTCTGTATTTACTGGAAAACAATTATTTTTGCCTACTTTTTTTTTTTTTTTTTCTTTCTTTCTTTGAGGAGAGAGTGAATGAATTGCAGGGCTTTTGACAAATGCTTTCTAAATATGTTAAGGCACTTGTAGCTACCGAATTTGACAAGTTACCTATAAAATACTTCAAAATGCCAGGAGATATCCACCAATTCAGGAGAATTAAATAAATTCTGTAATTCTAAAAGGGGATTTTGAGATTGATAATGTCTGTCCCCTTGCATTTGTGGCCCACTTGGAGTGTTTAAAGTGGAGCAGCCCACCCGGCTTCCACGGTCTCTTTCACAACTGAGTTGTCCCTTCCCTTTACTGGGATGCCCTCCAGTGGGGCTAATGCTCTGCTATTTTTAATTGAAACATTTGTGAAGCATTTGGAACTAGACTTCTCTATTTGAGAGGTGAGGAGAGAAAGAGAAGCAGCCACAATTACTGTCACTTAGCAGAACATGTTCAGTCAGTCCATTTCAAGTCAGTAAAAAGCAGGAGTTTGCTCCAAAAAGTTCCAGTCGGGTTGTTACCCCCACGTCCAAGGTATGCCTGCCTGGTGGCCATGGGCAAGCATGAGAGGATTATTTTTGTAATAGCAGTATGTGCCAGAGTTCAACTCGTTTTGTTGTTCCTAATATTAAGAGGAAAAAAAAAAAAAAAAAAAAAAAAGCATTTTTTCTGCTGCCCTGAAGTACATCAGCCAGAAAAGTCAAACCAGGGAGGCCGGGGTTTCTTTTCTTCCTCATGGTTACCTCATTTGCCTGAGAGGATCATTAAAGTGTCCCTTCTGATTTATACAGGGAAGGACTTGTGCTCACTGGCAACCTGAAATGTGATGACACATTCGTTTTGCAAGAGTCACTGAACTGCTATGGGATAACCTGAGGCATGGTTTTAAATACGATAAGATAGTTGTCTGTTAGTTTGGCTCTTCTGCTGCCTTGTACCAGTAAGGGTACTTAATATTTTTTGGAGCTTAAGTTCCCAGCTGGAATTTCTCTGTTACATATTTTACAGCATATGTTTTTCAGACTTACAGGTGTCTCCTGTTTTAATAATGAGGCTTACGTACACTGAAATAAAATGAATATAGGAATCTGCTGCTATGTTAAACTGCACCATTAACTTCGTATTGTTTAATACTAAATTACTTTGATTAAAGTTATGGCAACTAAACACTTTTTTTTTTTTTTTCCCCTGTCCTTTATAAAATCCATTATTTGAAAAAAATGGGCATAGTATTAAAAAAAAAAAAAAAAAAAAAAAGGTGAAAAGTTTAGTCAAGTCCTTAACCTAACAGGGCAAGCACTCATTCAAGGCTTCCTTTAATAGGTTTGTTCTTGCTCTGAAGCCATTCGATCAGTACCTAGTTTTGGTGTTGGACTGTCGGTTTTTGTTTTTTTTCCCCCAAGTTATTCTACTCTTCCAATCTCAAAATGCATTCTGTGATTGTGTGTTCCTCTTAGATATTTCTTCAGAAATGCAGTAGCTCTGCCTCTCTGTCTGGGTTTGGCCAAGTTGAGGAGGTTTCAATGGTCAATGCCCTTCAAAAGGAAACAAGCCCCTCAGTCCTGAGGTCACTGGAGGGGGACAGTAAACAAATGCATGAAAGTGCCCTTTGCCTTTCCCATGTTGGCCATTTGAGAGAGATAAATCTAAAAGTGAAAGGTTGCTCAAATGCATTTGGCATTTTTTTTTTTTATGTGTGGATTATTTATAGTGTATCATGAACCGAGCTGGAAAATGTCAGTGGTGTAATGAGGCACAGCATTAGTAGCATTTTGTAGTCATTTAAGCAAGATGAGAATAATGCGAACAGAAAACTGAAGTTAATGTAGATAAGTAAAAAGTAATGACCAGAGCTGGACTGCAGGGGTCTTTGTACGACCTCCAAAATGTTAAATTCCAGCAGTAGTAGTGTTGTTGATTGTCTTGGCCAGAACCACCAGCCAGTAATTAAAATTATGCAATTTGCTGCAGTTTTTAGGGGAAAGTCTGGTATTTCTCTGAATCAGTATGACTTATTTAGAGAACATGTGCAAAATCATATTTTTCTGAGCCCAGTTGAATTTGAAGAATAGGAGACAGTTTCCTGATTTAGTAGTTTAATTCTATTGATTTTTTTTTTTTCTTCTCCTTCCACTTAGCATGTATTCCAAAACACAAGGTCTTTCTGGCAGCTTGTCTTGACCCTTACTTTTTTGGCCATAATTCTTGGCTGCTTCCAGGCCTGTTGGGAACACTGCAGAGTTAAGTAGTTAAGCACCTGGGGTCAGATCAAGCTTTTTAACCATGCTATTTAGTTAGGTTTGTTACGAAGGGATGCTGCACTTTGGTTGCTTTAGGGGAGCACCATATCGGTTAGGGAAAAGAGCACATATGCAGTGATTTCTAACTTGTAGTTAGAAATGGCAAGATGGGGACTTCCAGCTCACGTGTTTTCATTGCTGGGGGCCTCTCCCTGCTCTTGTACAATAGGTGATAACTACATTCTGTTTTTTCTGCTCTTAGCAGAAATATGCCACTATTGCATCGTGTTGGGATATTTTATTGCGCATTTGCAGAATATGTCACGTTATTTTGGTGGTTGTCATTTTGAGGAAGAGACAACTGGCTGTTAATTCTGGTGCATCTGCTGGAGGGGGAGTAACTTCTTACATGTCCTAGCAGGACTCAGCAGACCTTGAGTCGGTGGTATAGGGCATATAGTTTTGTGAGACTTTTTCAAATCCAACAATATGAAATATGAAGTCTTACTGGGGGAAAAAAATAAATTCTTCTATTTCTGTGCAATCCTCCTATAGAATTGTAGAATTGAGGTTGGAATAATGGAGATTTTTCTGTCTAGCTCGCTGCTTAAAGCAGCACCAACTCTGCAGTTACATTATGTTGCTCAGAGCCTTTATCAAGTCAAGCTCTAAATATCTCCTAGGATGGAGACCTCACAACCGCTTGGTATCTCTTCCATTTCTCAACAATTATAAAGATTTTTTTTTTTTTCCTCATTATCTGGTTAGAACTTGTCCTTGCTGCACTATGTCCTTTGTCCGTTGCACCTGCACTGGACTTCCAAGGAGTCTGTCTCCATAACCATATGTCAAGTAGTTGAAGATAGTAGTTATATTTTTCCTCCTCAACCTTCTTTTCTTTATTCAAGATGAGTAATTCCGGCTCTCTCAGCCTTTGCTTGTGTGCAGACTGCAGTTGTCTGGATATCCGTCCGCTGGATACAACCCAGTTGATCAAGGAGCTCCTTGCACTGAGGAGCCCCAAGCTGGACAGAGTGCTCCAAACGTGGCCTCACACAAGCTCAGCAAGGGGGAATGATCATCTCTGTCAGGCTGCTGGCTGTGCATTTGCTCATGCAGCCCCCTATGTGAGCAGCCACCTTTAAGAAAGGGCATAATGCTGGAGGATTGGCTCATTCTGTGCTGTGGAAATTTTGGAAATTTTCTTTACCATGCAGGTTGTCCAAGAGCTAAGCCATTGTAAAAAAAAAAAAAAAAAAAAAAAAAAAAAAAAAAAAAAAAAAAAAAAAAAGTAAAGCAAAAAATCCGCGATGAGTTACATCTCAGAGTTGTGCCTCTAAACCTGTTCCATATTACCTTTGATAGCGATCAGTGATGACCTTAAACATTTAACATGCAGCATAGTATTATCTAGATGTAATTAAATGAATGAGCAAGTACACATTGTCGCCAGTTCCTTTTGATTATTGCAGGCCTAATCTCTGAAAATAGGCGTTACTCAGGCCTTTGGACCAAGTTCATGTGTTAGCACTTGATTTTTAGGTTCCCTTGTGGGAAGACCTGATGAAACCTGCTGGTGACATGTAATTACTTACCTGTGTATGGTAATAGATAACTCTTATCTTTATTTTATTTTATTTTATTTTTTTTTGAAACAGAATTATATCCCCAGTTATTTATCTGAAGGCTTGTTTCTGTCCTCTGGGTGTACTTTTCTTCCAGTGGTTTCTTTGTCCATTTTTCCCAGTACTAATATTTTTCAGGACTGCGCAGCACAGACCATGGTATAGAGAATAATTTCTGTTTCCCAGTGGAAAGTGCCATGCTGTTGCGGGACACAGCTCTGCACAAGCAGCAGCAGAGCTGGATGCAAACTCTGAGCGTACTGTGGTGCCACAGGTCAGCTCGTTGATTAGTTGTTGATCAGTTGTTTGCTTTATCTGGTTTGCACCACACCAGCTTTTTCACGCCTTGCATTTCTCTTGTGATGAAGCTCCTTGGAGTTAACAGCTGAGGCTGCAAAGCAAGTTTCAACCACTTGTCCTGCTTGTAAAGACTGTGGTTGCTCTTCTCTGAAGGAATCAACTGCTACGTCATTTGCTTTGACTACACCATTACCTCAAGGAGCATGGTAATGGACTCCTTGCCCTCGCTGGGAGCCTCACATCTGGAAAGACGAGCAGCAGGATCAAATTAGTGCTGCGTGCCATAGCCATGGCTCAACAGGCAACTCATAATACTACTGTAGTCTGTGATACTGCCCCTGGCTAGGTGCTACTGTATAGACAGTTGACTCTGCTAAACAGCTCAGGTTCTTGTTTTGATGTAATAATTTGTAGTTGCGACAGAGTCTGTGCTTTCAGAGGGCTCCCTTAAAAAGAAAGAGGAAATATTTCTTATTTTCTTTAACTTGCTTTCCTCGGACAAATTCAAAACCCACTACCAAATCAAACAGCTCACACCATATCCCTGCCAGAAGCGGGGTTCTGTGGAGTGGGTGGCAACGACTCCAGAGTGCTCGCAACAAAGATGTTAATTTCTCCTTCTTGAGCAGACAAGGGAAAGGGAAGGAACGAGGTTATGTTTTCACCGCATTCTGAAGTACGTTAAAAAAGCTAGACCCTGCACGTACCATGGTCTAAAGACCATGTGCTTAATGGTGTGTGTGTGTGTGTGTGTGTGTATACATATATATCTGTGTATGTATATATTTTTTTTAAAGAAATGCACTACAATTTAGAAGGTGGCTTAGTGTCTTGTGCTGGTCACGCTTTGTACCTTGGGCCAGTGGGACTTGTCCAGCTGGTCTTCCAGCCAGCAGCAGGATGTGGTTCTGTACAAGTTCAGTCTGGTCCCACTGATGCTCCCATTGTCCCTTCTTAGTCTGTCTCTGTGCTGTCTTGTCCTTTCTTTTTATCCAGTGTGGAGGCTTGTGTGACATCAGTTTGTCGCCATTGCCTCTTACATTGATGGGTGCCCCAGGGAAGTCTAGCTCTGTCTTTACTTCCCTTCCTTCCCTCTTCAAAGTATTTATACACATTGATTTAACCCACTTCTCCAGGCTAAACAGCCTTGGCAATCGCTCAGCCTCTTAATATGTCAGATGCTCCAGTCCCTATGGATAGGGAAGGCCTCTAAACTCTCCCAGACTCAAGGCTGGGAAGGAACCAAAGCTCCATCTTACACAGCAGGTGGGAATTTGAACAAAGGCATCTATAATCTTCAAAAAAAAAAAAAAGAGAGAGAGAAAAAAAGGGGGGGGGGTGCCATGGCACTTCTGTGATGTAGTTGCAGTGTTTGATGTGGCAGACCCTGTTTGTCAGCTCCGTTTCTATCTGATGTTTCCTGATGTTTCAGAGCTTGTGAAGTTCTGTAGTTGTCTGCTGCATGAGAGCTGTTAAACAGAAAGCTGCAGCCAACTGCTTCTTACTTGAAAGGTCATAAGGATATCGGCAATAGCGAACAAACAACATTTGTGGCGCTTCTTAGGAACTAAGCTGCACTGGTATGTTTTATGGGAAAAGAAATGCTTTTGGCTTAACTGCTTTCGCAAGGAAATCAGCCTTTTAGGAAGAAATGTGCTTGAGTTGTTGAAGCTGTGTTGTATTCTGAATGTCGTCCTATGTTTATGATGACTTTTTCATTATAGAAAACCCAGGCTATTTCTCATAAAACAGGCTTATAGTCATATTTTCTCTCAATTTACCCTTATTTTGCATTGTAACCACATTTAGAATGCTGTAGTTCCAATACACGTTGCCCTGAAGATAACTTTAGCACTGCGCTGTGAATTTATGCAAATCCTATTTTGGACTACATGCTTGCTAAGAGTAAATGTGCCTGTTGTGAGATGCAGGAGACTGATTTCTGCATTTAAAAACAGAAAAGTGAAAAGTCTTTCTGTGGATTTGATATATAAAATTATTTGCTAGAGTGGTGAGAATCTTCCTCATAAAAGAAAGAAATTATCCGTGAAGATATGGACTGACGTGTGGAACTCGTTAGCCTTGCTGAGCTCAAAGAGTCTGTTTGAGCAAGTGCTAGACCCTTTTGCATCAAGGGATCGACTGTAATATTCTGTATTTGTCTCTGGTTGAGTGTTGGATGATGCAGACTGCAAATGTGTAGAAAACCTTGTATGTCCTTGTTCTTCCGGTTAATATTTTCAAATCCTTAATATCTGCACAGAGAGCAATGGAACAACTGTGGAAAAAAGTATTCCTCTGAAAATTTATTTTCTTTTTAATGTAAATATGTCTCTTTGCTTCCATCATTTATGATGTTAGGGTTTTTTGGTCACCCTAGAACATCCAGAACATTTAGCCAGCAAAGGGCAAAACTTCATCCTTTGCACATGAGCCATTTCTTGATTTATAATAATCTTAAAGACAGTTTCAGAGACTGCTGGAAATCACCATTTTTGGACATGGTTGGACAGTGTTTTTTTCTATAACCTAACTAGGAATGACCAAAAATGGTACTGAATATTAGCTTAAATATAAATTGATATGATAACAGTCTGAAGTATATTTACTGCTGGTTTGGATTCGCCCATCTTTTTAGGACATGGGTGACAACGTGCTTGAACTAGATTCATATTTCATGGGTCTTTTGATATTCCTTACGATTTTCTTTTTTTCTAATTTCTAGGACTAATTGCTTCCTTTTCAGTTTCCTTTAGTAACCTTTACTCGTGCCAATGTTTCATTTCATGTGCTAAAAATAGGAAGAGCTGCTCCTTTGCAGTGAGAGCAAGACGGGAAGCTGCCCCATTGCTTTGCTGCTGCTGCAAGCAGTGGTTTGCTGGCTGCCGTAATCTCGGCGCTGTGAAAGGGATTCAAGCTTCAGGGATCCTCCAGGCGGATCCTGGCCCTCCATCCCTTGTTTGCTTTGGGAGCTGCTTCTCCGGTGATGGAAGCAGCAGAGCGGGCAGTGGTCTGCCTCGTGGCTGCTGCAGGTTGGACTAGCAGAGTCGTGAAAACTGCAAAAAGAGAAGAGGAAGGAGGAAGGCAAGAAATGACGGCAAAAGGAAGTGTGTGTCGTTTCCTGAGGTGAGACGTGCAGGACTACCAAATGGTTTGCTGCAGGAAAAAAGAAGCTGACTGGAACTTTGTTATACATATTATAGGAATTGTTGGAGGTTTCTCTTCCTTAGCTTGTTCTCTGCTGACTGTTTTGTGATGAGCGTTTTCACTGATGGAAATAAAAGAAAAAAAATCTGATGCCCACTAACAGATTTTTTTTATTATTATTATCGCATAGGCCTGAATCAAATTAGCTATAAAATGTGTTTCTTTTGGAATCCAACTGGAATTGTGTCTATATTTTTACAGCTTTAGGGTGTATATACTGTAGTAGCATTGGTATTTACAAAAATACATTCTTTAATAGCATAACAGTAATACTTTAAACAAAGCTGCGTTTAAGGTTATTATAGACACAGAAAAGGCAGAGTTACTGAAGGTCGCCTTTGCCTCAGTGTTTACCACGGGCAGCCCTCAGGAATCCCAGACTACTGAAACAAGAGAAGGTGCCTGGAGAGAGAAAGACTTGCCCTGGGTAGAGGAAGATTGGGTCAGAGAGCACCTAGGGAAACTTGACATCCACAAATCCATGAGCCCTGATGGGATGCACCCCAGAGTGCTGAGGGAGCTGGCGGATATTATTGCTAAGCTGCTCTCCATCATCTTTGAAAGGTCCTGGAGAACGGGGCGGGTGCTGGAGGACTGGAAGAAAGCCAATGTCACGCCAGTCTTCAAAAAAGGCAAGAAGGAGGACCCAGGCAACTACAGGCCAGTGAGTCTCACCTCCATCCCCAGAAAAGTGATGTAAGAGCTCATTGTGGCAGTTGTCTCCAGGCATGTGGGAGGACAAGAAGGTGCTCAGGAGTAGTCAGCATGGATTCACCAAGGGGAAATCCTGCTTGAC
>VZSV01000012.1:3920991-3965294 GCA_013398735.1 Nothocercus julius
CTGGCACAGGCTGCCCAGAGAGGCTGTGGAGTCTCCTTCTCTGGAGACCTTCCAAACCTGCTTGGACGCAGTCCTGAGCCACATGGTCTAGGTGACCCTGCGTGTGCAGGGGGGTTGGACTAGATCATCTCTAGAGGTCCCTTCCAACCTTAATGATTCTGTGATTCTGTATGGTATTGTATGTGTGCTCTTTCCCTTCTTTTCTGGATTGTGTATTTATATTACTTAAAATCCCTTGTATGTCTTGTATGTACTTTGACATTATGTGAAGACTTCTCTGCCAACAAGATAAAACTTTTGAAGAAATGAATAGGATAGGAGAAGCTATTCTTTTCTCTCCAATAGTATGTCTGTATTATATTTATATGAAAATGTATGTATATTTAATGCCTTCTAACCCTAAAATTCTTGCTTAATAAATGTGAAATACTATTTGTAGATTTTTTTTTTGACAGTTGTTTTGTGCCTTTTTCACCATAGTGAAGTGTATCAATCCACAGACAAATACCTTTAGCCTCTTGCTATAGAAACAAACAAAAATCACAATGTACCTTCAAGATGTCTTTTTAAACTTTAAAAATTTTATTTTTTAATGAAGATGAGACATGTTAAGCAGTATTTAACCTCTGGCATTGCTTCTTGGATTTCTTAGTGACAGCTATCAGAATCCCATCTATAAAGAAGACACAAATGAACTTGAACAAGTGCGTGCAGCCACTCTAGCTGAAAGGTGCTTTGGCTTGCCTTTTGTGGACACACTAAAACAGGGCTATAACGTGCCAAAAAAATGCTGGATTATGAGGAAGAATGTTTAAATTTAACAACTGTAAGTTATTACTTTATACTTAATAATAAAGATCCTCCTTTTAGAAAGCAGGGGCACTTTTGAGGTAGCGAAGGAGAGTTTTATTAACTGTAACAAGAATGCTAAAGAATTATCCCTGACATTGACATGAAGTATGAGTTTGTTTATTTTTTTTCTTTTTTAATGTTTTGGGGTTTTTTTAATCTATGGACTCACTATAGTAACTTTTTGTTTTGGCTGACACTAGTATGAGAATTGCAGTCGTTGCTCTCGCTTCCCCTTTCCTAGTAGTTGTTGAAACTTCTGGCGGGAGGCTTTCCTTTTTCTGCTTTCCAATTCAATGGAGAAATAAGGAGTTGAAACTCAATACATTTTGAATTAATAAACCCAGGTGTTCATTCGTACTCTTCATTAGTACTTAAGTCATGCAGGTGCCAAAAAAATTTTGCCTGTGTTCTTATGGTGCATGCTGCAGTGAAACTATTGACTATAGTGAAGAAGCAGGGGTAGATGTTCTCAAATCATTTAAGAAGACTTAAAATGCTACATGCAAAATGAAGTGTGAAGCAGTATATGTGGTAGTTCATGGTATGGCAAATGGAAAGAGTTTCATTTGCAGGCAATATGCAGATTTACTAGACTGCCAGTGTTGCCAGGTATGTTCAAGAGTATAAAATAAATCCCCTGAATTGTTGTGTAGTCGTTTGCCCAGCCTAATGACATAGTGCTATTAAAGTGCTTTGATATTTATTCATAGTATCACTTATCTGTGCACAGTTATGTTAAGGACATGATTACAAAGCAGCCAAGTGTGCTGAGAGCTCTCAATAGCTCCATTTAGATGGACTAGTTCAGTTACAACGTGGAGAAAAAGCCTCTTTTATTGCTTTTATTGTTTTCTTCTTTAAGCTCTGCAAGGAGCAGCTCATAAAAGCTCAGCTTGCAGCTGATTATTTAAAATGCACTGTTGATGTTTTGGAGACTTGCATACTTTTTGGACACGTTGCTGTAATGGAAGGCTAAATCTGCCCGTTCTGTGTTTATTTGTATTTACGTGCTGAGCCTTGATCCATTCCTGGAGAATCCTTTTTCTTACAACACTAAGGTACAAATGCAGTAGCTCTAATAGCTAAGCCATTTCTGTGCATACTTTAAAGTTAAAAAAAACTTCACCACCAGTCAGGATTACCAGATTTGCTTGGTACTGAATTTACCATCCCTTCAAATTGCCGGCTAAACCTGAGATGCTATTTCTTCATTCTTTCTATTATTTCATTTACAGTTGCACAGATTTAACTTTTGTGAGGCTGTAGACACAAGGCTGGTATCATTATAAAATGTGTCCTGGCAGTGGCAGGGGATCATGGAGGAATACCATCTTTTAGGTGCCCAAAGTGACAAATACTTGTCACCTAGGTGTTTGATTTTGTTTTTTTCTCCTTCTTAAAAAAATGTGTTAATGGCAGTGTTTCTGTGCACTTTTGTAGCTTGTTGTTCTATTTCCTGTCTAGAAATGATCTTTGAAGGATTGCATAAACTTATTTTACTTTTTTCTCATTGGTAATTAGTTCAATCAACTACCTGTGAAGTAGCATCAAGCACAAGAGACAACCTGGCTGCCTAAGGAGAAAAGAAGGAAGGAAGAGAAACTAGAGGGAATGCAGCTCAATTTCTGTGGTTTAATAACTCACTATCTGGCAATTGAGGTTGAAGAAGTTGAGCTATTAGTCTGACCAGTTGACAGATAATGTTGCTTGATTAAATCAATTTAGGGATTAAATGAAGGATTTTTTTTTGCCTTGCATTTGGGACTGGACAACTTGTTTGTTACTGTATTTCATTTCAACACTTTTAATGCATTTGAAGCTGTTTGCTTGCTTGTGCACAACATTACACTTACCAGAGTAGGTAAAATGTTTTCGGTAACAGCAGAAGCTTCCCCTGCACCACCATCTTCCGTTGCCTTGGACCTAATCTGAAAAACTTGTGTCAGATGTCAGTCTTCTGTGCCAGTATTTTTTCCTAGCAGAATAAGCTGTGTAATTCCTCTTTTTTAGCTGTTTTCAATTGCTTATTACTGCTCATAGCACGTGTCTTTCAGTTACGACCTTTATTTTAATTCTTCAGAAAAGTGGAACTTTGAAATACTTTTAAAGGTTAAAAATAGGTGGCTTTATTTTAAACTGTTCTGCAGTGGAAATGTTTAATATTAGAAATAGATGTGTTCCAGGTAAATATGTTTAAGTTTTTTCTTTTTTTTTTTTTTTTTTTTTTTTTTTTTTTGTTTTTTTTTTTGTTTTTTTTTGTTTTTTTGTTTTTTTTTGTTTTCTTCCATTTCGGAGAGAAAATCATTTTATTTCACAGTAGTTGGTTACTTGCAAGAATCCTTATTTTGCACATGCTTAAAACAATTTGTATTTTTATTTATTTATTTATTTTTAGAAAGTCACAGTTCAGTAAGACTATGATATATTGGCTCCTTAATGAAGATAAAAGGTGGTTAAACGTTGTGGGATGACTGGTGGTGCCTCCTCCCTGCCGATCATCTGATTCTAGGGACTTGTGTTCAAATCCACATCTATTTACGTCTCCGCTGAGTCCTCCTCTTGGAGCTGGTGGGAACGAAGAGCAGCTTGGTGGGTTTCAAACGTGTGGTGCTGGCTGGATTTCCGCAAGGATTGTAAAGCCACAGCATGCGTGGGATATTGCTGCTTGCCTTCAATGTGGAGCCTGTAGCCTCTTGCTCTGGCCTCAGCTGAACGGCTGGGTAGCAGAGACAGCAACAGAAGAATGTCCCGCATATGGTCTTAGATGCTGGAGTTGGGCATTCTCTGTAGGGCTGTTAATAAAGCCTTTTGTACCTGTGCTTCAGATTCTGCAGCCAAGGGGAACTGCTTGCTCTGATATCAAGAACTTTGATAGCTAGTAAGAATCCTGGAAGATAGTGCACAAAAACGGGAGGAAAAAAATCCTACTTTTACAGGTGTTGAATCTTTTGAATTCTGTTTCTCTTTTGAATTTCTGTTCGCTCTGATCCCTGCCCATCCCTTCCCTCTGCCCTGCATTGAAGTCAACCCTCCTTTTCATTGAAGATGTCCAGGCGCTGCTCATTTGTCTCTCTGCCCCCAAAACAGCCTTAGATCGGTGGTGATCTTTGATTTATGGCAATTTTTCCACCTTTCCATCCTCTGTTCTTCTGTAGGAGACCTTCTCTTTCTCTAGTTAGTTATGCTGTGATGATGCACTTCAGCAATTTTTACTCTTTTTTTTTCTTATCTCAGCATAATTTTGCTAGTAAATGTTAGATGATCAAAGCTGTGGCTCCCTCCTGGTGTCATTCTTGCCACTGAAATGTCTGGTCTCTAGTCTACAAAACAGTGACTAATAGTTCCTGTCATTTGAGCCGCTCATTTTCTGAACCCACCTTCTTGCCTATAATTAACTTGTTTAGCTTGGAATTATTGTTTATTTAACGCAGCTTTTTAAACATAATGTTCCAACTACAGGTTTCTTCGTTTCGCTTTTACTAGAATAGTTTAATACAAGTGTACAAATGAACTGTGTTTACTGAGTTTAAAAATAACAGGAAAAAAACATTTTTGACAACCTGTGTGTTTGTGGGTTTTTTGTTGTTTTTGTTTTTTGTTTTTTCTTTACGCTGATGAGGTGAGGCATTTAAATTTGAAAGCTAGGTCAAAAGATTATGCAATCTTGAGACCCTAAATATAGACTGGTGTAATGACATAGAAAGATCGATCTCCATGCATAAGTTCTGATTAAGTATTTTTCTTTGGTCCCTATTTTGCGCATGCAGTTTAAAATTATGCTGGAAACCCTTTGCTTGGAAAAACGGTCTTGCTGATTTTCCTATCTTTATGCTATGTGCCAATTTAAATCAACATATAGCATGGGGGTTTCTTTATGTGGTTGTCTGGATGTGGGCGTCTTTTTCTTCTTTTGGTTTGTTATGTTGCTAGTAAAATTAGCCATATAGTCACTGTAAAGTTTACCTTTTTTTTTATTTTTTATTTTTTTAATAGTAGTGGAATGGGGTGACGATGTTAAAGCAGTATCAGAAGATGAAGCCGTGGTGCTGGTGAACCATCAAGCAACAGGGGATGTCTGCACTCTCATGATGTGCCTTCAGGATAAAGGCACGGTAGGCTACAACGGGGGAGCGGGTTGTCTTCTGTGTATCCTCCTCGTTGCCCTTTGTGTGCTTGCATCTCTGTGTGGTACATGACTCTGTGTGTGTTCATCCATCAAGAAATCCTCCGGCCTTAAACAAGAAGCTTTTTTGTTTAGATTTGGTTTGGTGTGACAGCCAGTAGCGCGGAGCAGGTGAGAGATGGTAAATGTTGCCTTCAAAGGTCAGATACAAGCTAAGTCCATGTGGATCCTGTCTAGGTTAATATGGAGGGAAGCAGATCTCCTTGCGGATAATCATTGTCTCACGCCATGCCCTGCTGCCGTTCATCGAAACTTGGCTTAAACCAACATAGGTTTAGTTCCATGCCTATGAATTTTTTTTTTCATGATGCCAGAAGCAAGCTGTGAATGGCATTTTGGGTGGGAATTCAAAAATCAAAAATGCCTTCGCTGTGAGAGCATGCCCAAGCCAAGGTATCCGAAGACAGAATTCCTTGAGCTGCTGATTCTACGACTCTTAAGCATTTCTTAAAGAGAAGCGCAACTCGTGTCAGTCACCTCACATGTTGCTCTTCTGAAATGCCACAAACAGGGAGTTTAATGTTGGAGACTGCCAAGTGGGTTCTGAAAAGGAGTTTATATTTGTGAGGAAATTGTGAGGATGGGCTGTATGTCATTAGGGTGCAAAGTGTGAGAGATATACCTTGCAGACTGAAAAACTCCATACTGAGTCAGTTGTATATAACATAAAATGTGTAACTTAAAATTTCTCCTGATACCGATGTGTGGGAAATGAGTAAAACAATTGTTCTTCCTTCCATCTCCACAACTTGTAATTGCCCCTTTATTTTTCGTAGTATATATTAATCTAGATTTTGCATACACTATGTCTAGGTGATTAACATTTTTATGGAATTTTCCCCAGATCTTACTTGTGACTGATCTGGCACAAATATTAAGTTATGACTAAGAATGTGTGAAAAAGCCAACTGTGATTGCCAAAGAGACTTTCTACTTCTTTTTCTACTATAGTGCAGAGAAGATAGTGTTCTAAAGGTACCTTTAATAGCTTTAATTCCTGTTGGAATTGAGGAAGTTACGTATTTTAGTACTGTACTCAAATGAGTAGAAGGACAAAATAAACTCTTGGGAATTTTTAATTCCCATCATCGGAACTATCCTTAGGACAGTCTTTTGGGATCAATGAAGATGCTGACTTATGGAGGTGCATTTAATGTTACCTTGAGTTTCAAAGTTTCAGATGCTTTAAAAGTTTTGAGTATTGCAGAAATTCATTGATTCATGTATGTATCCTAACACAGTCACATGTGTATGTGAATATATTGTGTGTGTACGTGTAATCTAAACTATGTTTATCCAACTTCTTTAATTCCACAGATAAATTATCCAAATGAAACAAAAGTAGTAAAGACTTGAGGGCTGCAGTTATGAATGTCATTATAAAATCTTTAGTCAGAGCAAAGTAAGTTCCTGCAAATGTGAAAGACTCTGAAGAAAGGAGGAAAGTGTGGAGGGGAGAATAACCCTTACTGGGGGCACTTTTAGGTTTGGTGGCTTTCAGAAAAGCAATGCATCCTTAAAATCATTTCCCTCCCCTTAAGTAGTTGTAATCATTGCTGCAAAAATGAGAGTCCTAAGTCTCAAATGGATAGCTAACAAAAGGTACAAGTTTCAAAATATGCTTAAAATACTACATGAGTAGTACAAGTGGCTAAAAATAATGAGAAAGATAAAGATAGTTTATCCTTGATAGAAGCTGCTGTATCAGGTGTTTTTTAAATAGCATGCTTCATATTTCTGAAGAGACGTAAAGAATTGTTCTCTCTTTGAGAGGATGTGAAACCACTGGAGTAAAAAAACCTGTCCTAGAGAAAAAAAAATAAAAATAAAGGCAACTAAAGGCCCTCGCTGAGAAAGCACTAGCTGAAAGGCTGTAGTGTGGGGGAAAATTGTTCTCAGGTGATTTTACTGCAGGTTGCAAAACCAGGCTTCATTGCAAAGTTGCAGACAGGTGCTTGAAATATCAAAATCCGTTTTGTTTGAGTTGCTTTGATATGAAGTCCGTGCAGAATGAAAGGAAAGTAGGTCTGAAAATAGCCAGCTTTGTTATTTGTTATTGAATCAGGAAGAATTTCCTTCATATTCCAAACTTTCCTTAGTTAGGGAGGAGGAAGCAAAAAGCATGTGAAATGGTGTCCAAAAACTTTCAGTCCTTGAACATCTCATGAATCTGTGCTCAAACAGTTTTTGATATGTGTTCACTTAAACGTGCTTGAAATAGATGCAAGAAGCCACTCTTCTGAACAGAGCTGTTTATCTCCCGAGGATACTAAGAGAAGAGCCACCACTATCGTGCCCTTTCCTCTGTTCTGCTCTTGATGGCAGAGCAGAATGAGTCTGTTAACCTAGGGTGCCTGTTGGTTGCAAACAAGGTAACTAGGTGTTTATTACTCTTTGAACTCTCCCTTCTTTTTATTTTATGTAGTAGAATGTTTTTTGTGGTTTGATTTTGTTTTCCTCTTGGTGCTGTGTGCTGCTGTGTAGGCTCATAGGGAGATTTGACATCACCAAGCTCTGGAGTCTGTCTTGATCATAGCCCGCTCAAAGCAAACTGTCTGTGTCTTGGTTAGCTCTTTTATGTTGCACTGCTCTGCTTTGGCAATCACTCTTTCTCAAGAAGACTGATTTAGTCGAAGGCCCCTAGTTAGAAGGACATGGTCAGATGAGTTTCAGGCTCTGAAAAGCAGCGATAAAACTTCCAAGATTTTATCTAAATATGTCAGCTAACTGGCAAGCTGGTACACGATGATGGAGACTGGTATGGGAGGAAAAATGTCCCAGCATTGCTGGGACAGAGTTGTTCCTCCAGGATTGCCACAGTACATCTAGGGACCAACGTGGCTCCTCAAAACTTCCTTCTTCAGGGAAGCAGCCTATCTCCTTTGCTCATCTCCAGCAAAACGATGGTGGCCTGGTCTTTACTTGATGTAATGGAAGAGTCTTTGTCAAAAACTAAAAGTAGCAGGTGAGCACTGACAGTGATACAGCCATTGCTGAGGGCTAAAGCTTTATCTTTGGAATTTTAGAGTATTGTTGACTGGATGATGACCTAGACATGGTTGCCTACATCAGCATGTCTTCTGTGTGCGGAGAGGTGAGCATAGGCTGGTGGTATCGGGTGCCTTAGGGAGGAATAACTCTTCTCCAAAATGTTCTTCTTTACTCTTACCCTTAGTGTTCTAACTCCTTCATTTTTTCCCCTTCTGTTTTACTGAAATGGGGACAGTGTCCCTGTCTGCAGAGAAGAATTTTTGCTTTAAGATCCTGTTTCTTTGTAATATTACCTAAGCGATCGTTGTGTTAGAACAACTGGGGCTAATTTAGTCTCCAGTGGGGAGCTATATTGCGGAGCTAATGTTTTTTTGCCACTCACAAATAAGTAGGGTATCTTTTCTCCCTTGGACATTTTGCATCAACTAAGAAATGCTACTGCAAACAAGTAGAGATACCAGCACACCTCCCAAAGCAGAACCTTTCACCTCTGAGGGCTTTTCTTTTCTTTCAGGCCTGGTTTCTCTTCCTGCTACAGACATTGGAGGGTCCAAAACTGGTGCTCTTGACTTATCCAAACTTTTCAAATAGAAAAGTTTAGATGCTAAAGTCATTGATTTTTTTTTCATAATGTATTCTTCTGCAAAGATAGTTTGCTTCTGTACATGCCACTTACAAATAATCTTTCAGGTAAATGTATATCTACAATAGTAAAGCATCTCGGTTGCTTCTTGGCAGTTACATTCTTAAAATTGTATCAAACTCCACTTTGCTGGACATCTTCTCAGTTGTTTAAGGATAAGTAAAAGAAACAAGGTATGTAACAGTTATTTTTCTCCAAGTGTATAGCCCAGATTTCAATTATAGCTACTGTGATCAAAGAGGAAAATAGGTAATCAGAGCACCCTTAAGAGATAATTAGATAATCTTGGAGGAAAAAAAAAAAGTCTCCTTTACAAAAAGTTTGATAATATGCATTTTGTATCTATAACTTCATATATCAGAATTCCTGTGTTAAAATGTTTATTTCTGCACATTCTGTTTAGATGTGAAAAGAGACAAAAGCCACCACCACTCATTGCAGCAAATTATTTAGCTAGAAGTATGGTTGAAAGCATGGGTATGCCTTCAGTAGCCTTCTGAGTATTTCAGGCAGGCCTCTGACACTCAAGGGTAAGCATAGAATATGTGTTAGCAGTATGTGTAGTCAGCTAATGCATGAACAATGCATTGTATTTGCTGAAAGAATCTAGCTTCTTTATTTCCATATCTGTCCCAAGTTATGTATCTTAGACACATAGAAAGGCGCCAAACATAGCATGCCTGTTTAAGACTCAAACTCTTCTTCTGACCACTACAGAAATGCTGTGATGGATTTCATATTCTTTTTGATTGTGATAAATGAAAGAGAAGCCATATCATGTGGTTTTTCTTTTTACTGAATTTGGTGAAAATAAGCAACTAATATAGGAGTTCCAAGCCTGGAAAGGCAACTGCTGCCCCTCTGAAAATCTGTGTATAGGAGCAAGAAGAGAAAAGACTTTGAGGAGTAGCAGCTTTTCCATGCTCTTGTCACTTACTTATTCTCAAGTAACTTTTCCTATCCTAAGTCTCAAAGGACTAAACATATATAACAGTTGCCTTCATTGTTCTATAGAAGAAATGGTCAAGGTGAATCTAATGGCTCAACCTCTATTTTTACCTTCTTGACGTGCTCCTTGGTCTGGATCACTTAGCAGAATTGCTGAGGGATGCGTGTGGCTGCTCTGCCATGGGGAATAGACATTAATGGTATGTGGGCTGTAGCCAGGTCTTAATGAGTGCTGCTCTTCAAAGACAAGGATGAGCATAGAAGGGGTATACACATATCAGATGTGTGGGAGGAAAATGATCCTACCCCAAAGTCTCCCATGCAACAAAAATGTAAGGAGACCTTTTTTTTCATAGTAGACGTCAAACAGCTGGAGATTTCAAATACAAACCTGTATTTTTGTGTGTGTCCTTTAGCCAAAACTGCGAATGATTTGGGTTTGCAGTTCTGAATTCAAATTATAATGGGATGTCAGTAAGAAACATTGTGTGTAAGCATGCCATGGAAATGACTGCATTGGCTACTAGCATAGAACCATATGTTAAATTTTGAAAGGGTATTTTGTATTTAATGCTGCTCCTGGGGGAGAAGTCATTTAGCAGCTCTGCTGTTTCTTACTTTGAGGCCTAAAGGACTTAATTCCATATATTTGCTTGTTTATATTGGTGCTGGGAGGGTGCTTGTAGTAGCTTCAAGAAAAGGATGACTGATACATACGTGATTCTCTGCACACAATAATTATTAAGCTGCATTTTTTTTCTTTCTTTTTTTCCAGGTTGTCCGTCACATGATGTGGCTGATGGATCATATTTTTAAGTATACAAATTTTGGCATTGTCTCTCTAATCCATGGAGACTTCTTTATAAGACAGGTAAATAGAAACATACACGACAGTGCTTAGTTTTATCCTTGTATTTGGACCCTGGTGGTGTTTTGGGACTGGCTTCTGCTGAGTCTGCCTAGATGGACTGCAGGATGGGATAACTGTCCTGAAATGTGTATTTAGATAGAGCTTTGATATTCTGAACTACTACTTTATGCTTTTGTGATGTTTAAAGCTTCTAGTGCAAACATCTACAGGACTATAGCAAGATGGGAGAGTGATATGAGAGAGTGGTAGAACTGAAGTACACGGGCAGGCTTTTTTTTGTCTCCACTTCTGACTGCACGTTGACCTTCTTTCCTCGTTGACTTTGAAGCTGTGCAGTGAGTCTGGTTAGTTCCTTGCTCTGACTGTCAAGGTTAATTTCAGATAAGGAAATGCAGGACCATCCTTTTTGATGGTGACATGGTTCAGATCAGTTTAAACTGCTGACGAACTCGCATAAATAGTAAGGAATTGATTCTTTAAGGTAAATTAATAATTGATATGTATGTTAGAGTATTAATATGCTGCATCCTGAATATTAATGAGTGGAACAAATCAGTTGCTTCCCACAACTGGAGGGATTTGTTATTTGGTAGCTGATGAACAAGCTCACGCTTTTAAAAAAAAAAAAAAAATTAATGGTGAGCATGGATCTGGTTCCATTTGTGTGCATAATGACACCTTGCATACACATTTCTTTCCCTTGCTTATTTTTATCTGGGCTTAGAATATATGGACAGCCAGAGATAATTCATGTATTTTAACTTTACAGAGAAAGAGAAGCTAGAAGCTAATTTAGTTAGAATTAAACAATTTTATATTCATTCACAGCAGCATACTGCTACAGTGAGATTGCTGGCTGAGAGACTAGAGGCATGCCTATAAAACCTCAGGCAAGGTTATGTAATAAAATGAATGTCTCGAGATACACAACTGTGAACTACGAGAGAGTGCTGAAAAGAATAGGACTTGACATTTTGTAAAATACAAACCCATTTCTGCAGTTCAAATTCACACGATACCCATTTTGAAGTACACATGGCTGTCAGCTGTTTAATTGTAGTTTCTGAATATATTGCTGAAATTCCATTTGCAAACATAACCAAATCGTTACTGAAGTACAGAAAGTAAGACTTGTCCTCGTTTTTGTGAAGTGGCAGAGATGTGCAACACAACAAATAAAATGTTACCCATCCTGAATCTAAATATAAGTGGACGGAACATAAAAATGTGTCCTGACTATTTGCATTTCCCTGACGGGTATAGCATAAATACTTGAGTGAGTGATCATCCTTCACCTAGCTATAAAAGGGCCTTACTAGTATTTGAGTGAGCAAATAACTTCACTTTTCTGTAAAATAACAAAATTTGATCATGGCATAATATATTGTCTGTTTAGAAAAAATGTATATTAGCCTCCCTCTCAAGAGCAGGGCTGATAGCAATTTTAGGAATGCTTTTGATGTCTACTGCAAGTTGGCTATTGAGAAGTTTCCTAGGAACTGTCTCTGTCATCCATTTGCCATTCTGGTGATGCAAAAGGCATGCCATCCTAAAGGATTTGGCAGAAGTTTGCTAATACCTGACTCCTTTCCTGTAAAGGAAAGGAAGTTCAGCCTGTTGCCTGTGACACTGCTAGACTAGCTATGATCTTGAAGAATGGGCATTTCTTTTGCTTCCATATAACTTGCTCTCTTAAAACCTCCCAATATTTGCTAAAATTCAGTTTATCCACTAGTCATATTCTTTAAGTATTTTGGGTTTTGGAAAGTTTTAATATCTAATGTGTGAAAAAGTTTATTGTTCACTGCTCTTTTCTTAACTACTGTGCTATCCTGGAGTCCTGTGGTCTGGTGTGAAAGGATTGTTTTAACTGAGGAACTTCTTTATGTTGCTCCCTAATTGAATTATTATGAGCAGGCAGAGCTTTTTCCTTCCCTTTTGAAGAGGTAAGTTAGGAAATAATTGCAATGATGAGATTTCAAAATGCAGCCGAAATGCTTTCACAGAACTTGTCTCCAGTAAATTACTACTTAGAGTTGCCTTCCAGTCAAGTCTGCCACCACTACTACCAAACCCCTAAACCAAAAAAAAAAGAAGAAACAAAAAATAACTGTAGCAGAAGATTTATGTCAGTATCCTTTAAGCCTTCAGAGAATAAAACTGCCTCTGCTTAGGAAAATTTAAATGTTGGACTTTTGAGTCTTTTGAGCAATTTGGCAAAGTGACTTTAGAGCTCTCAGAAATATAAATTGTTGTAAATTCATGCCTGTGAAAATTAGAGAGGCTTGCTCCTGCTGTGTGTGGGGTAGGAAGAGAGAAGATGGCTATTGTCAAGATATTTCTGCAGTAATTAAGGACAAATGGTACTGTCTTTGGCCTTAACCCTTTGTTATGCCCATACTCAAAGTAATTAATTCATCTTAATGTTATAGTTTATACAATTGCTTGGCACTTTCAAATACGTCTTGTATACCTTACAGATGATTTAAACAGCAGTTTGACACACCATAACACTGTATGCCAAAGTATGTCTAAAATGGAAAAATGAAAAGCTTTTTTGGTTGTGATTAAACTGTATTTTACACTAGATGAGCATATGAAGTATTTTTGTTCAAAATATTCTTCTCTTTCAGTTGAGGGTTGAGGCAAATGGCATCTGAAGAGCCTGAATGCAGATTTTGCTTGCTTCCAGAAGAATAAATTTTTGGCCATAGGTTTCCGTTTTGTGCAACTTTACCAGGTTGCTTTGCACTGAAGAGATTTGTGACCACTTGTATTAAATAAATAAATAAAAGCTCCTTTTCTGAAGAGAAGGTGTGCTAATTCTTTAAGGAGGAAATATGAACAGCAGCAGCAGACTCTTTAGATTCTCCCACACCACTCCCTTGGTCCTTCAGGCTTAGTTATCATCTGGCCCTACCTTACACACTGCTAACTGACTGACTATGACCAACCAGAAGTAGCTGCTGCACAACATCCTTGCCTTGAATGCCTCTCACTTTCCTTTATACATTCCTTTTTTTAAAGTTCCTGCAAAGCAAGTTACTTTCCACCTAACAGCCTCTCCTAGAGAAAGAACATCTGTAAATGTTACAGCCCAATATTTTTTCTTTTTCAAGTGAGTTCATGTGGAAGAAAAGATCCAGTCATTAAACGTTTTCTTCAGTGTGCTAATTCCAGTTAAAGCTAAGGATTCAAGCAGCACAGTGTTTTGGAGAGTGTAGAGAATTCTGTGATTTTTAATTGTGATGACTAAATTAAGGTTTATTCTTTATGTCTAATTTTATCTTATGCCATCTGTGCAATTCTAATATGGGATAGGGTACAAAGTTATACAGAAGATAATGGGTGTTATTCAGAGGCAAGTGAAGATGTTGCTTAGCTTGCGCACATTACTGACAGTCTGGGGGCAAGAAGGACAGAGCTTAACCTCTGCATTGTATTTGCAGGATTCTGCTTAGTAAATTTGACTTGGAAACTGGTAATAAGTATGGAATTATGTAAGTCTTGTAGTCCCATTATGTGAAACTCCCATTGACAGTCCAGAAATGACACTTAGAGAAGTGTTCAAACTGAGAGTTCTATCCTCACTTTCAAAGAGTTCTTACTTTTGTTTTGTCTTTCTCTAAAGTTACACTAACTCGGCCACCAGTGGAGGACATATTCTATAGCAGAGCTTATTTATATCTCTAAAAAAAAAAAAAAGTCTTAGAATTGTCATACTTATCTGTCTAACATTCTCTTAAGCATTCATTTTATTTAGGTAATGTTTTATCCCTTATAGGGAAGAGCACACCGTGACCAGCAACTTGGGTTACTCAAGGAGCATCTAGAAAAATATTACAGAAGCCGTAATCGGAAATGGATTGTTTTATTTCCAGAGGGTGGCTTCCTTAGGAAAAGGAGAGAAACAAGTCAGGCATTTGCGAAGAAAAACAATTTGCCGTTTCTTAAACATGTCACCCTGCCAAGACTTGGGGCAACAGAAGTAATTCTGAAAGCGCTTGTAGCTCAGCAGGAAAATGGAGCTATAGCAAGTGGAAACACTGTGATAAAAGGTAAAGATCATTTAATCTTATGGATAAAAAGTAAGTTGATTGTTCAAGATCTATGAGTTATTAAGCAAAATCTTTGTCAGTGTTGAGTTGAAGAAGTTTGTTTTAAATGTCACAGTACATCTAGAAGTCACCACCATATTTATATAAATATCCTTATTTTTGATTTCTTCTTTAATTTTATTTCTGCTTAATTTTTCTTATTTAATATTTATTGATGTTGTGAGACAAAAAAGAGAATCTTAATTTTAATGTAAGTTGGTCCAGATGATGGTTGCATGAGTGCTTGTTTCAGCAACAGTTCTAGGATGGTCAGAAGACGGGGCCAGTCCTTTCAGGAAGATTGATGGTCTGTGCAGTTTTATGATGCAGTGGAACTCCAATAAAAGTATTTCTGGGATATATAGTCTACTTTCAAGTTTCTGTTCCTGATTTTAAGTTTCTTTTTATACAGTACTGTGCAGACTCCAGTCCTCTCCTCAGACTGTTTTCTCCTGAGTCCAAGCTTTTGTCTGTTTTCTGTAGACTTTGATGATTGTCTCCATTGCTGAGAGTTAAACTGTCACTGATGTCTGTAGATTTGATGGATGGTTTGGGGTCTTCTTAATATAAGAGTTTATGTATAAAGTTTTATGTATAGGCCTTTTAGATCTGGAAGCGAACCATAAACATTCACCGAAGTACAAGTTTTACGCTTCTGTACTCTTAGATTTCTAATGCATTCACTGAATTTTAAGTCTGACCTTCGTGTGTGTTTTCTTTTTGTTGTTTGTTGTTGTTGTTGTGTCTTTTGTTTGTTTTTGTCTGTATATGCCAGGAAAAATACTATTTGATCTATTTGTAGCTGAACTATTTTAAATTCTCTCTTCCTTTAAGCTCACAGAAACTTTTTGCCACAATGAGATTTCCCCTTCAGAGCTGTATGAAGGGTATATTCTTGCTCATTTGTAAGACTCTAGCTCTCATCTTCTGCCTTCCAGATGCTTCCATACTTCAGTCTGGCCACTGCAAGAAAAGAATTTTTTAAAGAAAGTGTTTGTTCAGTTCAATGCAATAAATTTTTTTAAGGTTTTATTTTCAAGCCAGGCATCTAACAAATGAGTCATCCGTGCATCTGCTAGAACTTGGTGTAGTTTTTTACAGTGCTGGTTCCATCAGTGTCTTGCATAGAGGCTCTGCATAAGCTTTCTGTGTTAGGATGGTTGCCGATACAGAGCTGCTGTGCTCTTGAGAGCTACCATTTTAACTAGTTAGAAAATTCATTTAAAACCATCCATATAGATTTTACATCAGTCTGTTTTCTTACTACAATGCTGTGTATAATACTGGTTCAAAAAATGGAAAAGACAAAAGCATCCACAACAAAAGATAATTCCTTCTTCATGTCATGTTGTAGAGCGCCTTGGTCTGACACAAACCCTGGTGCAGAATAGTTGTTTCATCATGGCCCACCCTTCACCCCTCTGCCCAGTAGCTTGATTTGGGGATCATATATCCCCGGAATTGTAGCCTTCAAATATGACTTTAAGTAAACTGTACAGCAGCTCTGTGTTGTGCAGAGAATCTGTCTTTTTCCCTTTGTAAGGTTTATAATTTGATTTCTCTCATCTCTTTGTTAGAGAGAGGGGTTTATGCTGTGAAGTGTAAGACTCAAAAACTTCATTAGTCCTAATTATGATATTAATATTCTTAATATCCCATCCTCTATTCAGTTCTTGCACAAGCTGTGAATCTCCTGCAGATTTTTGTCTAGTTCTGCCCAAGGCATGTCACGGGAAGAACAGATGTTCCAGGGCTAGACGGTCGATGCTGCTTGATATTTTCATAGATAAACTGATCTCTGCTTTTCTAAGGCAAGCAGTCTCTGTCGTCTTATTTTTTTTTTCCTGTGAATTTTCTGAACCTTTTGCCATATATCTTCAGCTCTACTTGCAGTTCCAAATTTGAGCCCTCATTTATGCCGAGTTCAACTTCTGCTGGTAAAAACTGAGCTAAATGACTGAAGCCTTTGCTGCTTTTGCACCTTTTGAAGTAAATGTGTAATTATAATGAAAGTGTAAGGCTTTTTTTTTTTTTTTTAATGGATGGAAGGGTGTAAAAACATATAGGGAAGGCAATATCACTTAATGACTTTTTTGAGTACTTCTGAAGGTATAAAATAAAGACAAGGCATTTAAGTATTATCCATCCCTTAAGAAGTGGTACAGGAGTTGTTGCTGGTGGCAGAGGAGAGCCTCCCTCCGTAGGGATGCGCTGCGTCCCCAGAAGTGCTGCTGTTGCTGCCTTTGGTCCAGAATGGGCTTTTCATGTGGAGCAGAAACACAGACAGCATAAAAATACATGGTGGGTGTCCAGCAGCCCATAACCCTGGGGGCACCAATGTAGTTGTTTTTGACAGAGCACTCCCTCTCTGCTGTGGCTGCAAAAATAACATTTATTCAATTAAGAGGGAGTTGATCATGTAAGTTTTGAAACTTGCAAAGCGTTCTGGCAAAAATCAGACTTGTTTTGCCTTTCTGGCTGAGACGTGTCTAGGCTCAGTGCTTCTGAAGCAGCAGCTGGGGTTGAGTACCCCAACTGAGGGGAAACTGGCATTTTTTTGACTTATATTAGGCTTCTGTGGACTTGGTTATTTGGTTATGGCTGTATAATCACAGTGTTCTGTGTGATTTTCTGGTCTTGTCTTCACGTGCGTCTCGCCTTAGCCCTCCCAAGGAAGGTTCGTACCCCTTGTGCTAAGGCACATTAGTACTGTGAGGTTTGGATGCAGCTGCCCAGGAGAGGTCCCTGCAGGCCTGTTTTGAGCCTTTGCCCACTAATTAAAGAGAATCGGGGTTGTTTTCATTTGAGGCACTCTGAGAAATTAAAATCCTCTGCCTGTGCTGGAAGTGGCCAGCAGCCCTCGGAGGAGAAACCAGCCCTTAGCAAGAGGTCGGCTTCAGCTTCGGTCTCTGCCGCCCTTTCTTCTGATGGAGTCTCTGGCAGGCCCCGCTGCTTGGATCTCTCAGCAGCTGCTCGAAAGGGAGAAGGAGAAAGTTCAGAAAAGGGGCCTGGCTGCCAGACACATCTCTGGCAGTGCTGGCTCAACAACCCTTCTCCTGCTGCAGGCACCAAGGCCTGAGGTTCCTACCACGCTATAACCCGTGTTGCCATCTTTCTGAATTTCTGCAATTTCTGAATTTCTGGTTTGCTGCAAATTGGTTGTTGGTTCTTGTCCAAAGGTCCGTTGAGGCAGCAGGCAGCGCCATGGGAGACGCCGAGGTCCTGCCCCTCCTTGTTGCGGTGTCGGCACTTGTGTTTCTTCCCGGCTTGCAGAATCTGTTGGAGCTTTGTGGCTTTGGGAAGCAACAACACAAATGCTCCTGGGCAGAATACAGTGTAATATAACCAAGGGAAAAAGAAAAGAGAGCAGCCTATAAGGCTGCTTTTTTCTCCTCTGCTTTTTCTTTCTGGCAGAAACAAACTGTTTGGCTGAAGGTGGATAGATATATATATGTATGTATATATCTTTTGCCCAGCTTGGTGTCCTTCTTTAGGATACATGCTTTAAATGGTAGTCAAGTTTTATTATTTGTTTGGTCAATCCCAGTTTTATTAATGTTTGCATGAATAAAATCTCTCACTGGAATACTTTTAATATTTGCCTTTGGCAGGATGCGTTTCAAGGAAGCTGGTGCCTTTGCAGGTTTCAGCTGCTGACTTGGTAGGAGGGAACATCTTTCTGACTCATGTATTTTTCCAGATAGTATTTGTACTGCAATCATGAACGTATAGATAGCAGTTTTAGTGTCTTGAGTATTGTTCGTATACCTAAAATGAGTATTTCCAATTTAATTTTCCAAGAATCCTCAGTGACTTGTTTTTATTCTAGCAGCATGAGGTCTTGGATGATTATATAAGGCTTATTTTAAAACAGCATGTGCATCAATACATCTGAGACTGTGCGATGATAGTGTGTGGAGGTAGCTACTGTGGGACCCACTTGGTGGGAAAGAGGGCCTATGGAGGCTGAATTCATATTCAGGGATTTTGGTTGGTTTTGCTTTGTTGTAGCTTGGGCTAGAAGGGAGGGTAGAGCTGGTCTGAGGAGTCAGTCCCTGCAGTGCTTCTCCCCAGGGCCCTCCACAGCAGAGGGTAAGAAAGCGGCATACGAAAGGAGCACTGCTGTAGTCTTTCTGCAATGAGGTTTGCACCATCGTACACTGAGAAACCTGAAATACTGGCTAAATATTTAATACATGATTTAGAAACGTTTTACTGTAAATAAAGAGGTAATGTGCCCATATTTGGCTGGTACTTTTTAATTACAATTAATAATCTTTGTTGCTTTCTCACTTAGAAAATTACTTGTCTTTATTACTCATTCCTACTTTACATGTGGGAAAATAATAAGTCGACTGGCTTTGTTCCTAAACCCATTTCTAAATGAATGGTTTGGGAGAATGTGCTATTACTTTCATGCGAGCTTTTCCCTGATATAAAACATTGCTGCTTTTAAAATGAAGGGCTCCGCAGGCGGTGCTTTTCTTGAGAGTGCCCTGGCAGCTGCTCGGGGCCCCTCGTGTTGCTCTTTCACGTGCCTCCCGGGGCTTAGGCACGCCGCATGGCAAGAAGGTGACGCTGTGGATACTTCACCTTGACCTATGTAGTTTGCACTTTGTCAAATTTTGGAATAGCCCATTGCATGCTACTACTGAATGAAACCAGCTAAATATTAAGAAGTGCTGTCGAGCCATACTGGGGTGCTTTATTTGCATTTGTAGCGAAGGGGTTCAGCTTCACGTTGGTGAGCAGGCGCTCTGAAAATATGATAGCTTGCTAGAATGAGTCAGAGCACGTAGTAGCGGGGCTGCGGTTGTCTAGTCGTGTTGCAAGGTGCAAGGCAGGTGGGAACCCGTGCGTCAGCCCGTGCTTCTTCGGAGATCCTCTCGCTAGAGCTCCTGGCTGAGACTTTCAGTGCGAGATTCCCGGTTATCCTCTGCACGCTCGTGCAGCTGCCTCATGGCAGCAGCTCTCAGCAGCCTTTGGCAAGGGGCTCCCCGTGCTCTTCCCCTCTTCGTTTTGCCCTTTTCTCCTGGCTCCATTTCGATGTCTCTAGTTCTTGAGCTGAAAGGAAGGGGAGCAGTCTGTGTCTGCCCAGTCCTTTTATGCCAGCTGTGATTTTCGTCAGCCTCCACGGTGTTTCTTTCTGGCTTATTAGCTGTGCGCTGGAGGAGCCTTGTACCAGGACCCGACACCTCCTGCGTGTTCTTACCAACAGGTGCCTGTTTTTAATAGCCGACTTTTGGAACGCTTTAAGTTGTTGCTGGGCACGATGCGAACATGTGCTCTTACTACACCGGTCCAAATATAACACGACCTCAGATAGGAGACAGCTGCAGTTCCCGTAGAGCAGAGATAAAACTGACAAGCTGAGGGGCGAGTGCCATCTGGCAGCGCGCTGCCTCCCTGGCGTGCCGGCCAACCATGCCGCCCTCCCTCTGCCCTTAGATTCTCTCCTCTGGATTTGAAATTTCCATAGCAAATTATTTTCATCTGGTTTGACTTTTTTTTTTTCCAGCCTCTGGACTTTTCTTTCTTTCTTTTTTTTTATGCCTTTGAAAATCCAGCTGCAGTGTATGAAATAAATGAAATAAACCCCCCTTATCCAGCAACCCTACCCCAGCCTTGGGGCTAGTGGCCAAAGGGCTCTGCGTGGCTGCTGTTCTCTGGGACCTACCAGCAGGCCCCGAGAGCTCTTTCGAAGGCCTACCCGTACACAAACTTAAAGTGCAAACTGAGAAAGTAGAGTTTCATTTTCCTCTTTTACTATAAGGAAATGGGGAGGAGCACCCAGCATATGGGCCAACATGTCAATATACCCATACAGGGAGTGAAGTTGCGCTATTGTGTACTGCAGTACCTAAGCTCAGCAGAAACAACTGTGAAGCCAAAATGCTGCCTTTGCTGAAGAGTCTCTCTGTGCTATTTGATGAAATCTAAATTTAATATAGAGCTGCCTTATTTTATCATTTTTAAGCTATATTTGTGCTCAGTGATATCTTATAAAGTAATGTAAAAATGAAATAGTTATCAATAATTATCAAATCAATGGCTGTCAAACATGTCCTTTCTAGTTTAATTTTAACATCGCTTTTCTTTTGACCCTAGAGAGCAAATCCAAAGGCCTCCAGTGGGTGATAGATACAACCATTGCATATCCCAAAGCTGAACCTTTAGACATTCAAACTTGGATCCTTGGCTACCGACAACCAACAGTTACACACGTACATTACAGGTAGGAATATACCTTTTATTCTTGTATCAAACTACAGAGTCAAAAATGTGTTCAGAATTATTCAAAGCATGCTTTAGGCTATAGGAAATTGGGAGCAACACCTTTACTTGATGTCTTATAAAGCCAGGCAATTTGTTATTTAAATACAGCTTTCTTCTGAAATGTTCAGGGACAGTTTTATATCTTAGCACAGTTTCAATTTCAACTAAATTTCACTATCCTGTGGCCAACTGTAAACAAGGAGATTATTTGATGATTAGGTCATCTTTTCCACTTTTATGTTATGGTGCTAAATGCTGTGGAGGGGTACTTATATATGTGAAATTTCTGTGTTTAGTATTAAACTCTAAATATATGCCACTAAAATAAAGCTTGTTGTGTTTTTTTCTACATAAATACCACTGCAGAAAGAAGCAGGTGTCTTAGAGTAGTTACTTCAGTGACTGCAAGGGGAAATTGCTTCCCAGCATCTAGGCATTTAATGCAGCATCTGTGCTCGCCCTTTCCTAGTACCTTCACAGTACAAATAGCTCTGTATTGTTGCTGTTTTTTTTCTTGTCCATGGTGATGCTGGTCTGCATAAACCTTATTCCACACTGTAATTTTATGCATGCTCTAATAGCTAACTGGTGTCTTTGCAAAAATTGACAGGTACATTCTTCACTGGGTGTTATGTTTAGTTCCATCATGTAAGGAAAGCAACTTGCAGCTTTTTAAGGGAAACATGAAGCTTTTATCCTTGGAATTTGAAGCAGCCTCAACAGAGTGGGAGATCTCTATCGAGGAACGTGCTATCTTTCCATACCAAAAAGTCTGTTATCTTCCAATTCTTTATAAATACCAGAGTCTTTGAATACCACTTATTCCAGCTCTTTTACTTCCACTTGATAACTTCAACAGTACAGTTATGTGCTTCAGTAAAAAAAAAAAAACAACTCACGTCTGCTACATGCCAAGAATACCAAGAACTCAGAAGTGGAATAGAAGTAATCAGTATAAAAATAACATAAATCTTGACATTCCAAATTATGAAGCTGTTAGTTATTTCCTGCTTTTACAGTAGGTTTCTGATTTGCAAATATGCCATCTAGAAAGGAGGAGACCTTGCTGAAGAATTTAGATCCAGTTTGCTGCAGAGTGTACGATGTTGAGGGCTCTGCTTATTCCAAAAATGAAAGAGCTCCTGCTCTCAAGTCAGAGCAAAGGTCCATCTAGAGGACCTCTGTGCACTTCTTATACATGCTTTCCATAAGCATCTGATACTAACGTGTATATCAGAGCAAATATAATGACATGTAATTGCTGGTGTAGTACCTAAAACGACATATTTGCCTTACTGGTGTATAAAACAGTCTGAGTGCATGTCACCAAACAACTGGCAACGCAAGCACTAGCTGTCCTCGTTAGAAAATTAAGTGATAGAGCGCAGTGTGCCTTGGTGATGAAAGGAAGGTGCTTGTCCCTCAGAGCTCTTTGAACTCACTGTATTACTTTTTAAAATCTGCCCTGCAGTCTAGTTTCACAAACTTTTTTTGCTTCTGATCCATTTATAACTTGAACTGTTTGTGAAAGAAGAATGGTTTGGTATGCTGTTACAGACAGCAGGAAGATAATCTTCTCTCGAAAGAGTTAAAATCTGTTAACTAGAGGTCAGTTAATAAGTTGATCATAATTTTAACCCCGAGTTACATTGGTTTGTCTGAACTAATGTTTTACTCACCGATGAGCCCAGATTTTACACAACATCATTCCAGATATCCTTACGTGGCCCCCCTGAATTGCATGAATGACCTTTCCCAGCATCACGACTGCGTCAGTGCTGCATGATGCACAATACAGGCTGCTGACTGGAGACTGTTTCCACAACCATGTTTAAATCTGGCCCTGCTTTTTATAGAAATCTGTCTTTTTGAGTTTTTTCAAACATACTTGCACCCTAATTTACATAAGATGTCATTATATCTATTGTGCTTTATTCAGGTCACCTTACTCTTCTCTCACATCTCTGCGGTAGCTGCAAGTTGAATGTATTTAGCATTTCGATTAGAAGTTTGTTTTTTCCCCAAAATACTTACTTCGAAAAGTTTTTATTAAGGTGAATTAATTTGCTTCTAACTGTGTAGATTTAAAACATGATTTTGAATATAGATATCAACGTGAGGAAACCTTCCTTGCGTTGAACTTGAATGTTACAGTACTTGTAGTACTAAACTTTTGAAAACTATTAGAGGTTATGTGAGTGAGTGAGTGGGTGTTTTTCCAGGAGGGGTCTAAATCACTGGAGAGTATCATAGGACAAAGACAGGTCTCTTAGTTTGATTTCCAGGCGCTCAGTGTTCATTTAAAAATAGCCTCTGGTTCTTATGGCTGACCTTGTACAAACTTTAAACTCATGCAGAGGCCTGTCTGTGATGTTTCCTGGCTTGATGTAATACCTCTAAACTGCAGACTGAAGGTCTTGTTTTTAACTGATGCTTTGGCTAGCTTTCCTGTCCAGTAATTCTTAAATTGGCGTGTCAAGTGCTGTGGATTATAGGAGCTGCCTTTCGATCCAAGGTGGCAGCTGCTTCAGACCCCGGCAACAGAGGAGGCAACCTGGGACCCATCCCTCTGCAAGCGACACTCCGGGCTGCAACGTCTAGGGAGCAGATGTTGCATCTGGATCACGGTGTTTTGGTAGCCACTGATGGACATGGCCTTCATGAACTTGTCCAGTACCTTTTTTAACCTGCTTAAGTATTTGGCTTCTTTGAAGATTCATGACACTTGCAAAATCTGGTTGTTCTTGAGGGTGGCAGCAGGGAAAACTTCCTGTTGCTGGTGTTTGGTTTTCCACTTGATGACTGCCCTGGGGGCACCCTATTCCCTGCGTCCTGAGGATAATGAGTACATCTTTGCTCAGTTCCTCTCCTCGTCCGACCCATGATTTTGTAGATCTTCCTCATATCCCACCTTAGCTGTCCCCTGTGTTCAATGCCTCCTTAGGCAGCAGCTTCCCTGCCCTGCTGGTTATCTCATCCCTTTGGCCTGTGCCCTTTGCGACCCTCATCTGGGAGCTGACAGACGTCTTGAACTTACCAGAGTAGTATGAGCTGCCGTGGGGCCCCGCACTGCGTGTGTGTGTGTGAGTGTGCATGTGTGTGTGTGTGTGTGTGTGCGTGCGCGTGCAGCTACTGCTGCTTTTTCCTTGCCTGTCTCAGCGTTAGTTGCTTTGCATTCACTGGTACTTAGGTGCACCTGCAACTACTGACATGTCTTTCTGCAACTCTGCTTTAGCTTTGAATATCCAGGATAATTTTATACTAGAAAATGTTCATGTCATTTCCCTACTCTTTTTTTTTTTTTTTTTTTTTTTTGAGATTTAGTGTGGCTTTTAGCTATGATATAAAGGCCTTCTGATGTACCTGTGATCAGACTGCAGTCTGTTGGAACGCAGGCAGTAAATTTTCGCCTTCAATGTTCTTGATAATCAAATCATAGTATATAAAGGGTAGTTGAACATTCAGGTTTGTTTTCCTCTCTTGTAGATCACCTGGCTTTATTTTTTTTAGGAAGAGGTTGTGTGTCTGAGTGTTTATTCATTTTTTTGGTTGGTTGAGTTTTGTGGGGTTTGTTTGTTTGTTTCTTTGGTTGGTTAGTTTTGGTCAGCATGAAGTCCGTGATGGACAGCCTCAGGGTTTTATCAATTTGAAATCCTCTGCTGGTCACTCGGGGACAGTTGTCAGTGCCGCTGAGAACTGGTGAAGATGGAATGTGCATTGGGAAGACTGGGAATGGCAGATAGGGCAGGAATAACTGTTCTCACTGAGAGAGTTTCCAGGATTAAAGAAAACCTTACAGCTCTGCGTGTGCCCTGCACATGCCTTTACTTCTTCTGCTCTAGTGCTGCATTAAATCGCATTATTACCTTTTTTATACTTCTTTTTTTCCCCTGTGCTGCCAGCTTGTTAGTTAATGCATCTTGGCCATATTTGTTCCAGAGAAAATAGTAAATAATACAGCAACTGCTCTAAGGAAGGCAAACGTGAGCATACTTGAAGGCCTCTAGTGTCTCCACGTTCAGATGCTGAGTGTGAGATGTGCAGAACCCGAATTTGTTCAGAGCACTTTGGACATCACTCTGTGATAATGAACCTGAAGGCGACTCGGGAATTACAGTCCCTTCTTTTGTCAGGGCCGCTTAGCCTGGCTTCCTACCATTCCCTTTCGTCACAACCTGTTTCCTCCTGCCTTGTCCTCTTTCACGTCCACCGTTTTCCTTTCCTCATAGCCAGGCCTTTTAACTCAGAATTATTCCTTTTTCACCCAGCTTAGGGGCCAGCAGAAGGGGTGCTGAGGACACAGCAGCCAGCCTCATATTGTCTGTTTGAGCTATTCTTCCTCGCTGAGGGAAATGGCAGAGGAAGCTCCGTTTAACCCTGTATCCCTTTGGCTGCATGTTCCATTTTGATGGATGAGTTTGAAGCTTGCTTGTTAAACTCCAAGTTTCTGCACAAATTATATGTTTTTCAGAAGCCGAGCGCTAGGCCAAGTATCAAAAGAAACTTTTTTGCTTTTAAAAAAAAAAAGCCTTTTAAGAAGCCTTTTGGCAAGGGTGGCTGTCACCTGTTCTCAGCATGGTGCAGCTCTTTGGGTCATCCTGTGCGATGTGCTTTGAATATAAACCCAGCTTCACTATAGTTATGCTCAGTAGATGTAAGTCGAGTGTTTTGATGTTTGCCTAATGGGACAGTGTACTGGCATCTCTTCTCACCTCCCACTGTTTACCCTCGCGGATTTGGGGGTTTGAGGATGTTTTTTTTTTTTTTTACACTAGTCGCTGCTTTAGTTTAACCTGATTTGGCATTTCTCAGCCAGTCTCTGAGTTTCCCCAATAATAAAATTTCCAATTTTGTCAAAATCTGATTCTCAAATTGAAAGAGTAAATCTCAAATTTCCCTGACAGTTTCCAATCGATGGAGAATGGAGTGGGATTTTTCATCAGCCTCCTGCTGAGCCGAGTCCTTGCACGGTTCCACCCATCCCCTCCCATTCCCCCTCTCCCGTTGGGCCACTCTTTATACTGTGCTGTGCCTGCCGAAACAAGCTTTCCGCTACCAAGGAAAGGCTTTTATTCTGTCCCTGTCTACATGAATACAGGTTTATTAAAAATAAGACAAGAGCCTTAGCTGTAAATAAGATGCGATACATTTTGACTGCTGAAAGAGCTTTGCAGAAATTTCTGTGAAGGTCACGTAGTTTGGCAATATAGTTTAATTTTTTTTTATTTTATTTTATATTTTGTGTGTGTGCGTGTGCATTCTTTATTTACTTGTGTTTAGCAAATAACTAGCTTCTGGTTGTGTTTGAGATCTAGCCACGTCCTTCATGATACAGAGTTTATTTTAAAAGTAATTAAAACAGCAGTGAGAATATGGTTTCAAACAAGTAGGAAGTAATATAGAAGCCCTAATTCAGGGTAGGACATATGATGAAAGGCAATTAGTACTTAGGGGTGGAATCAGTGATTTTTAATACGGAATTCAAGGTTGTTACCTAAAAAAGGACCCTTTAAAAGAGATCACATGTTTCTAAAAATACTGTGCTCCTGAAAGTGATTTGTTAGCTTTTGAGAAGAGTGAAATCCAGAGGAAGAGTTCCTTATAACATTGAGATAGCTGAAATGTGTCATTTAAATTGGTGTGAAACTGTAGATTTTAAGGTAACTGCCCTTGTTCTCCTCTTCCTGTTCTTTCCCTCTTCTTTTCCATGCATGTTTCTGCAGACATGTTCTCATTGGGTGTTTTTCCATAAAACTCCTTTGGCTCTTGCATTCTTTTTACATTTAAAAATATGACATAGAACTGTATTAATCATTCTAGGTGGTTTGCAGCCTTCATATAACTACTGGTTCACACAAGAATTGCAGATGTCCTAGTGACAAAATTGTCAGCATGAGGCAGGTTCCATTTTCCTTTCAATTTTATTCTTTCCTCTGTAATTAGGGAGGAGGGGAGGGAGAAAAAAAAAAAAAAAAAGGACACCTGCAGGGGATGGATGCTGTAGTGTCTGTGAACAGTGTAGTGTTGTGGCAGACAAGATCTCCGTTTTTAGGCAGCTACTGGGTGGTTTGGGATGAGGGCGTTACTTCTGAAGGTTGTGTGTTCTTCAAAACTTCGGACACTTGCCTTTAAGAGTTACCTTCTTGTTGGGTTACATGAGAGCAAATAATTTCAGGTGTAAGAAACAGAAAAAAATCTTTTAAAACTGGCTTAAAAATCATCCTGTGCTTCTTGATGTATCATTTTTCTATACCAGACGGATTTTGTAGACATTTTATCTCTAATTTACCTCAGTTACTAATGTGAAATTCAGCTGGTAAGAATATAACTCTGTGAGAATATAACATCTAAAGATGTGGTTGAAAATGCTTAACCTAGCAGTTGCCATTAAGAATTGATGACAGCCAGCATAGCTTTACTGAGAGATGCGTTGTTTTCCAGCCTGCAGGAAGTTTCATTCAAAATGTGTGCCATTGCGATTGATTCTGAAACTTTGCAGAAGCAGGTTTCATATCTGGTGGTTCACGTCTGCAGGCAATATATTGATACCTGCAAGGAGCTGGATGGACTCGGGCAGGACATGGATGCGCCGCCTTCCCTTAGGCTCCCACAAAATCACTGCTATTTGCTACCCCGTTAAATTGCCGCCTCCCCGTTAGTTTCTCATGGGTATTTTGTTGGTTCTTCTGGTAATGCTTTCAGATTAGTGGGCACATTCTTGGAAAGAAATACCAAGCCTAATTGGGTTGCTGAGCACTAGAGCTATTGGGTAACTGAGAAGTGAAGGTGGAGGTGAAGAGCACTGCAGGTTATGACAGAAAGCGCGTGTGAAGTGGGGCAAGGACTTCAGTCCTGAGCCCACTCGCACGCTTTTCTCAATCCAAACCATCGTCAAGCTTGCATAAGCAAGCATCTGTCTCAAAAATACACTGTGAAACACAATGCTCAGCTGTTGTGTCCTTTTGTCTTTTAACTCCAGGTAGATAGCAGAGAATAAAAATAGTGCTTGGGATCTTGGTTGCATGTGGGGGCAGAGAGTTGTTTTTAATGTTCCAAGAAAAATGGATCCTACCTTGTGGGCTGAGTGTCTATTTGGTTTGTTATTGCTTGAATGTCCATCATCCCATTTGGATCTGCCTTATGGCATCTGGGCTCCAAGATAGCGTAGTGCTATATTCTCTCTTCCGTTGTTTGCTTAATAGACAAGGCAAGAGTTGGAGCAGTTCACTGGACCGCCAGGATGGACGTTGGGGAACAAACATGGGAAAGGAGAACTCAAAGGATAATTTGAGTTGAATGATTGAATGTCTTATCTGGAATTACAGTTAAAAAATAGGAGGGGAAACAGAGGCTCCTTAAATGTTGGTGTCTGGAAGAGTTGTTGTCGACTTGACCTCAGCTCAAAGCTGAGGCAGAAGAGGAGCTGTAAAAGGGGGAGATGTGAATGACCTAGCAACAAAATGTGGCATTTGCCAGAGGTATCCTCATTTTCTATAGCATCTCATTCCCTCGTCTGCTCAGACACTTCCACGTGATTGTACTGTTACCTCAAATGCTTTCCAGTATAATAAATCAAGCCCCTGCTTAAATAGAAGACAGATTAAATGAGAGCTCAACTGAAGAGAAACCTACAGTACCCTTCTTGTGTTTTGAAATACGGATTTTTCAAGCCATAGTGATGCGCAAGGACTGGCCTCCCAGTAAACCCAATTTGGATGTATAAAAGAAGGCACAAAGGGCTCACTGAGTTTTTTGTTTGTTTTATTTAATGCTTTGAGGTTTTTGGGTGGAAGGAGTGGAGGGAGAGGGTTTCTCCTTTATCTTCACAAATTCTTCCTTGGACATCTGTGGGGTTTTTTCTGTGTTTTTTTTTTTTTTTTTTTTTTTTTTTTTTTTTGTATTTTTCTTGTTTGTTTGTTTGTTTGTTTTAAACAGAGCCATTATTCAATGTAGAAGTTCAAAAATGTTGTTAGTTCTTGCCTTAGCTTTTAAAGACATAGCAGTAATTTTTGAGTACCCTTACGTAAGTTGTCAATTTTCAATGTAAAACCTGCCCTCATCATTTCAGACAAAGATGATAGCTTCTGCTGAAAAGCATGCAGGATTTTTCTGGCATATGGAAGACCTATGGGCATTTAGTGGTGGTATTACATACCTTCTGCCTGCTGAAGAACTGTTTTCTCAAAATTGAGGATGAGTCTTCAGTCTTTATTTCTTTTGGTTCTGCTTTGCTTTTGTAAGGATAGTAATATAGTGTGGTGGTTTTGTTTTTAGAAAAAGGTGGATGGGAGCCATCCACAGCCTCTGTGCAGCACTGCATTTGATAGGAGCTAATAATGCCAACATTTTCATGCATGTGACTGGTGACCTAGAGTATTCTGATTTTGTATGATTAATACTTACGTGATTAGAGAATGAACCATGCAGCTAGATTTATAGCAGGCTCCTCTATATTTTTTTGGTGAACTGGGGCAGGATGGTATGGGCTTTGGGGTTTTTGTTGGTTTGTTTTCCTTTTCTTACATGCAGAATGCATTTCCTAGATCTTAACTATGTTTGTTTCTCTGGTAGGATTTTTCCAATTAAAGACGTACCTGCAGAGCCTGAGGCACTTGCACACTGGCTCTATCAACGCTTCATTGAAAAGGAGCATCTCTTGACGCATTTCTATGAAACAGGTAGGGTGTTTGCTACCCAAGAGAATTGTGTTGTGATGATGTCCTTTTCTTACAGGGATTTCTAAATGATTTAGGAATGTGTAACTATTCTTCACATGTATGCAGTAGGCGTGGCTATTCACACTTAAGATATGGCAAAAGAACACATGGTAAGAAGTGATGTAGAGAAGACGATTCCCGGGTCACATTAGGGTCAGATGGCATTTGAAAGTTGGTGCATTCAAAACTGAGATAAGGAGAGCTTGTTTTTAAATAAGGTGATTTTGCTGAGAAACGAGCTGTTACAGAATTTCTTGAGATTCAAAAAGGCAGTGAACACTTGCAAAACAAAAGTATTCAAAGCTGATGCTAATAAATTTGTGGAGGTTACAATAATAAACCTTCAGCATTTAAAAATGAACAGGTCCTTAACTAAAAGGGATTAAACAAGGCTTAAATGAGGCAGGCTAGTCTGTCTGCAAAGTGTTGCCATTTGACATGTTCTTCTGTTTCTTGTACTTTTGGAGAAAACCAACCTAATTAACCTCTAGGTCCATTCCAAAATGGTAGAGCTTCCCTCCCACCCCTGCTAAGCTGACCAGAAAGATGTTATGATTGTAAGAATTACGTAGCATGAAGTCCTTCGAGGCTTGATCTGCAGACCTGTGCTGTCAGTAGTGACCTCCTTGCTGCAAGATACTGTGGACACTTCCTCATAGGAGAGATGCTCCAGACCCTTCATCGTCTTAGTGACTCTTTGCTGGACTCTCTCCAGTAGCTCCATGTCACTCTTGCACTGGGGAGCCCAGCAGTGGACTCAGCAGAGGGATTGGACTAGATGATCTCCAAAGGTCCCTTCCAACCTTAATGATTCTATGTGGCCTCAGCAGTGCTGAGCGGAGGAGGAGGAGGAAGAGGATCACCTCCCTCGACCTGCTGGCAACGCTCTTCCTCATGCACCTCAGGATACCATTGGCCTTCATGGCCACAAGGGCACTGTCCTGGCTTGTGGTTAACTTGTTGCCCCCAAGGACCCCTAGGTGCTTCTCTGCAGAGCTGCTCTCCAGCGTGTCATCCACCAGCCTGTGCTGGTTCCTCCCCAGGCACAGGACTCTACACTTCTCTTTACTGAACTTCATGATTAATGTGAAATATCTGGATAACACCTTTAAAATGAGGGCTGGAGAATTCTTTCCTCAAAGTACACTTTTCTTTTTCCATCCAGGTGATTTATTATGTCTTTGAGCAGTTGTGTTTGTTTATGCAGAATACAAAATGAAGAAATTCATCATTATAAACAAGAAAGATAAAATCCAAAGGGGTTAAAATTTGAGTTTTATTTGGACGTACACGGATATGAATTTATCAAACCTAGACTGAATAGGAAGACTCCAGATGAAACTGGATGTAGCTTGTGTCTGAAAAAAAAAAAAAATCCCCTCCTTTAAATACCTGTGATGCTTGCTAGTAAACCTGAATAAACTGAGTTTAGCATTCCAGAATGAAACGTTACACAAGAATCCTACTTCTGCTAGATGAGTTATTGAAAATACTGTTTTAATAGTTTTGAGTGCTTAATTGTCAGCTGTCATGCTTAAAATGATTAGTAGGATTCTTCAGCAACGCAGAGTTGTGCTAGACCGTACGAATGTCATTCAGACATTACTGATACACAAGGCAAGCCCTGCTGAATAAATCGCCTCTGAATGTGTGTGTTGGAATTTATTAGGCAAAAAAAGAAAACATTTGTAGCTTTAAACAAAATCACAATAGGATGCAGGGAGTTCTTGTTATTGAGGATGTAATATTTTACAGATAGCGACAAAATAAAATGGTCATACCCCTAAAATGTAACCAGACTAGAATTTCAATGAGCATAACGAATATAATCATACTTACTCCTTGAAATGTGCTTCTAAAATAGGATAATGGGCTGTAATTTGCTAGCATACTAAGCATGCATCAATAAGACACAGTAATGTAGCTGCCATGACATAGGTAAATTTATGCCTTACTAGGCATAAATTAGCATATTTTAGAGTTACTGCAACTTCTGCCAGTGGAGAATGTGCTGCCATTTCCCTTGCCGCCCCGGCTCGCTGCAGCAGTGCCCTTCCCCTTCGCCCAACATCGGCCTCGTGCCAAGGGAATCACTGCCTGGGAGCTACAAAGATGAGAGAGGGGAAGAAAATTGTGTCTGCACAGGGCAGTGGAGGGCGCTTGGCTCATCCTGCCTATGGAAGTGAGGCGTCAGCCCCTCTGGAAGTGCAGCTGGGCCTGGGAGGTGGGCAAGGGCGAGAGAACATCGCTGTCAGTACTGAGGAGTAAAGTTAGGTGTGGAAACCAGAGGTCTGTGGTGGTTTAAAAACAAAACAGAAAAAGAAAGAAAAAAAGCAAAAAGGGTGGGGAGGAACACGGCAAAATGCACTTTGTGGTGGATGAATGGAAGATGACCCTTTGGTGGGTTAGAACTTGCAGCTGAATAACCGGTACTGGTGAATAAACAGGGTGGCAGATCTGCCCATGGGTGAAAATATGCGTCAATGAGTGGAGGATGGGGCTCACTGAGGATTTTTTTTGTGTGTGTGTGTGTGTGGTGGTTTTTTTTTTTTTTTTTTTTTTTTTTTTTTTTTTTTTTTTTGGTTGTTCTTTTTTAATCAAAACAGCAAGAAAAGTTTGCCTTAAACACTTGATTGCAGTTCCTCCAGTGATTTGAAATGTGAGGCAGAGAGATAAGATGCTGATAGTATCTAACTGCAAAAATCGTGTGTTTCTCAGATTCAAAATATACATTGCTTTATCTTTACTCTTTCATCTTTTGTTCTTATGTGAGTGACTGTGACTCTATAATATTATAGCAAGTAGATCTACATATATAGTATTCTCAGAAGTTTTTATATCTACTGTTCAGGATTCATCAGAAAAAAAAAAAAAAGATTCATATCTACTAGACTTTGTGCTTTTCTAAAATATAATGCAAATTTTTAGTATACTGATGTAAATATATGCAAATACTTTGTTACTTTATGATTTTAAACTTCTGATATATTCAAGCATATTTAAATACAGCGTTATAAGTCAGAAACAGTCATTTTTAATCATGTCTGCAGTGTCCTGCTCTTTCTCTCATAAACATACACATATATTTCAAAACATCTTTCTAGAGGACTCTATAGGTAGCAAATTATAATGCTTCCTTAATCTGCCTGATTCACTAGTCAGTGAATGTTCACACAATATGAAAACTATATTTTTTTTCAAATGTGCATTGCTCCTTTGCAACAGGCAAAACTGATACCAACCAGCTGTAAAACTTAAATTGGTAACCATCAAATTTGATCTCATGGACATCATTGTAACTTCAAACATACTGCAGAAAGCTTAGCTGACGATTGGATCTCTGTGCAAAGTTGAATACAGTGAGATTGGTTTTTAAAGAATGCTTGCAAGTTAATGCTTAGAATTTAATTTTATATACAAATAAAAGGGAAATTGTGCCTGCTTTCTTTTCTATGTTCTTGAAAACAACATACTCCTGGAGTTTATTTTGAAAATTTACAGCATAAGACAAGTAACCAGTTTCTTGGTGGTGGTGCAGGCACTCAAGGTAAAGAATAATACACTAAGCCTATCATTCCTGCTGCGCCAGCATTGACTGTGTTATTTCTTTTCTTTTTCAGGAGCGTTTCCTCCATTGCAGGGCCAAACAAAAGCTGTTTCTCGAGCGATGACCCTCAGCAATTTGTGGCTAGTTTGCATACAATCATTTGCGTTTTTGTCAGGCGGTATGTGGTACTGCATCTTTCGGTATTTTTATCATTGCCTATTTTAAAAGTTGAATGGGACCTGAGGACACAGTGGGAATCCAGGCTCTTGCCAATGAGTATCATGTTGTATGTGCAAATGTGAATATACAAGTGTAAAGGAAATACTGGATGGACTCTTACCTCTTGTTGGGGAAATTTTAAAAGTGAAGATCAGTAACATAGTGACCTGATGATGTATTATTTTAAGAGTTGTCTGTATTTTTAAAAGGTGTATACTCTCACCCACACTTAAGCAAATTCAGCATTTGGACAAAAGGTGCAATCGTACAACCGCCGTAGAAGAATGTCTGCGACCAGAAAACTATCACCACAAGTATTTCTTGGCATTGTAGTTAGAGCTCAGAAAATTCAGCAACGTGTCTCATCAGTAGTCTGTACAACACTTGTGTGGTAGAGATTCCTCATTTGCACAAACTCGTGCTTTACTGCAGCTCGTTGTGCTGGAGTCACTAAAGACGCTCTGCCGAGCGGCTGGTGGCGTCGCTGCTGCCGCCCGGTCAGCAGTGGTTGCATTAGAAACACCAATCCGAAAACAGGACCCAAATGAGATCCAGTGTCAGATGGTTTCTGTGGGGAATCAAGTGCTCAAAAGAAGCACTGCAGTATCATAACGTGATTAAGTTATCCACACTTGATGAATCAGCCTATCCTTGCTGTGGTTTTACCATCAGCTGTCTGAATTCTGTGTGCTAACAGTATCCCATGTTATGAGGGAACTTGGAAAAATACAAAGTCACTTGATTTATTTTCCCTTTTTGTGTTTAGAATGCATCTCACTGATCACTATCATTTTGCAAAATGCACTTTTAAAGATGAAAGTACAGTGAAGGAAAGATGTACAGCTTAGGGTGTAGAGGAGAGCTTTTATCTGTCACAAATTGGAAGCCAGAAGGATTCTAGCTGTTTCTGAAGGTCTGCTGGTGGTGCTGGTGATTTTTAGCCACCTCTGTTTTTTGTATACTGCAGTCTAACCAAGGTGACCTTTGAATGGTTTACGGAGGCCTTTTTCTCCCCTACTAGTTGCAACTGTGCTAAATATGCTTGTGGGAGACTTTGAATAATTCAATGCCAACAATGTTTTGTTTAGGAAAAAAAAAAACAGAAATACTATTTTCTTAAAAAAAAATGGGTACAATTGCTAGCATAAATCTACAAAAAGTATAGTAAGTGTTCTGAATAACTACATGGAGGGCAGTATTAGGTCTGGCACTGTGCTAAAATCATAATGGAAGAAGGATGAGTTGAATTTAAAGGCAAACTGGAACAGATGACACTTTCAGATGTAATGTATGATGCTTTTGAAAGGATGTCAATGATGTATATTCTCACTTCTGGCAGGTCTAGTTGGCATCGTGCCTATGTGGTGATACAAAGGTTCAAGAGAGCTGTTCCTAAAATAAAATTCATCTCTCGATACAAACGGGATAGCCAGAACTCGGCTGTGGTGTGCTGCCTTTTACATACTAGTTTTATTGGGAAGAAAGCCAGCCCCCAGTAGTTCTGGCTCCGCTTTAGCAGTATCGATCCTTCTGTGTCTTGTGCTGTATGAATGGCACCACTGCTATCCCCAGTACAAACCCCAGCCTCCCCTCCCTTTGCAGCAGGAAGAGCAGGGAGCACAGCAGAATCCAACACAAAGCCGAATTCCCAGGTTTCATGCAAAAAAATGGAGTTAAATGTGCCCCAGCCCCCAGAGCTGCAGTTTTATCACAACTTCCTTGGCGGGAAGGCCAAGGATGGCATTCGCCTCCAGCCCCTCATTTTGTGGGAGATGCTGGTTGGAAAGGCTGCCCCTTCAGAGCAGGCCCGGCGCATGCGGCGCGGCGCAAGGTAAAACCGAATGTGTACCGAAAAGGGAGGCAGGCTTGGTGCATAGCGTTTCTCCTCATGCTTCTGTTGGATTGCAGCTGGAAGAAGGAATGTATTTAATTTGCCACTTTACAGGAAGATGTTGGGACAGCGGGGACCGTTGCCACCCGTGTGGGTCCTTATTCCGACCCACGATTGCGCAATATAAAAAGGGAAGTTCATATAAGCAGATTGCACAGTGGTAACTCACACCAGGAGGTTGTTCTTTATAAATCCAGTAAACTCTGTGTAAGAGCATACTGTTTTTTTTCAAATGCAGTATATATATATATTTTTTTTCCAGTGGACTGCAGTCACAGCGAGTGTTCACATGCTGCCTAAGGAAATGTTAGTACTGCGCAATAATGTTTCAACTGATCATTTGATTTATCCGGTTGCTGTTACCGTTCAGTTTGTTCCTTCATTGTTGTTAACTATTGCAAGACACTTGTTGGCAAGCACTGATGGTAGTTCTGACAGGGAGAGCAACTCGTGTTGGATCAGTTCTTTCCCGCCCACACTGGGAAGCGTGAAGCGAGCCTCATGCTATGTGTCTTTATGGCCCAGTTGTTGTTGATGACGCTGGAATGAAAACTGTTAGGAAATCCGAAGTACCCAGGACAGTACTCCCAGCATGAACATGGATGCGACCTCGTGAAAGAGAATTGGATTTTTTTTTTTTTAATTATTTTTTTTAATTAAGAGAAGAGCATAAGATGTCCTGCGTATAGGAAATTCTGCACTGCATACTGTGCTGGTCAAGACGGGAGCGTAGCAAGCTGGCTCGGAAGCCCTGAATTCCCGTGAGCTCCAGTGGGCTGTGCAGTTGGCCAGTGTTACAGCTGTCGTGGGCATTCAGACGGAGCCGCCAACGGGTTTGCTGTGCTCAACGGCTCAAAACACATTTGATAGAAAACGAGGTTAGTGAACCACAGTTGATCACAAAATGTTTGCATAATCAATATACCTTTGGAATTAGGAGCAATACAATGGAGGAGTGCATAGAGAGAGATAGGATGGAAAAAAATACAGAAAAATGTTACCTGAAAGCTGTTGCACACACCAGTGAGAAGGTCGCAGTTCGTGTGAAAAAGGCTGGCGCTCTGCCAGGGTTACACACAGCACCCGTAGGTTTGTGTTTGCTTCGTTGTTGTACCTGAGTTGGTACGGCTGAAACAGTGTAAGTCATATAGTTTAGCGTTGCTGCTCTTTGATTCCCATTTTGTGAAGAGTATTCACCCATTCACCACGAACAGTGTTGGTTTCAGTTCCCTCGTTGTGCGTGTTCCTTCCTTATGGATTCTCTTATTTTATGCATGGTTCTGTCGAGTGTTTCAGCAGTGGTGTATCTTACAGGAGGGATTTCTTTTAAAGTCATCAGATTTTGAGAAGCAAGATTTCCATTTATTTTGTTGAATTAAAAATATAAGGACCGCTGTAGTACTGTGGATTGTACACTTGTTTTGCAAACAATGTAATTGTTTTTTTGCTGTTTGACATTGCCATAAAGTGCTGTTAACCTTTTCACCTGTTTGTAGAAGATAATACAAATACCGATCACTGTGTGTGACAGTATTCAACTGCTCCACTTTGCCTTGACCTAAAATTTTGGGACCAAAGGTACTTAAAAGCGGGATTTCCAGATCACGAGACCGGGGTTCGGTGCATTCTTCAGTAGTCGGCTGGAGATTTTGTGCTGGTATGATGCAATCACACAAAATAATTATACATCTGGGGTACTGTATTGTTTGGAAATAATGGAGCCATATGAAATAAAAGGTTATTTTGCAAAATTGCATATTTGATGTTTTTTGCACTTTTTGTTAAAAAGAACAAGAGCAAAATTGAAACTGTGCTCTGGTTTGCGAAATCTGCCTACATCGCGAACCCCTCCGAGCAGCTTTATTTCTTCTGTGTAAAACTGTAGACTACCTGACTGCGATACAGAGAAGTCTTCAGAAGGATCCTATGCATTTTAAAGGCAAATCTTTTTATTTTGTTATTGGATTATGAAACTTATAATGAAACATAACTGAACAGCTGTTCTATTAAGAATTGTTTCCTTTAAAATTATAGAATGGTGTTAATTTGTATGATAATTTTTTTGATTCACTTTTATCTCCAGGTTTTTCCTTCCCTCCTTTGTTACCTGCGTTTTGGTGTGTATGGTAAAAATGGATGCAGAAGCCTGTAGTGACTGTCAGTGGTTTCTGCAAAGGCTGGTCGTGTTTGGATTTTTTATACTGAACTTATTTTGTTTTTTTTTTTTTTTTTTAATCCTTTCAGCAACCAAGGTGTCTTTCAGAAATGTAACAGATACCAGAAGAAAGGGTTCTCTGCAGAGATAATAGATAAATGAGCTCGCGTGCTTGCACACCAGGCGTGGGAAGGGGAGGACGGAGCACCCGGCAGCACCGAGGGCTCCGGATGCCGCCGGCCTCGCGCCAGCGCCCGCCGCAAACGCGCTGTGGGGAGGGAGAAATTGCAAAAGGGGAAGGAAAAAGGCGGAGGGAAACCCTGAAACCTGTGTCTAAGACACTGGTGGGAGAGCCGGTGTTGACCAGCTGTCTTGTATTGAAAAAAGGCTATTGCTTTTGATTCTGCCTAATGTGAAATGGTTGTGTGTTTTTTTTTTTTTTTTTTTAATCCTGCTGTAAAGAAAAGCATATATTTAAAAGGGAAAAAAAATTACCCTTTCCACTATAAGAATGTCAGCTGTATGAGCTGTGACTGTATCATGACATGCTCATCAGAGAGAAAGATATATATATATGTAATTTTTAACTCTTTCACCTTGTATTTACCTTGTCTTTAACTCTCCACCTTGTATTTTTACCTTTCTTGTAATTGCTAGCCTGTTGAAAGCATTCTCTGCCTTTTTAAAGATCAGGAATTGCATCTGAGAGGTTAAAAAAAAAAAAAAAAATTATGTCACATCATCTGTGCACACTCCTGTACCAAGCCATGGTGGTGGTTAATTAAAATAAGTTACCGTATGGAATATACTCAGGGTCCCGTTGGAGGCGGTTCGGGCGGCCCAGGGCAAGGGGGCCGTTCTTGGGTCAGCCCAGTGCCAGGCGTGGGAGTGTTTTATCCGCCCGTGTGACATCGGAGTCTGCTGTGAGCTTGAAAGCCCCTCCAGTAGCTCCGGGCCCTTTGGCTTGCGCGTCCGCGACTCCCTAGCTGCTGGTGAAGGGGCTTCCTCTAAGGCAAGGGTGATGATCCCAGAGGGCTGGGGGCAAGTGGGGATAAAAGCGGGTGTCTGAGACGCGGACCCGTTATGTGCTTTACTTTCTGTGCTCTCTGAGTGGAACAAGGTGCCTCCTGCTCCCGTGGAAGGGGCTTGCTTAGTAATATCTTGCTGTAGATAGATCCCAGGAGTGCTCAGAAAATTTTAGAATTTAAGGAGAATTTATGTGGAATAAGGAAATAGGCCTTTTACAGTTGGTTGTCCTTTCTGGAGTCAGTCTACTTTTGTGCTAACTTCGCCAGTAGATTTGATAAAGATTTCTTCATGAGGCTGTGGAGTGATGTATCCGGAAATCCAAAGACGGCCGGTGCTAACGCCTGATGCCGTGGCGGAACTGCCGCTCGGATTCGAGCGGGCGCGAGCGCCCGTCCCACGCGCGGAGCGGGGTAGGTCCGTTCAGCGCCGGTACCGCGGAGCTGCGGCCGCGCGGCGCCGGTCGAGCAGGAGGCAGCTGCCGAGGGACAGTCGGATTAGGAGCCAGCGGGCAGCTTCCTGCTCAGGCTTTGCCTTCCCAGCACAACACTGCTGCTCTGCAACAAAAAGTAATTTTAGGAGTGCGCAGTAGTTTTTGCACTGGGCACAGCTACTGAAACGGCTCTGTTGGTTGTCCAGACCCGTCCCGTAGGAGCTGCGTGGTGAGTCACGCTCGGGTCTGAACCGCCCTCCCTCCAAAGGCAGCCAGCGCCAGAGCCTCGGGCAAGGCTGCAGGGGCCCCTCAGTGGACACGCATGAAATAACCTGCCTGTCTATAGGAATTTTCTTCCTGACCCTTCCTTGCCTCATGTCTGCCACATCGAAAATTAAACCTCTGCTTTGTTTTCTCTTTATTTTGCCTCCTCGGGGCCTGTTTGGTTTGGTAGTCCTGATGCGCTTTAAAGCTCAGGTTGCTCTGTGGGTGCTGCAGGCTTCCTGTAGGCGCTTCCACCAGTCTGCTTTGTTTCAGAAAAGCCTCATTTGTTCTATATGTTCTGTCTTTACTGCGCTCGTTCCTTCTCTCTTGCCTTGTGACAGAAATGTGCTTTTTGTTTTGTTTTGTTTTTAAATCTCTGACTCCATTTTCTCTCCACCATCCCTGGGTTTATAAACTGTGTAAGAGGTGAGGGCTTCTCTGAACTGCATCTAAATGAACGTTCCTGTTCTTGCTGTGTGTTCATCACCTGCACCATAAGCCCCCTGTTCCTTCCGCTTTTCATTATAACATTCAGCAAATTGATTGTCATATCAGTATAACTTAATTACAGCTTGATTGTGAGGAAATTAATTTTTTAATGGATTTACATTAGTGATATCCTGACTGCAGTGAAATACATATAAAGCAAAGGGTGCCGTCAGCAGCTACAGCAAGAATCTACTGCCAGTATTTGAGATGAGCCATCGGTGGAGGATGTGAATAAACGGCATATGTTGCCGTGCTGAAGGCTCCTGGGCAGCTCTGGGCTCTGCCTGCCTCTCTCTGGGGCACTGGGCTGCTTCGGGATGGAGCCAGGGCCGGCAGCGCCGCGGGCCTGAGCGCGCCAAGGGCGAATAGCGCGAGGGCAGCCCTGACTACGAGCAGTTACAGGGCTTTGTTTTTAACGAGCACAAGGATTCTGGGCATTTAGGCAGAGCAATAATCTATTTTTATCTCGTATTTTGTAAGCTCAGGGGGTCCCGAGGGGGAGCCCCGGCTCGGGCAGTCGCCGCTACCCGGAACCGGGAGGATGCCTTGGAGCGAGCAGGTAATGCCCGGGGTGAGCCCAGCGGGGCCGTCCCGACAGACGGACGCGCGTTGTGTTTGCCGTGCGAGGGAGAGCCTTCCCTGGCTCCCGGGCACGCGTCCGGCGCGTTGGGGGGCCGCTAAGGTCACTCCTTACCGCATTGCAGTCGTTGCAATCGCAAGAGCAACGTCGTGCGGCTTTGTGAAGGGATTTAATGTTGATAATCCAAAAGGCTTTATTTAACACCCATCTCCTCCTGGATCAGCTGAACACCAGCATTCAACATAGTCACTGGATTTTATTTTCTCAGAAAGACTGTGGTCTTTAAATAAAAAGTAACAATAATTTCAAAAATCTGCAAAATAGGAGCCTACGTTTTTAGACCTCTGTTGTCAAGGTGTTCCTTGGGATATTCCAGCCCTCTCACCTCTGTGATTGATACAGGGGATTTCATTAACACGTAGTAAGAAGGCACGTGCTGTATCTCAGATAGGTACAAGGAGTAGGACTTGATTTACATACGTGTGCAAAATATACATTCACTGTATGGAAAGGCTTCGTGACGAGCTTTGCTATCTCTTACCTGCCCTGCCTGCTGATTTACTGCTAATAACTAAATCAAACACAGGCAATGATAATCGCTCATTTGCTGGAAAGACATCTGCAATTTTGAAAAGCTGAAAGCAGACAAGAGCTCAGCAGAGGGAAAGTCAAAACAGCTTTCTGCATCTCGAGAGATGAGGAGGGGCATTTTTGGTGCTTAAATGACCATTCAATCCCTTTCAGAAGAAGGTGGAGATAGAAACGGGGCATCTCTGCAAATGCAGTTTTGCAAGAAAGCAACCCCTTGGTTAAGTGGGTAGGCTCAGCCCATGTACTTGGTCACATTAGTACCTGTCCCTAGAAAGGATGTCCTCTCTATTTGATGAAGTGTAATTTTTTTTTTTTCTCTCCTGTCTGCTACCTCTTTATAAAACTTTATAGAACTTTTCTCACTTAATTTGCTTTGTCCCCACTTGACCCAAGCTCCGTGTGTTTTTAGAAGGGCTGGGTGACATCAGGACACTGTCAACAAAACCCAGAGCGCTCACGTAGGTCCCTTCGTGGCAGGACCAGGCGGTGGAGAGGATGGCGAAGGGCAACCCCACCGTGCGGCGTGAGCTGCTCCGATAGTTTGCAGCCCAGGCAAAATGTTTCCTGCTGCTGGCGAGTCTTATGGGGTGAATCCCAGTATGTGAGAGGAATTTAGAAGAATGCTTTACATTTTAATCCTTTTCTGGATTTTTACCAAATTCTTAGATGAGATTCAGGCCAGGCTCTATCCACCATTAGAGTGCAGCATTAATTGTAGAAAATGTTAAAACTGGGTCCGATTTGAATTGTGCTGCTCTTTTCTCAGCATATGACAAACCAAGCAAATCGCTACAGAACCAAGAACTGGGTGATTAAAAATTTTGATCACTATTTCCGGCCCCGGGTCCTATTTCCCCTTTAAAGGGGAAAGGCCGGGAGCCCGCAGAAGACACGGCCATGCGCCAGGATACAGGGAAGGCTTTGGCTGCGCGGGGGTCCCGCTCTGCGCTTTGCTCCCAGCGCCCTTGTCCGGGCTGCCTGACGGGGGGTCTGGGCTCATGCGGGGTCTGCAGATCCTGTAAGACGCTACTCGCCTCCGCTGCGCCATCCCAAATGTTAAAGGCGCCCTACCTGCACAGAAACCCGCTCTGTCCGTGTTTTGCTTGGGGGATCAAGCTGGCTAATGGATTTGAGCCGGGGAATGCCTCTGGGATACGGACCAGCAGCGCCAGCTGCTCCGGGATCACCCAGAACCTTCCTACATAGTGCGGGGTGACAGCATCGCTCGCGCTGGGGTCCCGTGGGGCTCCGGGGACGGCTCAGAGGTTTTATAGTAAATGTCAGAGCTAAAAGGCCAGGGAGGAGCCGCTCGCTCTCATTAGCCTCGATTTCTCCCTGCCCTGGTGCTTCCCCAGGGCCAAGGCAGAGCTCGGCTCCCACGAACCGCGCGGCGTTTGCAGCTGCTAATGGCTCGGGCTTGGCATGGCACAAGGAGGAAGCTTCACTCGCTCATGCCGGGGCTGCACCACGTAATGCAGCACGTGCCGAGATAGGGACGTGCAAAAAAAGTGGCATAAACAGCCTTTCAGTGTAAGGTGGTGGGTAATCATGTGAGGGATGCATTTTTGCACCATACTGGGAAGTCCGTTCTTCCTGCTTTATAAAAGCCTTTTCTATTTTTTTTTTTTTAATTTTTATTTATTCATTTTAAGTCAGTGGGAAACCAGGACTAGTGTTACTTATGTGTAGAGTAGATGTTAGGGCTAGTGAATACACTGAAGTGTCATCCCTGGCTTATATTGTGTAGGGGCTTTTTCTCCGCGGCAGATGCGCCAGGGCAAATTGCTCGGACACGGCTGGCCTCCGAGAAGATTCACTCCTTCCTCCTAACTTGCTCTTTCCGCAGGTCCTAAGAAAAACTGTGGTTTGATTGAGGCAGTCAACTTGAATGTCAGAGGTAGGAAACAGCTTTGTAGAAATTATTCTGTACAAGCTCACGAAAGTTTAGTTAAAACTGTTTCAGGCGTGTGGAAACGCTCCTGCTTTGCTCTGAGACGTACGGCCCACGTGCCTGCTAAGTCTCCAAGCGCCCTGGCTGTGCTGCGGGCAGGACCTGTCTCCTTACTGGAAGCGGAGCCGCGGTGCAGCTCTGCACGCAGACCCCTTTCCCCCTCTTCTCTCCTACACCTGCTAGGGCAGCAGTAACACCGCGTTAAGACTTCTTACAATGGTACCATAAATAACCTGCGCTGACAAATTATGTCGAGCTTTGGAACAGGCTCAGCGTAGGGAAGCAGAAGCAGGGCCGATCTCGCTTGCTTGCTCTCAGCGAGAACTGCAATACTGTCTCAAGAAAATCAGGCCGTCTGCTCCGTGCGCCGCTGGCGCAGGGGTGGCCTCTCGCGCCCCTCGCCCTGGCGGAGCAGGGCCCGCGCGCGCGTGGCGGGACGGTGCCCTGGGCTTGTGGGCACGCGCCGCCACTCGTGACTACGCGCGCCGGGCCTGTTCAGCCTGGAGAGGAGAAGACTGGGAGGAGACCTGATCAACGTGCACAAGTGAACGTAGGGAGGATGGGGCCAAACTCTGCTCGGTGGTGGCCAGCGACAGGACAAGGGGTAACGGGTACAAGTTGAAACACAGGAAGTTCCATCTCCATGTGAGGAAGAACTTCTTTCCTGTGAGGGTGCCAGAGCCTGGCACAGGCTGCCCAGAGAGGCTGTGGAGGCTCCTGCTCTGGAGACCTTCCAAACCCGCCTGGCTGCCACCCTGTGCCCCGTGCTCTGGGTGTCCCTGCTGGAGCAGGGGGGGTTGGACTAGATGATCTCTAGAGGTCCCTTCAACCTCAACCATTCTGTGAGTCTGTGAATCTCACACGTCTAGCATCCTCTGGGGGCAAGGCCCAGCTATGCCTGTAGAGCATTTAGCACGTCACTGGTGTAGCTGAACAGATCTTGCTCTCATACTCAAGTTTGTTTAAGTATTTTTGGCTGCCCTTATCTGAAAAGATCAGCAAATGCAGTTAGACATAAGTCTTAGAAGAATAAGGTGGCAACACTACCTCTTTCCTCAGAGTTCTTGAGCCTCGTGGCTGCAGGAGGCTCCCAGGAAAGGACATAGTGAGACTAACAGGGCCCCCGGGCTAGCGAGCACTGCGTTCTGTTGTAACACCCGAGAGGGCCTCATGATGGAAAAGAGACAAAACCGTTCAGGGTAACTGGGGAGAACAGGGGAACAGCTATTGCAGGGCTGATGTAGGTGGTACAGGCTTGAGATTTTACAGAAGTATAGAAATATCTTAGGAAAAATCTATAGAAATATCTTGGGAAAGAGCTTTTCCAAACAACAGTGTATCTTGTGCCATGGAAAGTTCGGCTGCCCTCCGCGGCGGCCAGCCGGGCTCTGTTCCTCGTCACCAGCACAGCCCTTCAACGCGGGTTCCCTGTGGCGGTAGGTGCGGCAGGGAGCCCTTCGCCCCGTGTGCTCCGTGCCACCCTGCAGCCGCCGCGGTCCCCGCTCAGCGCGCCGGTTCCCTGCCCGCGCCCGCCCGGCTCCCTGCAGCCGAGAGCGCCGAGCGCGGGGCCGGGGCCCAG
>VZSV01000012.1:3965502-4002994 GCA_013398735.1 Nothocercus julius
GCGGCGGAGGAGCGGGAGCCCGGGCGGCCCCGGGGCTGGCGCCACGAGCACCTCGGGCCAAACGAGCTGCGCCGCCGCCGCCGCCACGCGCGGGGAGCTCCGTGTGACCTCCAAGCGGAGGAGAGGAAACAGGTCACGGCTTTCCAGGTCGGCGGAGCTGCCGCTGTCGTGCTCAAAGGAGAGCTGTCCTGGCAGCCGGGAAATCCAACGGTAGGAAAATGTCAGAAGTTCCCTGAAAATGTCTGGGACCAGAGGGAGGACCTGCTGCCTGGAAGATCTCTCTTCGTGGCTGACAGCGCCATCCTGGGCGTTACCTGCTCTCCAGGTCCCCGTGACAGAGCACAGGAAAAATAAGTCAAAAGGGTCACTGCAGCATAGGGCAGTTTTGTATCCAAATAGAAACAGCTGTTGCCAGGTGTTCCTGGAAAGGCTGGGCTACACAATCGGGAAGGGGAAGGGGTTCAGAGTGCTGAGGTGGAAGTGCTGATCGGGACACCCTCAGTACCTCTGGCAGATGGCTGCGCTGCAGCCGCCTCTGCGTGGCGTGGGCTCCCAAAGGAAGGGCACCGAGAAAAAGCGCAGAGCTGTCCGAAGTAGCTAAACCCATCGGGAATGACTGTGCGAAGTCTGGAGCTAGGACCAGGTCCTGACACCACCACAAACCAACCCCGTCCTTGCCACTCCTTGCTTATGTCTTGCTTGATGCACTGCCTGGTGCCTCGGGGACGGTTCTGGCTGCTGGGCACCCTCGGGACCCACATTCGCAGCCCAACAGTCTCCTGCTGCGCCCGGCCGAGTGTCCTTGGTTGGCGAGTCTGGCCCGTGGTGCACAGCAAGGTCTAGTCAGCCCCTGCCGCGCTTGAGACCGCGGCACGAGCGCGGCCCTGCGGAAGGCCCGTCTGGTACCAGCGAGAGCTGCTGCTCGAGACAAGGCAAGGCAGTGCGCGTGCCCCGTTACCGCACCGCACGCAAACGTGCGGTTGCCCAGAGCCGCGCACGGCGAGGCTCGTGCAGGACGCTGCAGAGATCTCCGTTGGCGGGGTAGTGCTTCCGGAAAGTTACTGAGCAGCGCGCTTCTCCATTGTATAAAGGGGAAAAGGGGAAAAAAAAGAGGATGGCCCTGTCATGGCTTTGTTTTCTGGAGTTTATTCCCATTTAAGAGATCTCAGGAAATCTTTCCAAAGCTTTTCCTTCATCAGGGTTACTCTGATTACAGAGTCCCTTCGAACGCGGGCAGTAACTCCTCTCTGCCCTTGCTGTGTGTCACTTCCAAGATACTCAGCAGCAACCCTGCCGCCCCTCAGCTCTCGAGGAGCCATCGGCGCAGCCCTTGGTCTTTCCCTTTTCTTCCTGCACATTGCTATCCTCCTCCTGGTAACTGCGAACGGCACGCAGGGCTGCAGCGATACTGCATAGCACGGGTAGGTACGGTGCAGTAGATACTGCCACAGTACAAAGGAAAGAGTGTAGGGTCTGCAAAATTAAGAGATGGGCAACAAACAAATAGCTAAGACCTCTGAGAATCCCCCCTGAATGTGGAATGCGGTTTCTGCGACGTTTTATTCAGTTTGGAGGGAGAGCTGTGCTATGTGTTTTAGTAACAGCAACATCCAGTGTCGTGATGTAGCTGTAGGGATATTCAGAGTGTACCTAGAAACACACTCGGCCTCTGAGACTATTTTATTCATACGCTTTTGCCGGTGTCTGTGTCAGCTCAAACCTAACTTGGACCACCAGCAACCTGCAATCAAAATCTGAACTGGAAGATGAATTGTGTGGATCACATTGAGCTGCACTTACCCTCTCTTTTTGTGCTTGAAAACAGGAGAAAAAAAAAAAAAACCATAAACAAACACACACATTCTAATTTGTATCTATAGTGTTGGCTATAACACATTTCAAAGGACCTGATGTACATTTCTCTTGTGAGCTTTCCTCAACACCAGAAAGGAAGAAGAGGCAGAGCAGGTTCTGAAGCACAAAATTCAAGAACAGCCACACTGTTTACTGAAAATTAAACCAGAAAAATGGGAGATTTTGTAGGAAATAGATGCAGTTTCACTAATAAAAAGAGGCAATCCTCCTGTAGGTCTGCTGTGGCAGCTAAAAATAACATTTTGTGGTCAGATGCACATTTAGTTAATCAGATGATTTGATTCGCAGACTGCATTAGTCCAAACGAAGACGTGCAGAGCTCCCTCCTGTGCTGTGCCGTGCCGTGCCGTGCCCAGGGAAGCGCCCACGTGCCGGAGCCCGGGCGGCCCTGGGTCCCAGCGCACGCAGAGCCCATCGCTGCCCACGACGCGGCTCGTTCGGCCTCTCCAGCGCGTGCCCGCCCGGCTGCTAACGCCGGAGCCCTGCGAGTTCAGGCAGTTAAGGTGTTCTCTGCGAGCGGTGGTTATTACACTCATTAGTCACACTCCTAGGCTTTAACTGGAACAAGCGCTTAACAGCCAGCGGTTGCAACGCCACCTCCTCAAGTTGCTCCAACACCATATTTGCAAGAGCTGCTCAGCACAGACAAGGTGATCATCCCTCTGGCGCAGCCGCCAGTCCCCTGAAAAGAGATGGCCAAGTCCCTGGGAGCCCTGCGGTGCCCACCGGGAGCTGCCGTGTCCTTGAGGCTCCTGCCGGGCGCCCCTGCGCCGGCTCCTGCCCGGACTCCTCGGCGCGGTGCAGCTGGGCATGCCGCGCTCACCCAGCCAGTTACTTGTATCTCCCTGCAGGCAAGCGGAGCCATTGGGGCAGGCTGGTATCATAATTTCCAAGTTCACGTCTGATTGCAATTTTAAGGTCCCTTTGCAACACAGAGAATTACCGTTAATCTGTGCAGCCCTCTAGGGTCAATTGTTTGACCCCCAGGGTAGAGCCCAGTTTGGGGACAGTCACCCAAGTACGTGAGTCTTAAACATTTAATTCTCTAAATGAATCAGCACCCTGTCTATAAACTGATTAAGGAAGAAGCTGATAAAGGTAGAAGGCAGAGGCACTGGTTTCCCTTAACTCTTTATATGAGTTTTCAGTGTACAATCATCTTTCCCTGCCTTCAGACATAATATATACACCAACTACAAGTGTTGACAGAAAATCCTTTGGGCGTCTCAATTCTAAGTAGGCATCTACATGGCGATTGTTTCCACCAGTGAGACGCTTAACACACACAGTAACGTAATCTGAGTCACCTGAGTGCCGAAACACGGGCCTAGGTTTTGTCTGAGGGTGTAAATGCTGAGATAACGAGCATGGCCTGGAGGATGTGATTGCAGGGAGGTTCAGGAGGGAGCGCTGACAGTGCCGTGGAGGACTTGCCTCCTGTTCGGTGGCAAGTTAATTGCTGAGCCAGAAATCGAGCTTATTCATCCTGAATTTCAGTCGGCTGTCCCTTCTGCTAGCTCACTGTTCCTCCAAACCTACGTGTAGTTACCTTAAAGTGCATATTTGACCTGCAAATCTTAACTCTTGGTCCAAAAGCAGCCTCAACGCTGCATGTCCTCAGGCTTTGCCTGGTAGCTGGTGCTTCCCATATGATAAGTTCTGTTTCTCTATGTATGCAGTGGAGATGAAGTGAATATAGCAAGGACTGTTCCTCAGAGGACTCCCAAGATGCTCTTTGACCAAATGTTATTTGACATTTTCTTTGCAACTCTGCAAGGCTCCTCAGAGGGTTTAACTACTCTCATTCCTGCCAAAGAAGCAAAGACACCGTTTCACTTCCCTCAAGCTAAACAGTGTATGATGGGCAACAACTCAGAATTAATTTGACGGTAATGGAGATGACAACTATTACTGCGAGGTATTTCTGCTGTGAACGCTGCCGTCCTGTCCTGATTTCACCCCTCTCTCCCCCGGGTTTTGGGTGCCGGAGCCCCAGGACGGTTGCACCCGCGGGACTGCAAGCAAACGAGCAGCGCGGGGCCGCAGCGCGCCGAGGGGCTCCGCAGCCCCCCGGAAGGGGCCGTTCCCTGCACACGGGGACCCGTGCACTTCTGCTCAGAAGGGATTCTTGGAAGTCACGTGGGTCCAACCCGCACGCAAAATCAGAGAACATCTGAGGCCGTTTCCATCAGGATACAGCTGGGAAAGCATTTTATCTTTCCTTCTGGCTCTTTCTCCACTAGCAATGCCCAAAGGAAATGATGATGAAAGGATGTGTTCTCTGTACGCAGATAAGAACAAAATTTACAGGTTTAAAATACACACAATTCCCTTCTTTGTAACACTGGTACCAGTGCTTTTCAGCCAGTATAGCTATAAAAACGTACACCACTGGTGGCAATATGTAAAAATCACTTTAAATCAGCTACCGAAAAGCTTTAGAAAAAAAGTGTCCTATTTCGGAGCTTGAAGTGTCCATGAACTTTAGCGCTACAAGAATAAAAGTATCACTCACTTGGTCTAACAAGCAATGTATTTGCTACTTCCAGGTAGAAGATGTTGTATCAGCACACTAAAAACCAGCATACCATCATCCAGCTCCAAAATTAAACAAGTTCTTTCTTGTCATATAGTCATATAGTCTTATAACTATAGCTATATAATTATACAGCTATATAGTCTTAAGAGCAGTTTTCCATTAAGCCACAGCTTGATGAGGAATTATAGGTAGAGAAAAAAGGAAGAGTCCGTCCTGTGTCCCAGTTAACTCTAGCCAGACTAAATAGTTATGTTAATGCCTCTGGGTGTCCAGGAGAGCAGTAGGATGGTGCGTTTGTACTTACAGGCTGGCAGGGAGGTGGAGGTCAGGGGTAGGTTCAGGGTTTTTCCGAAGTCCCGGGGCACCGAATCGCTGTCAGACCCCGACCCTCAGTGCCATTAGAGCCATTTTAATGCAGCAGTGCGCGGTCACCTAAGCTAACACAAAGACCCAGGATGGCCTGCAGCCATACATAGGGCAGAAGAAAACAATGCTACCATAAAAGGGTCATAGCAGTAAAGATTTTAGCTCCTCAAGCATCAATGTACAAATGCTGTTTATGAAGGTTAAGCGACACGTCAGTGCATCCGGTTGGACGTGACCGATGACTTGCCTCAGAAACACAGGTCTGAGGCACAATTTAAATGAGGTTCAGGCTTTGTCCTGAGCTTCAGTGGGTACAAATTGCTCTAATTCCTTATTTCTCTTACATTAACATATCTATCAAATACTGCCTTTCAATGGCTTTCATCCACGCTCAGCTCAGACATGCCCTGCAGCTTCCCCTGAGCTTCATGCTGTGCTTTCTATTCTGTGTTAACGAAGCCAAAAATGGGTTCTTAGCTTTCTATAGGTCATATAAACCAAGCAAGGTTGTAGGAAGAGGAGAAAAGTCTTTTGTTATAGATTTGATCTGATCTTGTAAAATACATTTCTTTTCCCTACAGATCTCTTCTAATGTTTTTGATGGAAAAAAACACAATATCAGGTTATTATATGATTCCTTAATTAACAAGGAGTGGCACCAAATCCTTCCACTTAAAATATTTCTGGACTGCAGTGCACTAAGCCCACAGCTTTAATCCAGTGACTTCAGTAACAGCAAGGCCAATTGCTGCAAGTTTCTCCGTGGTGCAAGATCCCTGGATTCTGCCCTGTTCCTAGTCGCCCATTGGCTCGCAGGGCAACTCAGCTGGCTCCCCGAAAGGTCTGGGATGTGTGGGTTTATAAAAAACCTAAACTACAACAGAAAGGTTTATGTGATCATGCCCTTAAACTGGGGCAGTGCCTCGGACAAGTCTTCAGCAAGCAGAAACCCAAGCAAACAAAAAATATACATAAAGAAGGGTTTAAGCAAACAATAAAGAATGGAGACCTTGACCTTGACATATGCACTCGCATATATGAAACTAGTCAGAGCAGATCCATAATGTCAGTATTATTCAGAGCAGAAAACCGAAGTACAGGGAGGCAAAGGCCCTTGTCAGGCCCTTGTCAGAACACTGCTCCCACGTCCCTGCCAGTCCCGCAGTTCGACTGCTTGGCTTCCTGGGGTGCTTTAAACATTGAAGCGGCCTCCAAGATTTCCATGACAAAATCAGTTGTATTCTGCTGAATTAGACTTTTTTTTTTTTTAAACTCTCCTCATGTTTTTGGTCTCTGACTCTCTGTAGGCATATTAAATATGTTTTGAGGTTTCAGAGAAATTGGGAGCACTTTCATTTTTAATTTTACTTAGCAGACATCAGAGGACCTGACCCCTTTTATAATTGCTGGAAGGGCTGGGTAATTGAGGTCCAAGTAGTCAAGGTCAAAATATGTTGCTTAATGTCCATCTGACAATTAATCTGACAAATATCTAATATTGACTTTTTAATATCAGAGATATTAATCTACAAAATGTTCAAATCTTCAGGCCCAAAGATACAATTGTTTTCCATAAACTAATTAATAGAATTTTTTTTTTAATTGAAAACTATTAACGTGGCATAACATTTCACATAGCAGCAGTGCATCTGCTTGTGTTCAGGTCTGTCCACTTCAGCAGTAATACTTAGGATAAAGCTGCTTTCGTCCTTACTTATCACAGCATCACCGAATGGTTGAGGTTGAAGGGACCTCTAGAGATCATCAAGTCCAACCCCCCTGCTCCAGCAGGGTCACCCAGAGCACGGGGCACAGGGCGGCAGCCAGGCGGGTTTGGAAGGTCTCCAGAGAAGGAGCCTCCACAGCCTCTCTGGGCAGCCTGTGCCAGGCTCTGGCACCCTCGACAGGAAAGAAGTTCTTCCTCACATGGAGATGGAACTGCCTGTGTTTCAACTTGTACCCGTTACCCCTAGTCCTGTCGCTGGCCACCACCGAGCAGAGTTTGGCCCCATCCTCCCTACATTCTGCCCTCAGTACCTCTACATATTGATAAGATCCCCTCTCAATCTTCTCTTCTCCAGGCTACACAAAGGGTTAGCACCAGACCCGTGGCTGACTTCTGTTGCTTCCACCGATGGCAGGGGGCCTGATCAACCTTCTCCTGCCTGCACGATGAAACCGAAAGCCAGGAAGAAGCCAACCCTATTCTAGCCTGACTCCCCCACTAGAAGATTTCACCCTGCTATTATGGATAGAGCTTAAGCATCTCTATATGGCTAAAGTTTATCTTTCAAGAAGTTACACTATCTTGATTCATAGACATTAAAAATCAGAGAATCTTCACTTGCTTTAGCTGTTTATCCTGCAGATATTTGCTCCCTCAGCTAAAATTATGTGTCTTTTCCTGTAATCTGATTCATCTTCCAAAAATTAGTCCATGTTTTGCCTTTCTCCATTAGACTAAGGAGGCTGTAAGTAGCAGGTATTTTCTCCACATGAAAGCACTTATTCAGTATAACCACCTGACTGTAACATAAGTAGGATTGGATTTCAGCTTGGTCTGAGAATAATAGATGACATTTTAAAAAAGCACGTAGCTCAGTAAGTAGCGGAGCTGACAAAGCTTGTTTTCCTTTGGATTTGTATCTCATGGTTAGACTGTGTCATGTCTAGAGCACACATTAGCCAAAGGCTTTCCTACAACTGTACCAGAATTTATGTGAATACATCCATAATAACAATAATAATCCATATGGATTCTCTGGTCTAATAATACAGTTAATATAGTTGAACTCATTAAGATTTCTCCTTTTTTTTTGAACTTGTACTCATGTGATTATTTTTTGGAGTAGGTTAATAGGGGAGGGATGGGTGGCTGATGGAATCTTACCTGTGATCGAAACACACATCACTTAAGTTCCATTTCCGTATGGAACCAGACCAAAAAGTCAGTTCTAAGTGAAATAAAAACTGTTTTATAAACAAAGTTCTAGGCAACCAACATGTTCTCCATGGAAAATGCTGTTCTAGAAGGCTATACAGAAGCTGCCTTGTTTGTAATTCTTTTTTCCATATCGTCAATGGCAAACTGGCATCCCAGGATCCCAGTTAAGGCAGCGGCAGTTATAGATGCACAGCAGCTCCAAAATTCAAGTCTTTCCTGTATAAAATCAGGCAAACAGTGTCTTGTGATTTGAATTTAGGGACATGAGGCAGTGCTGTGCCATATGGCACCAGGGTATTTCTCTTCTGCAAAAATGTCTCCTCATCCACGTGACCTTTTTTTCTTCATCAGTCATTTGCATCAGACAAAACTCTAACCCCTCTATCTAACGTAGGTTAACTTTACAAAATCTGAGCACCTACTATGGGGAGGGCCCAAAAAAAGACTAGACACTGTAACTTGAAATAAGTATTTTACACAAACTTTTTCCTTTAGTCTCTGCTATAAAGAAGAAGAAAAAAAAAAGGTATTCTGCTCATAATAGATAACTAAACCTTTCCCCTTCTCCGTTTGGTTCAAAAGGAGCAGAAAGCAGGACTATCAGGGACTAAACTCTGCCTTTGCCTGGACAGAGCGGGCATGGGGCGGCACTCTCAGCCATCGGTTTTACGGACATGGCTGCTCCCTTCTGCCCACACCGAAAGGTCGACCCGGACCTGTATGGACTGGGCCAGACAGGCTCACAGTCTGCAGCTCCACAAACCTTCGGGAAAACTTGGAGGATGGACTTTGCCATCACTACTTGTGGTTTTACCTTAACATTTAATGGGATTTCTCTGCATTCTTTTTTGTTTTCCCTCACTGGAGAAATAAGATAGGGGCACATCTATTATTCTTATGGATGGCCTGTGTCCATAGTCATGGCTGTCAGAGAAACAGTGAGTGGCCTGGCAATGAAAATGCCTGTGACAGTTAACGGTTTGCAGATCTGCTGAAAGCTCTGCTCAAAAACCTTTCCCCAATATATCTGAAGAGACTGTAAGTGCAAATAAATTCACCAAAAAACATTCGAGACAGACAATACCACATAAGGACCCCCTAAACTGTTGGGATCTTGGGATTTTTTTTGGTTTTAGCTATTGTATTGTGTAAAGCATCTTTTAGACATATTTTGAGATGTGCTACCTATAAGCTTTACTCTAGGGGGTAAGTACATTGGCTCCCTTTTAAAGCAAGGGAAACGAAGGCACGAAGACTAACCTGTTCTCAGGGTGTGAGTTAAAAGAGAGCCCAGCATAGAAAACACAAGTTGTTATACTAGATTTCTTACTTTGGGACAACAGCAATTCATCAGCTTTCTTTGAATTTAGGATTTAAGATAATTCAGGAATTTGTGGAATTTGTCTTTTGCATTTTTTTGCACCTCACAAAAATATCAGCATCTTAATCACTTCCAAAAGCACCCTTAAAGATCAGTTCAAAGACCTTCTGATCCTAAGGTAAATAATACTCCTTTTGAAAGTTCGCATATAAATGGAGACATGCACAGTAAATAGGGCTGCTCTGTCTCCAAGACAGAAAGCTAAGCAATGGCACACTTTCAAAATATCCAGCCGGGCATTTAAATATTCAATTAGAAAACATAAGCAATGAATAGAACAAATCTGGATTTATTAGGATTTATCGCTTCCCTCAAATGCCAAAATGGGTCTTTTTTACTCTCCTCAGTCTCTCCTCACTAATTCCCATGCCATTGGCTTTTTTTTTTTCTTTCTGTACTTCATGTAAAAAGCTTAAACTGCTGCTGCATTTGTTTTTACTCATGGGGGTTTTTATTTTCCTCATTTCCTCGTTTGTACCGCAAAACCAGGAAGGTACAGCTGCTGCAACAAGCTCCCCTTTTGCAGCTTGCCTGCTGCACACATTCCTTCTGGAGTCTAACACAGCTTTGAATCCTAACATGAAAAAAATGAAATGTAGGGTGTTTTTTAATCACTATAATTAATGCTTTTGAATTTTGTTCCTTAGCTGCCTTGTCCACAGCTGTGCTGTGCAGAATTGCATGCTCTTGTTTCATCCCAAACCAGCTCAGGAAAAATACCAGGAAATTTGACCCTCGGATGCTTCTTACTGACATTTAATAATGTGCCATGAATAAATCCCTTGGAATGTTAAACTGTTCTCATCTTTCATCTCTGTGTTCACCCTGGATGTCTGGCCAAGACATCAAAATCAATATTCCTTCTGATCGCATCTCATTTTTTTCTGATCCTGAACAAACTGGAGTATCCCAGAAAACCAGAGAACATTAGTCAAGAGCTTGGAAAGAAGTCTTGTGATTTAGGGCTTGGATCTAAAAGAAACCTGAACATTCCAGCAAGTTAGTTAGAATATGAAGAGGGTTTTGTTTGCTTGTTTGTTTGTTTTAACCAACAGCCATCTGTACTTTATTAATCTCTGCTTAACTAATGACCCGTTTAAATTCAGCAAGTTTACCACACTGGGGTTGTCTCGGAAGGAGAGCACTGCAGTCTAAGAGCCCAGCATTTGTGTGTGTTCACTAACACAAAAACACTCACGTGGAGAAAATAAATAAAACGCTGATGACTTAAAAACCCCAATATTTCTAATTTCTCTTTTTATAATTCAAAGGAATTCTTGGGCTCTCAACATTGCTAATTTCTAATATTGAATTCCTCCTTTCTGACTGTAAGACATTGCATCTTTTTGAGGCCCTAAAACATGATTTTACATGTGTCACATCTTTGAAGAGGCATGATTTTCCTCAATTTTTTTTTTTGGAATTTTTATAAAACGTGTTTATTTTTCATTATAATACTCTGTATTTACTTTCAGTACTTTTCCTACTGAACTTCTTTTCTATTCCTGAACCTCTACTCTCAGGCAATTTTCTTTGATTCATTAGCAGAAAAAAAAAATCTCAGAAACACAATTTAATTTGCTACAGTATTTTTAAAATCCTTTGCCACTATTAAATGTTATCTATATAAGTACGCTTGGTTTGACCCTCACAGCAAAGTGTTAGGATTTTATTGTTACTTATTTCCATGCACAATAAATATGTGTCTGTGTGTGAAATAGTGTATTGATCTATCTTACTATTTGTTTTCAGCACTTAGTATTGCATCGGAAGACCTGGAATAAGGAAAAGGGACCTCCCTATGGCTCAAATGAAAAACGGCAAAAAAAAAAAAAAAAGTCACATTTTAGCAGAAAGAAACAGAAGAAGGTTTTTTTTTGCTGTTGTTAAATTTGGCAATATTTTGGAAATAGTGGCCTCTTCAGGTTCTCTGATATGATCAGGGTAAAAATCAGATAGAAGTAAAGAAAATGGGATACCTCCTGAAATTGTTATTGCTTTTAGAAATTATTTTTTTCTCAAATTATCAAACTCTTTTTTTTTTAAAGAAAGGCATACTTTTTTACACATAATCAGAACTAAAATTACTTCGCTACCAGTTTTTAGGGCATGACGTTTTGATATTTCTCTGATTCAAAGCAACATTTCTAAAGAAAAATTCAGGATACTCCCTAGGCCAAGCACAGTACTGAAAAACCTACTATATTCCTTTTGCAATATAAATAGAAAGACTCCCACTGTTAACGGTGGGAATGCATCACCACCTTTTGCTCATGTGAAAGTTTAGGGATTTGAAACTGAGAGGTATTTTAAACCAGAAATGAAGATTACAGCCTGCCTAACAATATGGGTTTTTTTGTTATTCTTATTGCATACTCTCATAATTTACTTAGGATGACAATGATGAGAGGATCTTCTTCTTAAGGTAATTAAAATCAGAGTTAAAATGAATCATTCAGAGCACCCTGTTACCCATTAACAGCAGGGCTAAAATGCTTTCATGCTGTATAATTCATTTGATTTTTTTTTTCTGTAATGAATAGACTTTATCTATAAATAGAAAGCTATAGGATTAAAAAACGGGTAACAGGAGCTTTTGGGCCTCTTGATGGCGAATGTAATGCCTTAGATTTTTCTAGGGACTAAGAATACAGGAGTATTTCATAAATATTCAGCAACAACGTAACCCCCTAAGCCCCTCCAATGTTTTTGAAAGTCCAAAGCAAAGTGGGGAACTGATTAATGGAATTGCTCGTAGATGCGATATGAAAATATACTCTCTTCTACGGCCGTGCCCCGACGATCCCTCGCGTTGCCGACGGCCTCGGCCAACAGAAGCACCGGCGGCATTTCGTGCCCGCCGCAGACGGCACCGGCACGCGGCACTGCTACCCAGGGCTTTGCCTCACTCCCGCCTCTTCCGCGCCACTCCGAGGTTATCCGAAAGGGTGCCAGGAAATACGCCGCGCACCTTTAAAAATATCTCCATAGCCAAAGCATCACAACCGCCGCCTCATCTTTTTGGAGCGGGAGGCCTCCATTCCTGTTTCCAAGCGCGTCTTTTAAGTTAGTTTGTTAGGTTTATTTTCTGATGCTGGTAGATGGTATATATAATAGCAAAGATGGCATGACCTTTTGGGGAAAAATAAGAATTTCTTGAAAATTATTAAGATATTTTTCTCTTTGGATTATATGTTTTATAAAACAAATTTCTGTTATTTTAGGCAGTTTCGGCTTGTTGGCACTTATCCAGAAAACCTTTCACAGACATCTTCCCATTTCCTGTCAGGTATCCGTTCAACAGACAGGTACATTTTCAGGAAAGACAAACACGGGAATTTATGTAAGTATTTACTTATTTACTCCTGGAAAATGGTCTCTCTTCCTGGCTGGCTACGAATAAGTTACCACTTTATTTTCCTCTCTGCCCCGGCCCGCTTTGTTTGCGCTTCCCCCGCCCCGCCCGGCCCCGCCCGGCCCCGCGCGGCTCCCGCCCGCTCCCCGCAGCCCCCGCGCGTCGCCAGGCGGGAGCGCCGCTCTTCCCGTCCTGTGCCGCCCTCTCGCGATATCTCCCTGACGCCGCGGTTGTAACGGCCGTTACCTGGCAGGCGCTGTTTACAGCGGAGCAGCCAATCGGAAGGCAGGCGGTGTGGGCGGTGCGGCGCGGCGCGGCCAATGGGAGGCCGGGGCGGCGCGTTTAAACGCGGCAGGTGCGCAGCTTGCCCTGGAGCGCCGCGGCCGTTGCCTGCGCTCGCGCCTGCGCCGCCATGCCCGGCCGCCCCGAGGACTACGAGGTGCTGCTCACCATCGGCGCCGGCTCCTACGGCAAGTGCCGCAAGGTGCGCCGCAGGGCCGACGGCAAGGTGAGGCGGCGGGGGGCGTCCGGGGCTGCGTGCACGCCGCCTCCCAGCGGCTCTTGGGCGCCAGCGAGCGCCTCTGCCCCTTTCCACACTGCTCAGCTTCATGCCTCCATCGCTCTGTGAACTTACTTACTTCCACTCTCCACAGATCTTAGTTTGGAAGGAGCTCGACTATGGCTCCATGACGGAGGTGGAGAAGCAAATGCTCGTCTCGGAGGTGAACCTGCTTCGTGAGCTGCGGCACCCTAATATTGTCCGCTACTATGACCGCATCATCGATAGGAGCAACACAACGCTGTACATAGTGATGGAGTACTGTGATGGGGGTGACCTTGCCAGCCTCATTGCTCGCTGCACCAAGGAAAGGCACGTGTGCGACCATCCTGTGGTGTAATGCACCTTGTGCAATGCAAAGAGCATGCTCAGAGCAAGCTATATCATTTAATAATCTGCTAGTGGACTTTGGAGATGATCTTGTGATTGTAGAGACCCTTCTGAAATGTGGAAGGCTTGCATGAATTTGCTATACTGATGGGACCTGCACTAGAGGATATAATTATTGTTAGATAACTTTCTCCATATTGCTATAGCAAAGAATGCTGACTCCCCTTAGTGAAGGGATTTTTGAGTGCTATGCTATGTGTGACAGTGAAAACTTTAAATAGCAAGTCATAGCTCTTGACTCAGTAGCATAGTCTGTGAACTCTCTTAGCTTGCCAATGAAAAATCATTGTATAACTTCTTCTAGAAGACATCACCAAAAGTTTCTGCAAGGGAAAAAGCTATTTGGAACATACATACTTTGTAAAATTACTTATGCCCACCTTTTGGCCCCTTATGAGCACTTAAGTTGACAACTTCTCCTGGATGTGACCTTAAAACCATAAGTCTAATTGCTAAGTATGGTATGAGTTTCACATTCTTAGACAAAATGAGTAGACAACAAACTTGGGTGAAAGTAGTTCAAAATAGTGTTGAAACTGCCCCAAACACAGTGTTATGACTTGTGGAGGGTTATGTTACAACTTGCACTGGCTTGACTCTTGCCTAATGTTGTTTATAACTTCTGGAACATGCTATTCTCTTAAGTGAGCAAGGAGGTGGAACTAATAACAAAACTGTTAGACTGTTGTGGATAATGGCATTTCTGTGTATCTGATCTGTTTTTCTTTCTTTTATTTTTTTTTCTCTCTGGGGGGGGTGGGGGAGAGGGAGAATATTATGGCAACTCTGTAATAACATACTGCTTGTAATTTTTCCCACCTTCTTTATATTGCAGAGCATAATGAATAATTATTTGGATGCTTAATGTGGGTGGAGAGGAAACTTTTTCAAGTTAAAAAGAAAGGGCCACCAAGTGAATTGATTTTTTTCCCCTCTTAAAATAAGCCTTGTAGTTGCTTGTTGTTATTTTTTTCTTAGAAAGGTCTTGGGATTGAGTGATGTATAGTAGTAATATTAAAAATACTGAGTACTGCATTAAAAATACAGCATATTTATGCAGTTGCTGCCAGTTTTCAGCCCTGTATGTGCTGTGGAGGTTACATTATTTAAGGTGTTTACCTTTCAGACATTACTTGGAAGAAAACTTTGTTCTCCGGGTATTGGCTCAATTGACATTGGCCCTGAAGGAATGTCACCGCCGGAGTGATGGTGCAGTTACTGTGCACCGTGACCTAAAGCCAGCAAATGTCTTCCTGGACAGCAAGCAGAATGTGAAGCTTGGAGACTTTGGTCTGGCTAGAATATTGCACCATGACACCAGCTTTGCCAAAACATTTGTTGGAACCCCATACTATATGTCCCCAGTAAGTCCTTCCTTCTGTTTCATTCCCTCTTTCCTTCCTCTGAGATCTATTTTCTGCTGGGTAGGTCTCAGGTTCCAGGAATGTTTAAGAGGCTTTAATGAGAAATGGCTAGTCTAAATATTAGTGACTCTTTCCCATCCCCTCATTATGAAGAAAGTATGTTCTGGAGATGGTGCTGTTTAGTTCAGATATTTCCATCTCCTTTCTTTCTCATGCTATCAATACCTTCTAGTTCAGGTTGCTCTTTGCAACATAACATATCAATGCTTATATAGCAGTATTTTGATACTCAAAAAAGGCAGGCTAAAGCACTCTTGTCTCAGACTTTCATAGCCTGTTACTGTAATGCTCTCTTGGCAGTAATATTTTAGCTTATATTTTAATTTGTATTTGCAAGTGAGGAAGAATACAGTTATTCCCTGATACTGTGTATTGTGTGTGTGTGTGGGGGGAAAACATTAATGCTGGTTGAGTCTTGGAGACTGATGCAGCTCTTTGAAATTTCATATAGGGTGGAACTTCTACATAACTCTTGTCAAAATATTGCTAGTAAGAATAGCTATGGAGGTTAATTAGAATGTGATCTTAAAAGTAAACCCAGAAATAAATTTCATTGAGCCTTGAACAGTAGCTGATACTCAATACTGCAGTAAGAGGACAATGTCTTAGCTAACAAACTTGACTGCCTTTTTTAGGAACAAATGAACCGCATGTCATACAATGAAAAATCTGACATCTGGTCTCTAGGGTGTCTTCTGTATGAGTTATGTGCGCTCTCGTAAGTATACTTGTGGCAATGAAAGTAGAAATGCAGTGGGTAATGTATATCTGGTTACATCTTGTACAGATAGCCCTTAAAGCCTCTGGGCACAAGTTCTCCATGTTTATTTCTATACTGATCTTGATGCTAGGTAATCAAAACTAATCTGATTGTAGCTTGTTTTCTTGGTTTGATGCCTCTTCTGAGGGGGGGAGTGGGGGAAGTCCTCTAAAACTAGGAACTATTCTGCTTCAGACCTCCGTTTAGAGCTTACAACCAAAAGGAGTTGGCAGAAAAGATAAGGGAAGGGAAGTTCAGACGAATACCATATCGCTACTCAGAACAGTTGAATGAACTTCTCAAAGAGATGCTGAATTTAAAGGTAAGAATCAAGTACTACTTTTTTCTTTCCACTCATCACTTTATTAAATCTCTGATGCCATTAAACTGAGGCAGTAGTTTCCCTCAGTTATGACAAACTCATCTGGAGTGGTGGTTATTGGGTATTTTGTGACTAGTAGTATTGCATAATGAAGAAATTGTGCTTTGCAGGTTCATTTAAACAAAGGCAGCAGCTTAGTGTTAGGCCAGGCTTGCAGGATGCAGGCTGTTTGCACACTGAAATGCACACTAACAGCCTTCTGTCTCCTGGGTTAAATTGCCTCTGCCATTTGGAAGAGATTGTTTTGCCTGCCTCTTGGAACAGGTTTCTCATAGGTAATAGCCCACATCAAGGGGTGGGAGGGGGAAAGAATGTGATGAAAATAATACTGGATGGGATGACAAAGTTGTAACAAGCAACAAGTCTCAGACAGGTTCTTAGGTCAGGCTCTAAGGTATGGATCCCCAGGCTGGGGAAGCCAGAGCTTGCAGCTGCTAGAACTGGAGACTAGTAATATCTTTCCCTCAGCTGTTGTCCCTTGGTTGGATTAGCATGATCAGTTTAGCTGCTGCCCTCTCCTAATTGCATTTTTCTGCAGCTTTTTTTGGTTGTCTAGCAGCTTGGCTGGCCTCAGCTTGAGGCTGGTTTTAGTGGGGGATCCTTGGTCTTAACAATGGCTCTTGTTAAGAGGGGAACCTGTTAACTTCTCTCCTAGGATTATTGCCGTCCCTCTGTAGAAGACATTCTGCAGCACCCCTTGATAGCAGACCTGGTGGTGGAAGAACAAAAAAAGAATCCTGATAAGAGGGGTCAGCGGGCAGGGGAGCCAGAGAGGCTGCAGCACTCAGGAACTCCAGTGAACGAGCTGAAGCTGAAGGAGCAGCAGTTGCAGGAGAGGGAACAAGCCATTAAAGAGCGGGAACAGCGTTTGGAGCGTATGATATTCTGCTTTGGGAAGGGGAGGGCAGTGGGATTCTAATGTGGGATTCTAATGTAAAAGAACAAATGTAGAGGAAAAGCAAGTAGAATGTCTTCAGAACTTTCTTAATGTACTAGTCACAGTCCTGTATTCATGACCAGAGTTCTGTCCTAAGACAAATCAGAATGAGAGTTGCTTATTTACTCTAGTTTATTGTTTTCAGTTACCAAGATGCATTGGGTAATTCAGGTCAGATACAGAAACTGGTGTGGCATGATGATTCAAAATGATCAGTACTCACAATCATGCAGGCAATGGCTCTGACTCTACCCTGATGTGCAGTGCAGATCTGCCTTCCCCTACTCTGGCAATATCAACTAATGTTGCTTCCCTAAATAGGTAGAGCCTTAAGGGGAGGGTAATGCTGGAGCAAGTATACAGTTCAAAGTAAAATGTTAATGGATATAATGGAAGTAGCATCCTATAGCTAACTTATCCATAAAAAAGCATAGATAGCTGGTTCTCAGTTGTTGGGGTCTCCTGCCTAGATAAATACCTCTCTGCGTATGTAGTAGACTCTTAAGATGAGTCTGAGTAAGAGCTGCTACTGTAAGGAGGGTATTTAGAATCACATTTGTCTTGTAGTATCTGTTACTAAGAATTTTAACTCATGGCATATATGAAGTACCTAGTTTATGTGCCTAATAGGAAGCCACTGTAACTTAATTTCTCGCATATGTAGCAGAATTAAATAACAGTTGGCACTTCAGCATACTGATCCAGTGCTGTATCAATGCATTGATTAAGCCTATATCTGTGCAGCAGTTATCTACAGAACTAGAAACATGGATGCCTCAGGCAGGTGGTTATCAGCTCTTTCTGCAGGAAAATGCACCGTGGCCAGTCTTGCATCTTAAGACTGCCTCACTGCGCACTGCCCTCTTTTCTGCTTTCAGAGAGAGAACGGGAACTCTGTGTTCGAGAGAGACTGGCAGAGGACAAACTTGCTAGGTATCATACCTATCTATATCTACCTAAACTTTTTTCTGCTTTGGAAGACTGATGCTTTTTCTAAACTTCTTTTCAAAACAGAGCTGAAAACTTGATGAGGAACTACAACCTCTACAGAGAGCAGCGGACTCTAGCACATGCTGATAGTACAGGTATGAGAGTGTGCTGCAGGAAGCCACGTGTGCTGCTAGATACAGACTGGTGTGAGCAAAGGAGAGCCCCTGACCCTATGCATGCTGTACCAAGCCCTGCCTTTAAGGGACAAACACCAGTTATCTCTGCATGGTTTGGAATAGACTCCTGACTCTCTGCTTTGCAGAAAGACTTAATGCTGCTTATCCATGAGAACAGTTTACCTACTGTCAGCATGGCATTCTTAATTTGAAAACTGGATTCTCGTGGTCATGTGACTGAACCAAACTGAGCTGTACTTTTTAAATTATTGATTGATCTTTATAGAGCACTGATTAAACTTTAATAAAATTGTGCATGTCTAATCACTTAAGCTTTAGTTCATGAGCTTCTAAACACATCAGGGTGGGAACAGATACTCCCAATCAGTGCTAGAGATTGGATCTCTGCATTATCTAAGCTCTGCAGAATACAAACTCCTATTTTCTTACTCTAATTTTGTTCACTAGAACAAACAGCTTTCAAAGTATGCTGTAATGTTTAGTTGACTCCCCACAGCTTAATTTGTAAACAAAGACATGAGTTCAAAAACTTTCTGGGGAGAGCAAGAGCAAAGTATTGGTAGAATACTGCCTAGTACTTCTCAAACACAAGAAATGCAGACACTTTAGCTTACCTATACTTTTAGTTTACCTCTAATCAAAACTCAGTGAAGATCCCTCTAATGCAACTCAAGCCAAGGTTGCATCTTTCAGAGATGCCTATCCTAACAGAAAGACAGGAATAAATGCCACTGCAAGCTGGTAGTATTTGAGCTACTTGTAGCACTCTGAGAATTTTACCTGTCTATTTTTCTTTAATAAATAATATAAAATTAAAAATAAACTTGTTTGGGGCTTTCTGAACTTGTCTTTATGCTGGCTCATAGAGAATAAAGATGTTTCAGCATTTGCCTCCTTTTTTTCTGCTTTTCCCACCCCCTTATACTATATTTTAGCCTTATTAGGCAAACCTCCCTCTCTGAAACTAAGCATAGGAGCTATAATTCTAGACAAGGCAAAGAAATTCTCACACTTGGAGTGACTGGCTCTTGTTGGTCTTTTCCTGCAAGTCCTCTCAACATGTGCTTCTCCAACAGTGCTCTTTATTATTTTGTCTCATTCCATGCTACACTTGTACTCCCTACAACTCTCTGCCCTGATATAAAGGGTCTTGGTGTTCTTCCAAATATCTGTTACCAAAATCACTTGCTTCTGTTATCTGCAGTTAGTATATTTTTAACCTTCATCATGTATAGCTGTTGCTTCACTAATTCCTTCTCAGTCAGTTATGCAGTTCCCAACATGAGAATGCGAAAGAAAAACCCCTACCTTGTACAGCAGTCCTAGATCCTTGAACCAACTCTTCCTTATGGAAGGATTAGCATTTAGCACACATGTAGTGAGCTGCTGAAACACTTGCTACCTCTTCACTTTGGACTTGCTGCCTCTTTTCTGCTTACTGCATCCTTCTCCTAGCCCCAGGCATTGAAAATAAGGCCTTTGAAGAGCTAGGAGTAGGATGGTTGGGGATTTCAGCAAGGCTGCTTCCCCTTTGCCAGCTGAGAAGTCTTATAAGATGACTTTTTATGAGAAACCTCAGGTGTCTTAATATCTCTTTGTAGTAGTTTTTCTACTATAATTCATGTTTTCAAACAAAAAATCCCCAAAGCTGTCTTGTTTCTGACATTGCTGGAAATGTAGCTGTACTTGGAAAATTCCTGTTCTAGACTAGTATGGAAATAGCTTGTTAGTTATTCTTGCATCTAAACTCACTCATCTAGTCAGAGCCTAGCTCCGCCCACTTGACTTAATGTGGGGCTAGTGTAGGCCTTGTCCCTGCTAGAAAGGGGTGGTAAAATATTTTTCAGTAGCTGGGAACTTCATTCTTACTTCCTTTTGTATTTGAACTATGTTACTTTATCACAGGGAATTTCTTCCAAGGAATAGAATTTAAGGCTCGTTTTCTTGTCTACTGTTATTTTATCAAATAAAAGTGATCTTTACTAGTCAGCTAAAGCTTTTCTAAAAGCCTTCTATAAGATTAGGGTACTCTAATAAGTACTGGCATGTATCTTTTTAGCATAATAATTTTAAAGTCTTGTTTTCATTTTTTTGCCAAAAAAAGGAAGTCCACTATGAACAGGAATATATTAATAGACTAAATCCCTATGTGCTTAGCCAACTGGATGATTAAAAAACATAACTGAAGCAATAAAGACTGAGGAATACACTAATTTTGTGCTTTTTTATTGTTCTTTTTTAAGATAATGTGGTCCTGCTCCCCTTTTCTACAAACAAGAAAAAAGTCCATTTTGGTGGAAGTGAAGAGAATGCTGTGGGTCCTATTAATTTGGAAAACTATCCTCTTTCAAAAGGAAAATGCCGTGATCTCAAAAAACGTCTATACGCTGCAAACCTGCGAGCTCAAGCCCTGTGTGAACTGGAAAAAAACTATCAGCTAAAGAGCAGACAAATCCTGGGCATGCGCTGAAGCTGTAACATAGATGTACAGTATTTAACTTTATAGAGTTGATTAAATGAACAGGAACATATTTGTGCCTCCCTTTTATAATCTGTAATCCTCCTGAAAATATATTTTGATAGTCCTCATATAGACTCTTTTAGTCCATGACAGGTAGCTCATAAGATTATATATAGATTATTTTTTGAAAATAGCTTTGATACTAAACTAAACAAGCTGAATTGTATCATTAAAAAAAAGTATTTTGGGCCTCTCTCTGTTCCCCGTGCATTATTCTTCTGAAAAAAGTATATGCATATGGTAAACATATGTTGTTCTTTATCTGGTGAGGAAAACTTTCTGAAAGAAAATATACAGAGAATCATGATCTGTAGGTTAAATTGTTGCTAATTATAGTGTACAGTTCTTGATAAAAGAAGTATTAGTATTTGGGGCATTTGGTATTTGAAAGTTGGTAGCTTTGTGTCTGTGAGTTCTTGTAACCACTTTTTATTTGTCTTGATAGTAAACAGAAATTTTGTGCTTTTTCTCCTAGCTAGGTGCCCTGTCAAAGCAGGCCCCTTTCTGGTTCATTGGCTTCCTGGCTCATCCAGCAGCTCCTGAAAGGCCTGATTCAGGGCACAGCATTTGAACTAAACTGTGAGCTTTGGTTTGCCTTGAAACCCCTGCGAACGGACCCCCCTGGTGTTGCTGTCTTGGCTGGGACACCATCTCGGGCATCAGCAGCTGTTTTGGGGGAAGGGGCAATTGTGCCGTGAGCAGCAAATACTTTTCTTGATGCTTATGATGTATCTCCATTTTTCCCTTCACAGGTCCCCCCAGAGACGAATAGCTTACTGTGCTGTCAGCTTCACAAAGTGACCGGGCTAATGGGTTAGCTCGTGGCACTGGGATTTCTGGCATGTATTGTCTAGAATGATTTCTTAGCTATGCCATAGGAAAAGCTATGAAACACACGTTCAGAGAAAACAGCTAGTTTTCAAAAAATTTGTTTCCTTGCTGGGCCATGCATGCTAGCTAAGCAGGTTTCTAGACATTTTCTCTCTGGAAAATAGAATCTCCTTGAAATACAGTTTTGATATTGCCTTCTTTTATTGATAGACAAATACTTGCATCACCAAGTAGCAGTTCTACTTTAGTGTGTTCCTAATGAACACCCAGCAAAGCTATCATGTTTGCTTCAATAGTGGTTGCTGTTTTCATGCCAGTCTCTGGTTGTAAGCGTCACAGCCTGTCCTGTTTGCCAGCCTGCTGCTGCTCGAGCCATGGCTGAGGTGGGAAGTGCCTGTTAGCTGTGCAGAGCCAAAGCAGTTGTGCCACAGGGGTGGCTCCAGCCTTTCCACTGTGTCTGTATGCTCGAGTTTTTATCCTGAGGGAAAGATTTCTTAAAATCTGCAGTGCTGCTTTCAAGTAGGTCTTTGTTGTATAGGCTGCAAAACAGCAAAGGGTAGAATATGTGATAGTATTCTATACCCAAAACTTTACACAAGGTGGAAATATTTTGCTGTATATCTTGTTAACCTGCAAAATGCCCATTTAGTACCATTCGGTCAAAGGAGGAAATCAGGCAACAAAGAAAATAAATTAGTAATTAATGTTTCAAGAAAGACAGTGTTTTGAAACAATAGCTGCTTGTAAGTGTTTTGATTTTAACACGACCAAACTAAGCAAATAGACAGCAGAGTAACTTTTTTTCCCCTCTTGGAACATACAGATGCAAATAATTTCTGCAGCTAAAGTAGCATATACCTTCAGATCAATACCTGCAGTTTTCCTCTTTCTTCAATTCTGCAGTGACCTCAAGATGGCACTGCTGCTCTGCAACTTGCAAAGCTCATGTGTGGATGCAGAGATGAACACAAAGTCTAAGGTCTGATGGAGATAAACTGTTGCCTGTTAGCGCCAGGAGAGCCACAATAGTTACTGCAATGTTTGATGATTTTCAGGCATTACGGATGCTTTTCTTTACTCACCTTTGTAACCACTTGTGATCATCTCTGATCTATTTTGCATCTTCTGTTTTAGAAAAACAGTTTAATCAAATTCTTAGTTAGCGTTTATGCTATTCTTAAGAATTGCTAGGGAGAGTACAAATTGTATCAATTATAATGACTATAATAAATGAGAACAGCCTAAGTTACAGCTTTGGCATTGAACTGTTTGAGCTGCTCAGAGGGTCCTGTTCAAGTCCTCTACACTTGAGGCAGATTTTTGAATCTGCCATTGGGAGATTCACATTTTTGCCTCAGCTCCTGGTGAGTAACCCAGGAGGGAAATTATCTTTTAAAGAGATAGTCCTGGCAGTGGCACTCCCTGCAAGAGCCAACGTCCTCCCTCAAGCACAAGAAGCAGCGAAGGTCTCTGCTGTTCTCCTTGTTGTCTTCACTGGCAAGGAGGGATCTCCCCTTCCTCACCCTGCTCGTGGCACTAGTGCCTGGGGGCTCTTCCTGGCCATGCTGAGGAAATGCAGCCCCAAGAAGAAACGCCTCTAGCGTCATGCTCCAAAATACAGCAGGAGGACGTAAGGGCTCAGTGACAGACTTTGGGCCATGCCCCTGTCCTCGTTTCTCGTGTATCTTGTGCGAGGCTGGAGAAATCCTAGCTGCCATAAAGTCCGTATAGCGGGCACAGGAGCCGGGGCCTGCGCCAGGAGCCCGCCTAACAGGCACTTGTGCACCGGGCGAGACTCGGGCCTAACCGAGGCTGCTTAGAGTATAATCCTCGCTGGGTATTAGAAGCAAGTTTTATTTATGTATTTACTTTAAAAGCTAGCTAAGGGCTAAATATTAACCTTTACAACTTTACAAAGCCTACAGACAAAGGGTGTAACACCACATATTGCTATACTCTTTCCCATTTAATCTTGTTTTTAGCCAGATCAGCAATGCTAAGAAGTTACTACACTGGCGCCACCACCGCCTTCATCTGACGTGCATTCCTGAAGGCAAAGCAGGCTTCTGAGGCCCAGCTGCCACGAAGGATGAAGTTTTATTGGAAAAAGTCCTCTGCGTTCTGCAAAATGGACTCCAGCCATTTGGCCGTGAGATTTCAGGCTCCACCCGTGCTGGGTTATGAGGTCTGAGGTTTGGGGCTGCCGCATGCAGCAAGCAGCCAGCGTTTAGTGGTTTGCCCAATATGCATTTGTTCACTGTCAAAATGCAAGGGCCTAAGTCCAACTGCTGCCAGTGACACGGGCCAGAGAGGTTTATGATAGAAGCAAAAAAGGCCACAGAGAAATGTAGAATTAGCTAGATACATATGGACTTATGTTTTAATGTAGGTTCTTCCTAGGCAAGAAATCATACCTGAATGCACTTCTGAAAACTTCTGGCTAATTAATTTTCTTTCATTGGTTATCAAAATTTAGCTTTGGGATGGCAATGAGAATTGAGTGTCAACGCTGATGGAAGATGCTTGCTGCCAAGTTATCTGGTGTGAGCAGAAGTGATTTATAGGTCTAGTTATTACTGCACTCTTCTGTGAATTAAAACCGTAAGTATTATTAGCCTCAGTGCAGTAATGGCTGCTTCACTGGACAGATGAAACTCCAACTAGGACATGATATACAGTGAATAATAAATAATAACATGTAATGCTGTTTTCATTATCAACTTTCATATTTTTATGGTAAAATTAATACAAATACAGATTTATGAAAAGAAAAATGGGATGGCGTTCATATACCTGCTTGATTTCCCTTCCAACCTCAACCACTCTGTGATTCTGTCATTCTGTGATTTTTTCCATTATTTATACTAGTCTGAAAATCATTTTTATTATCAGAGATAGCTACCAAGTACTTTTTTAACTTTTTCAGTGGCTCTTTTATCAGGTCTTGCTCTTGTAAAGTCAGTAGAAACACGCTTATGCATCAGCCTGTTCGCTGCACGTGTCTGTGTGCCAGTCCAGGTCTCGAGGATACAAGAGAAGCCCAGTGAAGTCAATGACAAGCTTTCCTTCAAACACTTGGCTGGACTTCAGCTTAATTAGCTTTAGATGTTTGTAAATACTTACACTTGTTAGCTATTCATGGACTAAGAACATTGCCAAAGACGCAGCAGGAACAAACCGTCCATCTTCCTTCCCATAGGCAAAGACAAGTCATTCTAGGTAGACCTCTCAGTCTTAGCTTTACCAAATCAGACCTGTCTTGACAAGAAGTCCCATCACTAGCCCACTGTCAGGCATGGATGTCACTAAACTCTCTGGAGATAAAAGTAGCATCAGGGAGCAGCGAATGTAAATTTTTTTCCTGCCTGTAATGTGTTTTATCACGCAATTGCAAAGAGAAGCAATATTATCTGACATCTCAGCTCCTCGTGGACCATCAGGATGCACTCCAGTGTCCCCAGAGCTAGATCACTAAGTCATGCAGGAAGTTCAGAAAATTTTGCCTGGCAAAATAAAAGTGTTAAAGTCAGTGACCAACTTGAGTGCTAATTACCATTTAAAGTCCTTTCTGATGGCGACTAATCAATCTTTAGATGCCACTGGGGAAAGATAATACGGACTTTCTGCGACTTGGGCCATGACATAAACAAAGCCATCAGGGCAAATGGCAGATCATGACAGATAATGATTTCCTGGGAGGTGAAGCAAATACCTCATATGGCAGTAATCCAGGTAATTAGCTTGCACTGGATTATAAGTACTTTGTGGTCACAACTAAAAGCAGGAGGAAGCATTAGCATTAAAGAAAATGATAGCATCAGGGAAGTATTCAGTTGATCGGACAAAATAGCATATTTTAGAAGAATTATTACAGATTTATCCTTAGGGCCGATGCAAAGATGAACTGAAACCTAGGACTCCCATGTCAACCTTGTGCCAATTTCCAGAGGCGCAGTGTGATCAGAGAGCTGCTGCTGGATGATGCTCTCCAAGGGCCCTGTGTGCCTGGAAGGCTGGCACGGCACCCTCTTCTCATCCTGCTTAGGGTCATTTTTCACCAAGAGTGATTCAGCCAGATTCAGCAAGGTGTCTGGCATAGAGCAGCAGGGTGGCACTCTGGGTGAGCAACCCAAACCGTGTCACTGAAAGTCTGTGAGAGATTCAGTGGGTAAAGCTCCCTGCTCTCATTGTGCCGCTCTTCAAAGCCAAATTCCTGTCTTAGTGCCTGATGTCTCCGGATGAAAGTGGAGGCTGCAGGAGAACCTTGACTCTGTGCATGCCGCGGTCAGTGGGGCTCCATATGTTGGGCTCCTTCCCTTGCCCGTGCCTTTAATCTCTTCGCACGTTTGCTGGGCAGTCCCCCTTTCGGGCTAAGAGACCCCCCTGCAGACCTTGCTGTAACTGCTGCAGGGCTGCGCTGGGGCCGGCGCGGCCGGGGCTGCCCGGGGGCGGTGAGGGAATCCCGGCGCCGGAGGCCTGGTGCCCTGCACGCGCCTGTGCGGCAAAGCCCGGCCGGCAGCAGCGCAGCCCACGGGTTTGTCTGGCTGTAACCGTCAGCCCTGTTTCCAGCTCTGGTCCTGCAGTACCTTCCTATGTAAAATCCCAGAGCCTGTCTCAAACTGGCCAGATACTCTAATGGTCGCTTCCTTTTTTACCCTCCTGAATTTTCATGGGTTAGATTTGAGGGCTTCAAGGGCCGCTTTCTGGAAGCGAAATATCGCTGCCTGCACGGCTCTTTCTAAGCGTGGCGCCTCTCGCAGCCATTCGCGGTGCTTGCAGGTGGCGGGCCCTACTCGCGCTGCCTCTGCCGCACGCAGAGCTCCCCGCCCTCGCCCACGGCTTCAGCCCGGGCAAACGATCCGCTTGGAAAGTCTCCACCTTTACAAAGTGGGATTGGAGAAACCTACACACCAGGATGAAGTTCTTGTCAAACCTCTCAAGAAGAAAGCAGTGTAAGTGCTGAATGCTGCTCTTTAGCTCTTCGTAGCTTTGGAGTTACTAGGGCCATGTTGTAACGGATGCACTGTATAACCAAGTTATCACTGGTACAAAGTTGGGGGAAAAAAATACATGTTTTGCATGGATTAATTATTGCTGCTATTATCATGTGATCATGTATTACCCTAGCAGCTGTACGAGCTTTAGTCCTGATCTAGCATCCTACAGTGCCAGGCTGTGTACAAATGTTTTCGGCAATCCAGTAGTGAAATCACCCACTGTCCCCTTAGGGAAAATCAGAAGCATCAAGAAGAAAACCACTGCACAGAAGCAATCTGCACAGTGGGGAGGACAACAGCTTTCACCATAAACAGACCCAGAATTGTCTTCTCCTCTCCTCTTCATTAACTGAGCACAAAGCGGTTAGTCTCTTCCCGCACCGACTCCCGCTCCTGCTCCCAGGGCCCGCGGAAGGCTGGAAGCTGCTCTCTCCTTCGGTGCCAGGGTGACTCCTTATTGCGCCATGAATCGTGCGTTGTGTTTCAAGCTCGGGAGCGCCGAGCACTGGGGCGGGTGTCCCTCACCCCACGTAACCCGCTTCAAGACCCCGGCTACTGCTGAGGTCCCTTCTTTGCTTTGAGCCTACCACAGTAAATTCTCAAAAAGAACACTAGACATTTTTCAGCCTGGGAAGGTTTTCTAAGGAAATTCATATTTGGGACTTGCATTACCTGGCCAGCAGGTGTCTGGTTTAAATGAGCAGCTAGTAGAAACAAGCCCATGCACAGCACGAGCTGCGCTGCTGCTTTGCACAGATACTGTCCCTCATAAGTTACCAATGCAGGGCACCAGGTAAACTGGCAATCTTCTTTCTGCAGCAACACCTACCCCTCTAATTTTCTTAATTAATTTAATACCAGTCTAAGTGCAGAGTGATGGCCCAGTCGCCTGGCTCCCTCCCTTCACAGGAGAGAAACGCTCCTTGATTTGGCAGCTGAGACTGCCTCCGTACGCAGCCGCTGCTGCTTCCTCACTGACGCTGCTCCGATTAGTGCCCCGCTTGCCTATTTGCTTTAGGAAGCACTTCTGCAGAAAAGGAGGAGGATAAATTCAGGTCATTTTATATAAAAATAAAACACAGAGGCCTGGGATGGATTTAGAGTGAAGGGCTAAATCATTAAACACTGTTTCTCAATCATACACACAGGGCAACTCAGTCTCACCGAACCCTTTCCCCTTTTTATTTTGTCTATGGGATTCTCCCCCTCCTGACTCCTTTCCATCACTGCTGGCTAGTTCTCAGAAAGGTATTTCCTAGTTTAGGCCAGAGTCTTGGATGTGCAAATCTCTGAGTCAGTTTTAAGGTTGTTTCAATGCAACAAATGACGAACCTTTGAGCAGTAACTCAAGAACTTGGCCTTGAGATTATCTGTATGTTTTGCTTCCACCTCCCTTAAAGTATCTGTGAAGCACAGGGGATTCCCAAAGCAACTTGTCCTTTCGGGCAGAATCTATCCAGCTGAAAGCTATCAGCTTGCTCCAGGTAAATGCTGAGCCTCTTCCCCATGCCCTAGCTGAGGGGCCTGCTAAGTGTCAGGCTGGGTGATATCAGGAGGATGACAGTGTGGGTGCTGAGTGGCTCTGGGAGGCGTCTGCTGTATGTCAGGCACTGGTGAGCTGGGAGGTTTGCAAATGAGCAAGGGAAGCTGCTGCAGTGTGCAGAAATGGGGTGAGATTACAGGGCTTTACCCTTGAGCTGTAAATGCAGGAGCAATCCTGGTACTTTGGGAATCATTGACTTGACTGTGGCTTGGGTTGCATACAAAGGCTGGGCCTTTTGATTGAGGGTGTTTGTTCCCAAACCTCTTTCCTCACCATCCCTTGTTTCTACTTTCCCCACAGATGATTCATGGAATAAGGTCATGTAAGTTGTACCACACATCCAGCAAGAACACTACAGGATGGGCTTTAAACTGAGCAAATATGTTATTACTTCCTGCAGAAGAATGTTTTCATGAAGCAATGCCCTTATGGCTGACATAACTAAAATGGGTCTTCTTAATGAGCTATTTCAGCTAAAGGGAAACTCGTAGAAAAGCCCACCCCGTCCCAGCAATCAAGCGGGTCTGTCAGGAGGAACCAGGAACCTGGAATCTAGTAGAAATAACTAACTACCCGTTACTTGGTCTGGATTTTTCCTTTCTTCCTGTCCTTTCTCCATTTTTGCCTGTTTGCTTCATTTCTTTTGTATCTTTGTAATCATGCTTGCTTCTTTCCTCTGGCACAAATAAACCCCAGGAGAGTCCTTTGACCACTATAGCAGTCGCACACCACCGACTCCACTGCCAGCAGGGAGTTCCCAGGCGTTAGGAGGTCAGGGATGCAGCTCTGGGCTCTCCCACTGGATGGTACGTGCAGTGTTTATGTGCACAGAGCCGATGCCTCTGAAACGCAGTCGCTTAGAGGGAAGAGGATCACATTTGCAATTGCCCGGCAGATGCCTGGGTACATTTTATGCTGCAGTTGTGGTTGCTGGAAACTTCCCAAACTTAGATTCGTTCCAAGCCATCTTGGAAATGCAACTGCTTCCTCTTTTCACTTTAAAAGCCTGGTGAATTGTTAAGAGCAGTGACAGACTTCCCCAAAGCTGTTTGGTGGAGGAGATAGCAGCATGGGAATTAGCAATGCTAAACGCCAGTATTTACCTGGGGTATCTGAACAACCCTTTGGTGGAAAGCAGCATTGTATTCTCCACAGTGCTTTGCTACAGAAGTTCTTCTCCAGCACTTAAAAACAAAAAATCAGGTTTAATCATTAGCTGCTGTGCCGGGTGGCCGACCCGGGGGCCCAGAGACACGGCCGGATCCGAGCGGTGCTTCCTGGAGCCACAGGTACGGACATGGACATGGAGACGGTGGGGCGGCTCGCTCGCCGGCAGGAGCCCCGCGTGGTGCTTCTTGCTGCAGGCAAAGCCTCCAAGCAGCCCAGCCAGCACGGGCGAAACGCGGGTCCCGTCCACACGGAACGGTGCTGGCATTCTCAGCCAGTGCAGCAGCTCTGCAAACCGCCTTGGCAAAGAGCCCACCAGTGCGCTGATTTTTGGCTGTTTAGACCACAATGAATTAGTGATAGAAAAGATACATTGACAACCTTGGTATGCTGCTCGTCGGCAAAGCACACATTCTGCTTTTTTTAGGTAGTCCTTGTTTTCAAGGAGAATATCTTCCTATGGGCGAATTTCGAGGAAATTGGGCAGATAGGCTTTGCTTTATCTAATTGGCAAAGGAGCAAAACATGTTTACTACATGTGGCTAATAAAAACTGAATAAGCATATTCCTCGAACTTTAGTTGGCACTGTTCAGGCTCCTAAGGTTATACACAGTTTAACTGCAGCTTTTTACACAAGAGCTTGACATGAAGCAGAAAAAAAAAAAAAAAAAAGACCTTTACCCCCACCTATTAGGTAAGCAGATAATAGATATTGTTAGTCAATAAGGAGCTGGGGCAGGTATTTCACAAGCAGGTTACTCGGGGACTGGATGGGCGAGCCCTTCCCAGGACGCCCACGGGAACTGCCGCATTTAATAACTGCTCTGTCACCTCGGCAGGGGTAGGAACGGGTTCCCTCCGCGGGCTCTGCAGCTACCGCGGCTCCTCGCTGAATCGACCTGTGCTGACGTGAACCTTGTTCTCCCAAACGTGAAGACCGGGAAATCTGGGTAGATATGAAGCAGGCCAACACAAGGAAAGCTCTCAAGAAGTGATGTTCCTACTCACTGTTTTGCCCTCTGCAAACAGCCCTTCTTGATGGACGGTGCAGAAATAGTTTATAAGAAACTCGGACCAAGTTTTTGAAAACTCATGCCTGAAGTGAAACTCTTCCATCCTTAGCTGTCTACATAAATGACCTGCTTTCACACGCACACACCAGCTGCTGTTTGCTTCCGAAGGAACAGCTGGATGCCCAGTAGTTTAAATCAAAACACTTCCTCTATGCATGGTTTTGGCTTGGAGACACAGCTTTGAAAAAATCTCATCTCTGGTATAATGGTGTGAGCATTAGTATTAGCAGGAAGGGTCACTGCATTCTGCTTTTGCTTCTGACATTATTTTATTTGTGGCATTAAAAACTCGCTTAACTCATCTGCCTTAATGGCACAAATAAATAATTTAAGAAAATCTTATAATGGGCAGAACTGACACTTGGGGGCAGGAGTCGCCTAATTAACCTGTGACTTTGTATCTAAGCCACTCACACCAGGCTTTCTTTATAATCAGTGTGGAGAAACGGGCGCTCCAAGGATGGGATTCGTCTGAGCAAGCGCACGCAACTGTGGAAGGAGATAAATCACACCGCAGGCTCCTCTGGCGAAGCTGATTAGATCTCTGCTAGCTCCAAAGGGAGCCTCGTGATCCGGAGATGTTTGTGTGTCAGCTACTGATTCCCAGGCATCAATCCCTCCCTTGTTGTCCAGCCAGGCCTGTGGTTTCCTGGAGCCGTGGGCTCCCGCCAGGACACGGCCCCACGCTCTTCCCTGCCCTCACCACATGGGCCCTTATGTCAGCTCCAGCAATCCGGCAGCCCTGGTAAATAGGATTAACTTGCTGATCGAGCTGAAAACTAACGCTGAAGGAAAAGGATTTGGTTTTGTTTGCATTAACAAGCAGATCTGATGCCCCTCCTGGCTGCATAATTGCCTGGTCAGGGGCAGGAATGTGGCCGGTGATGGGGAAGGGCCTCTGTCTCTCTTGGCAGCAGCTCTTTTTTGGATGGACTGGCTTCAGCTGACCACAGAATGGCCTCTCCATGGAAAGCAGTTATGATAAAAGATTCAGTTACAGAGCATAAAGCCACCATGCTGACTCACTGTCTGGGGATATGATTTGACAAACAGAAACATATGACCCTCGAATGAAAAAGAGGTGACGAGACGTAGCTGAGGTGTCTCCATCCTATGTGAAGGCCCCGTTTAGGTGCTGAGGAGGGCGGCGGTGTGCCGGAGGTCTCGGTCAGGACTGCAGTGTGCTCCGGAGCACAGAGCAGCTCCAGCGAAGAGCGCTGCAATCGTGCGTTGGTTTGGCTCTGGGCAAAGCTCTTGTTTAAACGCTTCCCAGAGTGGTTGTCTGACAAAAGTGTTTATAGTCTTGCTTTTAATACATGGCACTAATCATTTGGCACCATTTGTTGGGATGGCTTCTTTCTAAAAATAAGTAGTTTAGTAAGGCTTGTAAGTTTAGTTTAGTAGCAGTTTAGTAAGACCAAGTCTTTGTCGTGAGCTGGGCTAATGGCAGATGACCGGCTAATCAACTGCTTCTGCAGACCTAAACTTGGGGGAAGATTTACAATGAAAACACTTCCAACAGCAATTAAAATGGTGTTTTCCTTCCTACAGACATATCTGCTGTGTAAGACAGGGAAATGTGTCTTTGTGAGGCTGCTATGCCTGTGTAAGACAGGGAAATGCGTCTTTGTGAGGCTGCTGAAATTCATACCCGCAGTCTATCGGTGGTAAAGTGACGAGCAGGCTAGTGCTCGGCCCCCAGACAGCGCTGGCAGCCCCGAGACAGCCGCGATGGTGCCCGCGCACCGTGTGCGGTGGCAGCAAGAGCAGCAGAGCTGCGTGTGGGGCGAGCAGGCTGCAAACACCCGGCCTGCCTGCTCAGGAGGAGCCCGACCAGACCTGCCAGTGCTGGGTCGGAAAGGCAGCGGGTGAACGTGCATTTCGCAGGGGTCCCCGTGCCTCACCGTGCCCTGCGGTGCTGCCAGGACGTGTCCGGCTGCGCACGCGGAGCCGCGCCGGTAGGATGTGCCGTATCCCGCGCTCGTGGCACTCGCAGGAAGCACCCGGCAGGCTTGGTGCAGGCACTGCCAGCACGACGGCTTTCGCTCTCATTCACCTGGGGATTTTCCTCTTCTGAGCCAATATTGTTCTTGTACTAAGCGCCTTCGTTGGATAGTGCCGATACTGCTCTGGTACTAGGTTATTGGAGATAGGGCAGCCCCTGGCACTGAAACCAAGTCTTTGCTTGGCGCCTCCTTGATGACAGTGGGCTCCCAGGAAGTGTAGCAGTGAGGCCCCATGTACCAGGGCAAAATGTGCCACCAAGGGGCATCTCTTCTTTGGCAGTGTTACATGGACGTGTTTGTCTCACACGATTCGAAGCTGCACTTGTTCAACTAGTTTTGAATTGAAAGGCTTTCCAAATGTCAGAACACGCACATGATTTCCCTGCAACATTAGCTGTTCTGGTAAGCAATTCCAAGGACTCACCTTTGCAGGACTTGAGTGCCACTCTTCCTGCAAGAGCTCTTTAGAAATCCTACCTCAGTGAAGTGTAGCACCTTCCAGAGACGACGGAAACACCTGTCCTCAAACAACCTGCTCTGATGCTGTAATATGTATGTTCTCTGACGAGGCCAGATGTCACAGGTAGGTGGAGCGGGCAGCGACTGCAAGGGGCACTGCAGGGGTTAGCACGCCTCCTTCTCGGCATCCCTGCTCAGTAAACACCCACTGTATTCCCAGGACAGCAGCAAACAAGCACTAGAGTTCAAAGCTACCTGGCTTCAATCGTGTTGCTGACATCAGTGGTGTCCCTGGAAGGAGGTTCCTATGGATGCTAGTGTTGAAATGCTGAAGTACTACGGGATGTGAGGGACTGGCCTCTTCCTCCTACTCCCACTTGGTTCCCCCACACAGTGGCAGAGACGGGGAGAGAACCTTGTACCTACAAAAAGCTCAATTCAACCCCCAAGTCAGAGCAGATAGGACCCTAGAGTAAAACTTCTGGAAACGGAAACCTTGGTTGGGCACACTCATCCACAGGCTGCCACCTAGAAGAGTGATTTCCTTTCTGGTGATGAGCGTATGCACTTCCTAGTTGTCTTAGGGCAATCTGGGGTGCTCGGTCCCTGCGGGTCCTGAAACTGAAGTGGTAGGTGGCTCCAAAATGCACCCAAGTCTGACCATTTTGGCTGCAGATCCTGAAAATACTTCAGTTAATATGTTCAGTTAGTAGTGGCAGAAGATAGGGACAAGTTTGAAGCTGCCAAATGCTATTTGATCAAAAGAATGAATTGATGGCAAGAAAACAAAATAACTTAGAAAGATCAAAATCAAAAATAACAAGAGCATCCCTTAAAAACACTCCCTCTCTATTAGCGAGTAAAGGAAAATAAACATTTTTTTTTCATCTGCTTTGCAAGAATCAGAAGAAAAATAATGAGATATCCTGACACACTCAACTTGTTTGGCATTCTTCTATTGACATCCAAAGCCCTCAAATTTCCCAGACACAGTAACTAAGTGGAAGAAAAAATATCTTTAAAGAGCAAGACACTCTTCACTTCTTATCTTTATGCCAATTACAGCAATAATCTTTCTTCACAGACCACAAGTGAAAGCATTTAAGCACATGCTTAACTCTGCCCCTGTTCAAAGAAGGCCCTTTAATTGACTGCAAACACATGTTTAAGTCCTTTCCTCGATAAAGCTGCTTTCCTGGATCAGGATGTAGCACAGAACTTGAGATGGAGCTATGTGAATAATAATATTCACTTCTCTTTTGTATTGTTTTCACTTGCGAGGCATACATTTGTTTGCATGCATAAACACACAGGGAATATTTTTGTTGTCTTTGGTTTTACTGACTGGATCTCATTCGAAGGAGCTTTGTAAGAACAGCTAACAGAGAGAGACACTGCCTGCGAGAACCACCAACTAAAACGCACACTGACAGCCTTGAAGGGGAACAGGCAGAGGGAGTCATGCTTGCCAGAGTCCTGCAAAGCCCTTGTGAAAAGCAGGGACAGGTCTGATGACTGCACAGAAAGGGAACAAGTTACGTGCTGAAAGGAGGCAGTGTGTTCTGCGATAAGTGGCTGCGTTAGAGGTTTATGGACAGGGTCTCATCTTTTCCGAGCGGAAAAGGCGCATAGCCACGAGGCGCCCTTTGTGGCTGGGCTCTCTCCACTTACAAATTTGCTCAGAAATTCTAAGAAAAAAGAAGTGACTGTGTTTACTCAGCAAACATGCTGAGTAAGAGTGAATCTCCCAAGCAAAGTCCCCCTCCTCCTGCAGCGCTCAAGACTTTGCAGGGAGCTCAGGAGCGCGCAGTGCAGAGCACCGGCTGCAGGGGAGGCAGCAAGAAGAAGCCCCATCCAGCCTTCTTCTGCCTTGCTGTGCTGCTCTGGGGCAGTATCAATGTGCCCACAGGACAGCCAGAGCTGTTTTTCCCCTCAGAACACATTTTCAGTGAGTAAATAATTTTGAAAACTGCTTATCCCACATGTGTGGACCGGAAGGTGAACTGAGAGAACTGGGTGAGTCACAAACAATGCCTGGAAGCCTTAAAAAAAAAAAAAAAGAGCCGAGTGCTGCCTGCTTTGAAGATATAGTATTCTCCTCAAATACTGAAGCAGGAACACAATGTTCTCATGTAAGCACAGTGCCTCATGGCTTGATTTAGGTGAAGGCTTGATTTGATAAAGGAGACCTTCATCAGTCACCTCCCTATTAGTCCTACAATTTATAAGGTTGCCACATGGACGGTCCTAAATTTAGGAACGATCCCCATTCCTCTCGGAAGCTGATGTACGGTAACACGACAGAAAAGCCTGGGGACGACTGTGAAGATCCCCCGGTTTATGAGAAAGGCTGTGGGGCAAAGGCAGGCATGGGAGTTGGTGTGTGCTCCAGCTGCCAGCGTGTGCCTCACGTGGCTGTGACTCTGCCCCCGCGGGGCACCACAGGTACCCTGGCCCTTCGGCTTGAAGTGAGCCAAGCTGGCGGCTTCTGGTCCCAGGAGGATTTCAGTGTTCAGCCTGGTGGAGGCGGGAGACAGGTCTTCCCTGGACACAGGCAGAGCGGGCCGCCTCACACGGGGAACACAGCAGCAAACTGGGCATTCCTGTAGTATCCTTGAGCGGACTGGGGGGGCCTGGTGGTGAGGAGCTGTTAAAAGGGATTACAGACTCATCTGGACATTGTTTACATATATGAAATAAACTCCAAAACCTGTCATAACTCTCTTCTTACAAGTCAGGCAAAACTCTTAATGAAGTTTGTGTTCAGTGTTGGCAAGGATGATACTGCAGTACCGATACCCTGTTTCACTGAGGGAGGGACCCGGTTGCTTCCAGTTGGGACACCCAACTAACACTCAGTTTCCGTCACCTCTGAAGCCTAGCACAGGACAGTCATCACACCTCCGTAACACGATAATCCTCCCTGTCTGCAGGAATTTTAAAGGGTTTGAGCTGTAGTAATTTTCTTGACCCGTATTTCCAAAATTCTGGTAATCCTTCCTTATTAACTAATGGCCTCTTGCAGGGGTGTGAAGGAGAGGACATGGGCATGTTCCAGTTTAGCATAATTGATGGTCAGCTTCCTGACTGCATATAACATCTTATTAGAGAACATTGTGGCATACGGGAAGGGAGGCACACGAGAAGAACGTTATAGCGATCTAATTACCGCCTCTCTTGCAGTGCTATTTACGTTGGTCATTAAAGCATTCCATACGGTTTCCTACAGCTGAGCAAGCATAGCAGACCTAGACCTCGACATATAAACACTCTTACAGAAAATGGGGTTCAGGGCCATAGGTCAGCGCAGCAGCAACCATGGTGCCTTAGTTGTATCATCCGTGACGTAAAGAACACGACCCTGCAGAGTCATGGAGAGCGGGAAAGGTCAGAGCAACACAGCACATACACATGGACTCATGGGGACTCCACTGAGCGTAGCGGAAGCCAGTCCAAAGGCTCATTATGCTTGTCCATACTCTTCTTATGGAAGCATCAACACGTCCTGTCACCTAACTAGTGAGACGGAACTATCTTTCCAGCTCTGGTTGCCAGGGGCCTTTGCAAAGACCTTGAATCAGAGTCCCTTTGGAAACTCCAAGTATAGCAAGAGGCTTTTGCATTTGCATGATGTCTGTGTGTAGCGGCCCAGTTTTCTCACTGCCTCCATGCAGTCATACACACAGCTATAGCTGCACCGCTACAAATAGCTATGGCTATTTGTTTCCCCTTGCTTCATTTTCCACCCATGGAACATCCCTGGGCAATTTCTTGCGACCTGGTCACTTGTGGATCATGGCAGATAACAGAAGGAGCCATGGCTGAAGAAGCCATGGCTCTTTAATTACAACACATTCAATGAAATGAACAGTAGCAAGAGACTGAATTATTAGTAAATATTTTTTATTTTTTGTGATATTACAGCTTTCAAAATTTCCTCAAGCAAAATTACTTTTCTTTTCTCCCAATTTCTAACCATAAATGATGACCCATTAATTGCTATTTCCTCATCACTTGCTCTATTGCTTTTTGTGGCAAAAAAAGAGAAAAAAACCCCAGATATTAATCCCTGAAAAAAATGCCAAACCTCAAAAGTCAGATTTTCAAGATTTGAAAAAAAGAAAAAAAAGGAGACTCACAAGTTCAAGGACAGTAATGAAAAAAATTAAATCCTCTTGTGGAGATTTTTGGCAAAAAGTGTCTACTTTAATTAAATAAAACATTGGAATGAGGTGGTTTATCAGATCTAGCCTAGCCTAAGAAGTGGTGAAAGGAGCATGCTCCTAGTAGTGGCATGCAGAGGAATGACACAATCACAACTTTATTATGGAGAAATAAAGATGGCCAGAATGTTTACCATGCAGAGCGCAGGGGCATCCAGGATGCTCAGGATTTAGGAGATTAAAACCGATTACATTTTTATTAGTTGACCACTTATTCTGCATATAGGAATGGCAAAAGTAACTAGATGCCACTTCTTAGTATTTGATACTCCTAGTTAGGTGTTTTAAAGGATCTTAATAGCACTTATCTAATAGTTTGAGTCTGTGTACAGGGAAGAACCAACTCATGGAAAGGGCAGAGCCACGTGTCTGACCCCCAGAGCAGATGCCCACGACACAGTAACGCTCACTTTGCTCTCACCGACAGCTCCACAACTTCAGGCCACCAACGGATTCCTCTCAGGGTCACAACGGGACGCGGGGGTCCCCCACTCGCTGGGCACGGGGATGGGTACGATGGGCACGGCGGCGGGCTCAAGGGGCGGGATACCCAGGCCCCGCAGCGCCCCCACGGCCCCGGCGACCGTTACTGCCCGAAACGGCCGCGCGCGACGTCACAAAGCCCCCGCCCG
>VZSV01000012.1:4003624-4018537 GCA_013398735.1 Nothocercus julius
GCTTCGCCGCGATGTGCGGGCGGATGGCGGCGAAGGGCGCGGGCGGGCCGCGCTGGTGGCAAAACCGGCGCGCGCGGCTGCTGTGCATGCTGGCGCTTACCTTCCTATTCTTCGTGGTGGAGGTGGTGGTGAGCCGCGTCACGGCGTCGCTCGCCATGCTCTCCGACTCCTTCCACATGCTCTCGGACGTCATGGCGCTCGTGGTGGCGCTAGTGGCCGTGCGTTTCGCCCAGCGCACCCGCGCCACCAAGAAGAACACCTTTGGCTGGGTGCGCGCCGAGGTGATGGGCGCCCTCGTCAACGCCGTCTTCCTCACCGCTCTCTGCTTCACCATCCTGCTGGAGGCCATTGAGCGCTTCACAGAGCCCCACGAGATCCAGCAGCCGCTGGTGGTCATCGGTGTGGGAGTGGCGGGGCTCATCATCAACCTGCTAGGGCTCTGTCTCTTCAACCACCACGGCGTCGGCGGCCACGGCCATGCCCATGGCCACGGGCACTCGCACAGCGGCCGGCAGCAGCTGCGCGGTGGCAGCCCCAAGCCTGAGCAGCCACCCACCGACGGTGAGGCCGCTCTGCGCCGTGAGGAGACCAGCACCCTCGTGGAGAACTGCAGCAGCTCCAACGGCGTCAGCCAGGAGAAGCTCGGTAAGCGCTGCGGCACCGCCGCCCTCTCCCATCCTGCCTGAGAGGCATCGTGGGGCAGGAGAGGCGTTTTCCCCAAGCAGGGCACAGGTTGTGTGGGGACCACCTTGCCCCTAGAAGCTTTGCTAGCAGTGCTGTGCACAGAGACACCTCTGTGCTGGTTTTCCAGGCGCTGCAGAGTGCACCTTAAGTTGTGTCTTAGACAGGGCAGCGCAGGAAGGAGCCTGAGGATAACGCCATTTGCCCTGGGAAAGTTGGTGCTTGCGGAGATGGCACGTGCCAGTCGCTTTTGCTTAGTGACACGAGCTGTCCCAAGACATTGTCTTAGTGCCTTCTGACCTGGCTGTGCATCAAACAGTGCGGCTCAGCACCTAGGACCCACATCTGGATCTCCCTGTTGGGTGGGCTGTTAGCTACCTGCAGAATTTTCTCACTTTGAAGCAGCAGATTGAAGTATATTCCACTGCAAGAGTCCCACACTTCCTCAGGATATGTCTCTTAGTAGGAGAAAAACCTTAACTGCGTAAGTCATATAATAGGTGCTGAGCGTGGCGCTCACTGGTTGCAAAGTGCAGGCATGGCTTCTTTGAATCAGTTTGAACTCCCTGATGCGTGCAGCTTCCCACTCCCTTGCATGCACACGTACATTTAGAGTCTCCCCAGCTCTCATCAAGCTGCCTCCTCTGTGGGAGGCAGCCACTTCCATTATTTTTAACAGCTCCAGAGGCCTGGATAGTTTATTCCAAAGTCATTGGGTCAAAGCCAAGCGCTGCACACCAGCATGGGCACTCCATTTCCCCATGGGAATCGTGCGGCTTCCTGGTCAGAGCATGGAAAGGGCTTCAGTGCCTGTGTTTCTCCCCTGTGCTCACAGTGACATCAGGAGACAGTTGTTTTAGAGCAAATTGGGCTCGCTTGTGCAGCATGAACTTTGCTACAGTTTTGGTATTTCTGGGGTCGGAGGTGCCATTGCACATTTGAGAATCTTCTAAGTTTCTCTCCTTCCTTTCTATCTGTCTTTTCTCTGGTATTTTGGCTCCATGTTGCTTTTTGTAAGTGAGGTCTTGCAAGAGGCTAGGAAAGTTCTTCAGAATACACTACACCATTTTCTTGACCATGTAACAAACCTCTTAGTGTTGTGCCAGTTCCAAGATAGGTATCGTAATGATTGGTTTCAAACAATATAGAATCCGTTTGGCCATTAATCTAACTGATATCTAAACTTGTGGATTGTTCTTGCATAGTGAACCTGGAGTTGGATTTTTAGGTGAATTTTTGACTAGTTCTCTGTTTAAAAGATTGAATTTTAGTGTGGATTAAAATCCACATTGTTTTCAGCTAACTTTGCTGGAGTTTCTCATGGATACCCCTCTAGCAGTAAAGAATCATTTGTGGTGGGTATTTAGTATGTAATAGGGCCTAATTTTGATCATATGTGAAATTTTCAAATAAGTTTGTGTGTCCTTTATGCCTTGTCATGCTTATATAATGGATTGAGTTATCCATAACTAACCTGTGGAAATATCGCATTTAATGGTGCTTGAAGACTTGAAAGAAGCTATAAAGTGTGTTAAGTGAAGACTGGAGGAAGGATGGACGGTGGTGTGGTCAGAATTACATTGGGAATTACAGGGGTAGGATCTGTTCTCTTGGGATTGAAGTGGAACTGTGATGATACCCTGGGGGTAGTACTGTGCAAGTAATGTTTATGCCTACACTTTATTTAAAATATAAAAAATATATATTTTATATAAAATTGTAGTAAATTCAAATCAGACATATTTCAAATTGACAGATTTTAACCAGTTGCCATTACAAAAAAATCTCAAGAGCTGCCTGGAATTGTGTTCCCTGTCACCCATCCCTTAAGTGTACTGACTTTCTGAATCTCCTTTGATCCAAGTACTCGATACAGTGCAGCGTGATAGGGAACGTCATCTTTATTCTCGTTGTGAGAGAGACTTTTCTTTTCCGTGTTCCATAACTTACAGCAGTTGTATGGAAAATTTAGCTGGAGCTTTAATGTTATATATGGCGTCGTGAATACTGGTCTTGGACGTAACTCATTCTGACTTCTTTGTTATAAGCCCACCTCCCTCTTCATAAAAGAAGGAACTTTTAGACACTTTTATGATTACAGAACCACAGCCATGATAGCAGAGTGACAAAAGCTATAGGTCATACTAACATGTTAATGTTTACAGAGCTCTAAACTGGATAACCCTGGCTGCAGTAACAATTCTGGGTAGCCAGTAGCTAATTCCCATTAGGTTCCTTCAACTCTGCAAGTTTTCTGCCCAAAAAAGATCTTCTGAAGAAAAGCTAAAGGTTAATTGTGTAAAATGCTTTCAGTTGCTAAGCTTGGAAAAATACTTTTGCTTGGAAAGTTTGAGAGTGCCTCTTTGTAGTGATGTGTGTGTTTATTCCTTTATAACTAGTTAGATGTCATAAAGTGTCTAACTTTTGACAAAGGAGGGTACTAAAATGTTGGTTTTTGCATTACATGGTTCATAACACCTGGTTTTGGACATGAACATCGATATGTCACTTCAAAATATTTTTAAAATAAGTATTAAAAATGTGTGTTCTGATATATAAAGAGCACTAGTTCATGGCCTTTGATAGCTTCAGAGATTGTACTGTATTTCAGGCTTGTACTGTCCTGCAGTCAATGCTGCTGATAAACCTTGCATTTTAGACCTAAAAGCTCAGCTTGGTGTATCAGTCCTGCTGGCTATGTGCTCCATCTTAAAAAAATCTTCCTTATACATGAATTCAGAAGCCTTTTGAAAATGGGCCTCTAGACCAGAGGATAGGTGACTGTGAAGTAGAATCCATGCAGTTTTTGAACTTCTGGCCTTGTACGTTTTAATATAAAATGTAAATGCGTGACTGTAGTTTGAGAGTGATTTTTACCAATGTGATTATCCTTACGGCTTTTCAAAAGAAGGAGCAAACGCATCATAAGTTACTTAGCTACTTAGCCAGCTTTTATAAGCTCTGTAATTCTGTATTTTGTTTAAGGAATGGACACCATGTAACTGGAAAATGCGAAGCCAGCTTTCAGTAAAATAAATTCAAATGCATTCATCTTTCTACTTTGCAGCTATGCATTTTTAAGCCCCACATAGAAACAATTGCCCTCTAGAATATTTAGATCATTTATTAGGACGAATGGATGTTTCTCAGCTAGGGTAATTGTTAGGGGCCAGGTTGCTTGTTTCCGTTTTTGTAGGGAATATGACAAACCTATGTCAGTTACTGTTTTATATGGAATTGCAGTAATATTGTGTAGTACTATCTAATCGTTTTCCTGCTTTCTTGTCAGGGGATATGAAAGACGACGTGACTGACCTACAAGTTAATGGAAACGCTGGTCATTACTCTCTGGATGTAGAGGAGGTTGAAGAAGACTCCAGCGCGCAGCTTAACATGCGTGGAGTTTTTCTGCATGTTTTTGGCGATGCCTTGGGCTCAGTCATTGTGGTGGTGAATGCCTTGCTCTTTTATAGTTTGTGGAATCCGTGCCCCAGAGATGGCCCCTGCGTTAATCCATGTGTCAATAATCATTGCATGGAAAATGCTACTTTATCCCAACCACTTGGCAAAACTAACCAGTCTGAGCAAGAGAGTGTTATGGTGGCTGGCCCGTGCTGGTTGCTATATTTAGATCCTGTCCTTTGTTTGATAATGGTTTGTATACTCCTTTACACAACGTACCCGCTACTTAGGGAGTCAGCCCTTATCCTTCTGCAGACTGTTCCCAAACAAATAGATGTTCATTCTTTGAACTCAAAATTACGCACCCTCGAAGGAGTTGAAGCAGTCCATGAGTTACACATTTGGCAACTAGCAGGCAGTAGGATCATTGGCACTGCTCACATAAAATGTCCTGACCCTTCCACGTACATGATGGTGGCAAAACGCATAAAAGAGATCTTTCATGATGAAGGCATCCATGCAACTACCATTCAGCCCGAGTTTGCCAGTGTTGGCTCTGAATCAGGGAGAGGGAAATGCGAGTTTCCTTGCAGAACTCAGTGTGCTTTGAAGCAATGTTGCGGAACAGCAGAAGATAATACCGGAAAGAAGACAGAAAAATCTTCGTCACTTAGTATTTCTTGTTCGGAAGTTGTCATTGAATTTCCGCACAACAAAACTAGAAGGACTAAATCAGAGAGCATTCCTTCAGTTAGGTTGGAGGCAAACGCTGATCAGAACGAGCAGTTTGAGTCATCTCTGTAACTCCTGGAATGGTGCTACCTGAGTGTCGGTGACTTTGACAGCAGCTCTATTGCAAGAGGAAGGGACAGACGTTTGAGATGCAATTTTGCCAAGTAGTGTAATTGCTGAAGTCCTTGTTCTTGTCATCTTGCTAAATCTAGAATGCTGGTTTTAAAGAACATACTGTCACTGTCATGATACAATGTGTTTGTGTTGACTTTGTACTGAGACAGGCAGAAAGTGCACCATGCTGTAACAACTTCAGAAAACCAGTTTCAACATTTCAGCTGAGACACTTTTTGTTGTACTTCAAATTAAACCGTTTTTTTCCAGTGAGAAGATATTTGAGGGATAAGTCTATAGGAACTCAACATATGTTACAGATTTCTTGGACCTGCTTTTTCCTTTAATATTTGATTTGTAGATATTTTAATATATTGCTTATTTAGAAGCCCTAAGGAAACCAAAGTTTGTAGAACATTTTTAAAGCTATAACTACTTAAAACTGGAAACCACTTTGTCAGTTTCACATATTTTTCTTAACGCCTATATAATAAAAATGTGAAGGCTTTTCTAATGAATTTATCATATAGCATATTTTGAAGAAAACATCATGGAATTGTTAGCAACTGTCCCCCTCCTATTATGGTAAGGTAGTAAGGTAATTAAATCAAGCTCCTATGAAAACAGCAGCTGTGAAAGCGTTTTTTTTTTTTTTCTATCAAAATGGAAGTTCAAGCTGCTGTATGCTGCTCTGTGATCAGGACATGAGGCTGGCAGATAAAGTAACACGTACTTTAATATTTTATGGACTTTCTGGTGTTCTTCCTTATATTCAAATTGGATGTCTCATCACAAAAAAAAATGAAGTTTAAAGAATGCTTGACACTCAGTACTATGAATGAAGAGTTGGAACTTCAGTTTTACCAGAAGCTCAGCTGACTAATCAATTTTTTTTTTTTTTTTTAATCTCAGTAATGTCCATAAGAGCTCTGTCAGGAGTAAAGTCCATCGAGCATTGGCAGTGTAACTCGTGCTTCTCAAAAGCACAAACTGTCGCTTCCCTGGAAAGACACTCGGTGCTGCCGTTGCCTCTAGCTTGGTGTGTCTGTAAGCACTTGGAGCGGCAGGAATCCCGGCCCAGCTGGTGGCTGTGGGAGGCTCCCGTAGCTTCCAAGGGAGTCTGGGGGAAGGATTTTGTTCATGGTATTTTTGCACTTTAAGATGTGTATCACATGATTTCACTTAGCAAGTAGCTAAATCTATGGTTTAAAATGTTAACTCAGTTAATTGACAACTGGCTCTAACGAAGCTGTTACAGTGTGCTGCTACCTTGCACCTTCCCAGGGGAGAAGCTGATCTATGGACTCTGCGAAGCTGGTGGAGAGTTGAAGATAAAATAAACAAGGAATCTAAAACTTCAGTCTCTAGTAAACTCCCTGACCCTTCAGACCCACCTTCGAGTTTTATGTGGGAAAGAGCCCCTTGTAATCCATTGATTCTTCCTCTGCTCAAAACTGGAGAATGACTTGGATCTTCCACTACTTGCTATATGGACATGTCAGACAAACACTCTGCCTCGGTTTCCCTGTCTTAACATGGGGATAATACCTACCTCACAGGGCTGTTGTGAGGCTTAGCTCGGGTGTGAGGAGCTCTGAGACCTGTTACTGGAAGGCACTGGAAGGAGAGTAAAATATTAAACTGCTTAGTGTTGACTCCTTCTGCAAATGCGTTGCAATACCTAGGCACAACAGAGGGAACTGAGGACAGTTTTGGCCTTATCCAATTCTTGTTGCTGTGGTTTTCAGGTTTTTAACAGTATTTAAACATAGATTTTTTTAAAGAATGTTTTTTCTTTTTTAGTGAAGGGAATGTAGCTTTGCCTCGAGGCCAGCGTGCTGGTTGCATTTCTGAAACGCACCTCGTGTGATAACTGCTCCTGTGTAGCTCAGCGTCGCCTGCTGCTCGTGGGGCCCAGCCGCCTGGGCTCTCCCGGCCTCTCGCCCAGCCTCTCCGCAGAGCCCCGCAGTCAACTCCGAATTATCCATGGGTGGCTTTACTAGGGTTGTGTGTTTGGTGTGCTGCGTGCCCAGCGTGCAGCCACGACAGCCTCAAGCGCGCTCGCTGTGCTGCTGCTTCGTGCACCTCGGCCCCCCCACCCCTCCTCTGTGTTTATGCATCCTGTATAGTCTCATCAACTAATTTAAATGTGTTAATATAGTATTTATATGTACTTTTTTTTGTCTGAATTATCATAACTCTCCTGTTACCTATATATGATCTAGAGTTGACTGAGAACTTGTATAAGACTACTTCTGCAAGATATGCTACCACTGCTAGTATACTACAAAGTATTAACGAGTAAGTTTTGAAATGAACAAAGTCTTTTTTTTTCTTTTTTTTGAAATGCGTATCTTTGCTTTTTATGTTAAACTTTCACTAATTACTTTGCTCGCTTGTTTGAAATTTGTCCGTCATTATGAGTATGAATTGTTTAGGTCCTGCTGTATATCACTAATGCGTCGTAGAACTACTGCTCTTTAGTTTATTAAAGAAAAAAAAAAAAGCAAAACCAAAAAAAAAGACCAAGACAAACCATAGTAGCACTGACAAGCCTGGCTTACTTCTCTCCTCTTGCTTTTATGAAGAGCAACTGTTAAGTCTTGATAGTTGCCGCTGTGGGTTAACAGTAAACGCATCTGAGTAGATGGAATTGTAGCCACTAATTCCATTGTAACTATTTAATTGTTGGGGTTGTTTTTTCTGCCATAAATCATATTTTTCTATTACTGTGTCCATTGCAGGCAATGGCTAGCGTAAAAGACAAAAAGCTCCCCCCACGTTATTTTTATTGCCAGGACGGGGTGCAGACGTGACAATGATGATGATAGCGGGGAGGAAGGGGGAGTCGTGAAGCTTCTTCACCGGATACAGCATCAGGTGAAGGTGGTGGCTGTAGAGCAGCAGGGACACTGTGTGTGTGTGTGTGTGTGTGTGTGTGTGTGTGTGTTTGGCTGTAGAGCAGCAGGGACACCACGTGTGCGTGTGTGTTTGGCTGTGCAGCAGCAGGGACACCGCGTCTGTGTGTGTGTGTTTGGCTGTACTGGGTGCAACTGTAGCCTGCGAACTTACCGTGTAGCTTGATTTTCTTTACCCTTGCTTGTGGTTGCACGGACTGGATTTGCTCTGAAGATCACGGTTCGAGAGTGCTGGGAGCATTGGAATTACTGCGCCATCTGTCTCTTCTTTTTTCTTTTACACAAAGCATGAAACTAGTGAATCTCATGTAAGCGAACACTGCAGTGGTGGGGAGCTAATTGTATTGTGTATCACATACCTGAATTTTTAAAATAAAAAAATATGGAACACTGATTTTAAGGAAAAAGAAAAAGTTTGTATTTCAGTGTCTAGATTGTTTATGCTTCTGATTAAATGTGTCACATGTACCAATATCACTGGGTGAAATCTTTTACGTTAGTGCACGTCTCATCCAGAGCAATGTTGTGGGAGGCTCATTTCTTACCTTGCAGCCGCCCTTGGGTCGTGGCGCAGAGCCCGTTGAGCCGCTCACTGGGCGGCCCCAAGGCCGGGAAGCTTTGCTGCTCGGCAGGGCAAATCCCGTCTCCCCTGCACAGCCGGAGTCGGCTGCTGGCAGCATCCGCTTAGGCCTCGTGTGAGCCTCACGGTGCTGCCGGAACCCGGAGCAGAGGAGCACGGATACATGAAAGGCAGGGCTAGCTCTGACTTGCGCCTCCCCAGAAGTCACGCGAAGGCTCGAGCCTGTAAATCTCTGAATTCATAAATAGTTTCTTGGGGCTGACGAGTGGTTACTTGCACAGAGAGGGTTCCTCACAGGACTGAGTCCAAAGCGTCTGCCAGCACTGCCTTGTGTTTTGAAGAACAACTGAAAATACTGAGGCTTTCTGGAGGTTTTGTTAAATCACCGGTCCTGTGATGTTTTCTAATATTTGCTGCAGAGATCCTGTCAGTGCATTGTAATCTTAAATCTGCATTTTTCTTTTTCCCCCTTCTCCCCTCTGAAAAACAAGTAGAAAACCCCACCAAATGCCACAGGACTTGTCCCATGTTTAGGTAAACCGAGGTTTGTGCGTCAGCCCTGGCCTGGCGGAGGGGAGGGCAACGGTGGCAGCTCCTGCCCTGCTCCTTCCCCTGTGCCCCCCGCCAGTGGCAGCAGCCTCTGGGAACCCGGCGGGGCAAATTTTGTATCTAGATATGCCGGGTTCCTCGAGAAGGGAACGGAAAACATTGTGGACTATTTTAAAAATAGTCCATATTAGTCCAGGAGCATATAAATATGCTCTGACTATTTTAGTTGCACAGCATAGCGTCAGTTACTCCCTTTTTAGATCCGTGTTTAAGTTGTTCAGTGTTAATTTTGGCTTTTTCTGTGCTGCAAGTAAAGAGGTGGGTGCTTCCTCTGCCTGAACTAAAGCCAATCTTGATAGCTTTCCAAGTTAAACCTTGGCTGATAACAGGCCTGATTATACCTTTGGACCTTTGGTTTGTGTAGTTAGCTCCTTTTTTAGGTACAGTACAATCTCTGAGCAGGCTCAGGTTTATCTTTTTACATTCACTGTTATCTAGACAGTTTAAAAGCAAAACCACAGTACTGAGAAACATTTCTCATCTGTGTTCCCAAAAAACACATGGGATAATTTTTTTTTTTGCCCCATCCAGGATCTCATTTCTGAGCAATGTTGAAATATAATCGGCATAGGTACATTTCATTGATGAAATTTTGATGAAGTTTCTTTGCTCCTTTTTAAATAAATGCTAATTTTTCCTTTTTTTTTTTTTTTTTTTTTTTTTTTGGACTCCTGAGAAAATACCTGATCCCCACAGTGTGTAGTACGCTTAGCTGGATTCCTTTCTGAGGTTACTCTCTAGGAAGAGAGGCAACTAGTAGGAGACGCTCGGCCGCAGTCTCCCGGGATCTCAGAAGCCAATGCAGGGAGCCCAAGTAGCAGCAGAGCTTTGCAGTGCAAAACGGAGGCCCCTGCCTGCATGCTGGCTGCAAGTGAGAGCACAGCTGCTCAGGTTTAATGTCATGTGAAGAGTTATTTGGAATTATGTGGAATGCATCCCCCTCCCACAAACAAAATTAGCCTCTGGAAAGAAGCAGAAAAATCGTCCTGTTACTTGGTGGCAGCCAAGGAACGCATGGCTGTAAGGAGCAGTACGGCGGAGGGCAGGACTGCCCTGAGATGTCCCCAGATTGCAATGGTGCTTGTTATGGAGCCCCTCGTGATGCTGCTTCAGCAGCTGTTCTTTTTTCTTCTGCTTCAAGAAGAAAAAATGATTCCATGTTATTAGCTCTGTGTAGCTGTAGGAAGGTATGGTTGGTTTTACTGTAAACATTGTGAATAGGTTTTGCTGTTTTCCAAAGCTACTTCTGCTCAGCATGAAACAAAAGCGATCTGTTCTTAAACAGGCTATCTTTGTGAGATGTGCTGGGGTGGATTTTTTAATTAATGGATGGGATGGGATGGGATGGGATGGGATGGGATGGGATGGGATGGGAGGCTTCGGGTCTGTCGCCTGATTTTCCTGGCACACTTACCTTCACCCCTGCCACTCCTAGACTGCCATCTCCTACCCAAGAGCAGTAGGAGAGCCATTGCATGAGCCCCTCCAGGAGCAGACCAGCTCCTGGAACAATTCCTCCTGCCGCCTTTGCTTTGGAGGAGCTGCTGCCCCAGTGGAAGGGCAGGATGGCAGTGGAGCCGAGTTGAACTCCATGCAGGAGAGCGCTTCCAGAAGGAACTTTTGTCAGTGTCACTGTGCCATCATCCCAAACCTGGCACGAGGCCTTTGAGGATGAGATCCTCAAGCCTTTGGATGTGGGATGATGTTTGGAAGGCTGGGTCATTGTCCTGAGCGAGTAATTTGGCAATGCTTGGCATGGTGGCAGGGAATGCTGTATCACTGCAGAAACTGTCCTTCCGAGAGAGGCAGAAGAAAATCGTCCTCTTTGTTTATCATATATATATGTTTTTGTTGTTGTTTTTTTGGGATACACACTTCAAAACAGTGCCGCCAGCCCTGCTGCTCGGGCTGAGCTCGTGGCCCCATGCGCCTGGCCACAGCGTGCACAGTCCCCGAGCACGAGGGCAGCGCGGCTCGAGCAGCCGCCCCGGTGCCGGCCGGGAGGACGTGCAACCTGCTGCGTTTCCTGCCTTTGTGCTCGCGCCGCCGGCCTGGCCGGAGCCCGCGCCGGCTCCCTGCCGCCAGCGCGGCTGCGGCCGCGGGAGGGATCCGTTACATGGAAGTGCTGAGGTGCCTTCCAGGTGCCCGCGGTGGCGCAGCCGTGCCCTGCGCGGAGGCACAAGCTCCGCAGAGGGGTGGCCCTGTGTCTGCCGGGACAGCGCTCTCCATGCCCATGGCAGCAGAGCTTTACATAGTGCTGTTTGGCTGACGCTTCTTGTGATGATTAAACACCTTCCTTCGTTTTTCTGAGGAGCAGTGTGAGGAGAAGAGCACATTGCTGCCAGCCTTGGTAGCTGAGCTCAGGATTTTGTCCCTGCACATAGCAGGAGGTGTGTGGGACGCACGCCTCAGTGCTGTGACGCTTGGTGCTGTGATGTCCCACTTTTCCCTTCTCAAAGACTAGGAAAGCTATAGGAATATATATTGAGTCAATCTCCACGCGCAGAACTTGCGTGTCATCATTGCGCTTACGTAACATTAACAGCAGGATTTTGCTAGCAGTATGTGAAAAGCTTAGAGGATCACCAAAGGTGTGTAAATTATTCAAAACCTTGATAACATTTGCTGAAGATTTACCCCTTCCTTAAAATACTCCGAGAGGCTTAGCCGTGCAGCTTAAGCATCTCACTACCAATTTACAAGATTAGCTGGAAGGCTTTAGCCTCAGCTGGGTAATTCACCTGTGCTGAGAAAGCGCACACGGCTCCAGGGAGGAGATGCCAGTTCACCCAGAGCTGCAGGACGTGGCCTCGCATGTCCTTGCTAAACAGCATCTGAGAAAACCAGGCAATGCCAAAATGTCATTTCTCTACTGAAAGCTGTTTGGATAATAACTGCAAGTGTATGGATTTCTTGTTTGGGACTGTCGATCTTCTTTTTCTGCTGCTGTTTTGGAGACAGCAATGACGTTCTTTGGCCTTCTGTAGCTCTGAAGTGCTTAACAACTCGTTACCATGAGGTCTATGGGTGATGTCTGTGAAAATCAAAGATAATCAGAGATCTGGGAAAAAAAGGCTCAAACACATCCCAGATGAAATGGAGACATAAGCCTTTCTAGGACTGAGAAGATAGCCCGCGCAACCTTAATTCCATCAGAAAAGGATAGTCTGGAGCACCAAGTGTTGCAAACTGCTAGAAAAATGGTGTAGCAATCAGAGACCTGAAGTCTTGTTTAGCACCTGCACAGATGAAGAGTAACCTACGCCAAGAGACTGCAGCGTTGTACTGTGGTTTTGTTGCTTGCAATGGTTAAAATACAGCAGTATTTCTGCAAATGACTCAAAGCAAAATAAAATGCAGGGGTCTTTATGCAACACAGAGTTTCCCTTTCAAACCTGCAGCTCGACGAGGCAAAGTTACTGGTCTGGGCTACGACAAAAATGCTTTAATTAAGCCAGACAGCGAGGATGGACCTCTGCCATCTTTTCCTTCTTCTTTATCTCTAACCTTTAACCATAATTACAAATTGGAGATTAATGCAGTGCCGTGCCTCAGCAAGGACTGGAAGAGCCAGATTGTCGCTGGCATTCTTTATTTCTGCGATGAAAAGTTCTTTTAGGTAACAGAAATAGTTGCATGCTTTTTATAGTTCAAATGCAAATATTTGGAGCCTTTACTAAGGATGTTTTCAAATAAAATAGTAAGCCCTCCTGATGGGGTGATTCATAGATAAGAAGAACGTGATTTATTAATTCTGTATTCTGATTTCTAATCCAAGGAGTTCACAAAATACAGAAATAAACTTCATTTTCAAAAATCTCTCTACTTATTCTTAGCATAGTATTTTTTAAATATTAGCTATAAAGAAGGCAGGCTTCAGTCATTAAATTTAATCTGATGAAGTAATCTTGGTAGCTGGTCACTCCCCATTAACAGTTACTGTAGCGTTATGCAGAGCTCTAGCTGGCTACGGGACTTGGGAAAACAAGGACCAGAGCAGCAAAACTGGGTGGAAAATTCCCTTTGTTTTATAAGAAAGCTTTGAAAGATAGAAATTACTTCAGTATTATGAAAGAAAACATATCTCTTCCTACCTAAGATATAATTTTGCTTGTTTTATACATATTATCCAGCAAAACTAATCCTTGAAAATACTGTTTACATGAGGATGACCTCATGGAAAATTTGTCTAAATATAGCAAGTTAGGCCCTGTCCTAATGTTTCCAGGCAATATTTCCAATATTTTCAATATTCTAACAATTCTAAGACTTTCTCATATTGCTTCCAGGCAGTAAAAGTACAGTGGAGGGGAGTCAGGAGCGTTTCTGATGCAGGACCATCATTATAGTAGGTCCTTCAGCTAGTCCTTGGAGTACACACGTTTATTCTCTGTAGTGTAAAAGCATTTGGGGTTTTAACCCAAACCAATGATCCAGATTTCTTTTAAACAGTTCCCTTCCACAGGAGGAAAAAGCAGAAAGTCATAATCAAATTGACTTCCGAGGACTTGGCCACAAACCTCCAGGTCCCAAGTGCTGCCTGCCAGGGCCAACGCTCGAATCTCTATGTTCAGCAAGATGAAAAGTCTCTGAAGCAACTCGGGTCCTGCAGGCCATGTATTAAGGACCTGGGAATTAGGAGAAATACTCGGAAGAGGGGGCTAGATTAATTCCCAGCACATTTAGCCCTTGCTAAAAATAGTTTTCTTCTGCAAATATGATTTAATGCAAGTAGAGTCACTCGTGTTTGGAGGAGGAAAAGGCGAAGGTTCAGTGGGATTTCACCGCAGCACTTTGTGGTCAGGCTAAGCTCTTTATTAAGCTGACTGGATATGATGGCTGTGGTTGTTACAGACCCCGTCGGGTAGCGTTTTGCACCTCCAAGCCCCTGCAATGAGCGGATCACGAGCACAGGAGCCCGCGCCGGTGCTGGGGTCTGGCAGACGGGGCAGTGCGCTCTGCCTAGGGCCACACGTGCCGCTGACCTCTGATTGCTGCTCATCCATCATCCTCAACAGATAGTGTGCCAGGAAATACGGAGGACTCTCCGGGACCAGGGAACACGACAGTTTACTTTGTATGGACGGGGCCTTGCAGAAGTTCTGCTTGTGAGCGTCATGTTTTGACCATGAGTGACGTGGGCCTGACTTTCCGTGCTGCGTGCGGGAGGGTTTTGAAGGAAAGTTAATGCTACACTTGCCACAAGATAAATCTATACTGGAACATCAAGGCAGAAAAAAAAAACGGGGACACAATCAATACTGCTTCCTTCTCGGGTAGGAGCCAAGCTGAGGTGGGGGAAGGAGAGTTTGCATAATGTTTTCTGTTCCATCTTTTTCCCCTTCCCACTTTGCAGGACTTCTTGCTACATGGGTGGAAACAGACTTCTGTTAACTTTTGATTATTAAAAAAAAAAAGCAAGAGCAGTCTCAGAAAGAAATTGGGGTCTGAGAACACAGCAGGATAATGGGAAACTTAATAAATGCCCTGTTGTTATAACATCTGTCATTTTATCATTAACAAGCTCATGACTTTAGCTGCTGTACGATCACAGCTCCACACTCAGATTAAGGGAAAGGCCGCTAGGCTTTTCAAGGAAAAGCTCTGCGCACGGCAGGATGCTTTAACCTCTTGCATCCTGAAGCTATTTAGCTGACGCAGGCTGAAAGCGATATTGAGACAGACGCCTGTGCAGGTCAATTAGGAGGGATACACAAGCAGTTATGCTCACAGCTTTGCTCATTTTGTTCTCTTTGATGTCCAGAAGAGCCAGAAAAAATCTTTTCTTTCTTTCTTTCTTTCTTTCTTTCTTTCTTTCTTTCTTTCTTTCTTTCTTTCTTTCTTTCTTTCTTTCTTTCTTTCTTTCTTTCTTTCTTT
>VZSV01000012.1:4026282-4051564 GCA_013398735.1 Nothocercus julius
GGCCGGGGGGCAGCCCGGGCGCCCTCTGGGAGCACCGCTCTGCCCGGCGCGGCCGCCCCGGAGCTGCCGGCCGCTCTCCTGCTCCGCTCCGGGCGCTCGCAGCAGGCTGCGTTCTATAGACGCGCGCTTAGCGAAGGGGCCAGCATGGTCACCGCCTTCCTCAGGAAATCCCTGGCTTTTCTTGGACAGGGGATAGAAGCACGGGGTGCCGCCAGGGCCCTGCAAGCCGTCGGCTTGTCTTTCTGACCCACCGAGACCGTGAGCAAAGCTGCTGCGCTTGGTGAGCACGCTCTTGGCTCGCCGAGCTGCAGCCACGTGTGTGGGGCTCAGCTGCGACAATCAGGTACTGTCTGGAGCAAAGTGAAGTGCTGGTTTTGCTAATACTGCTTTTATTTGTTCTGAAGGGAACAAATAGAGTGGTTTATGGGGTGCAACATAGGTGTTTCCGGTCCAGAGAAGGCCAGTGACTAGTTAAACAGCTCCTAGTCAAACCCTTAAGTCCTCCACAGTAAAGCTAGAAAACAGGGATTTAGTGTTGCTGTTCCACCCAGGAACGCTAATCGCGGTAACCCCGCGCGCTCTCTGGCTGCGCAGCGCCGTGCCAGCCCGCCAGGCTGCGGCACAGGTGTAGCAACAGCAGGTCAGGTCTAGACACCACCTCTTGCTCTGAGCAGCGAGGTTGAGGTCATGTCTCCGTTCATTTCATTTTATTAATTATTTTTTTTTCTTTGTTCTGTGTTTTCACAAAGGGCTTGTTATATAGGATTAAAGGGAAAAAAAAATAAAATAAAATAAAACAAAAAACACACTACTGGAGTTCCTCAGCTCCTCCCTTGCTGCTCACAGGAGCCTTTTCAGAAGCAAGAAAGTGGCCAAAATGCGGCCGGTGTCTCTCGCCCCTTTGCAGTGCCAGAGGGGGTGCAGCCAGGGGCTGTGTGTGGGCACAGACCTGTGGTTGTTCGAGGCAGGACCTGGGCATCTCCTGCCGCTACCGCAGAGCCTGAGGCACAAGCGTAGCTGTGCTTAGCCCGGTGCCTCCTGAGGCCTGTGGGGGCAGGTAGCTGGAGAGTGCTGCAGGCCCGGGATAGCCTTTTCCACACGTGAGCTTTCCTGATCACAAGGAAAGAGCTAGATCCACAAAATGCCCCCAGATGAGATCCCCGGCTGCTCCTTCAGCTGCCCTCTTCCCTGGGTAAGCGGCTGGATCCCTGACTAGAGCGCAAGCGTGGGACATTTTGGGGCAGGACTGTGTCCCCCACCAGGCACCAGCTGCCAGGGCTCAGCAAAGTCAGACTCTCCCAGGAAACCTCTCAGAAAGCAGAGTGCATCCCTTGGCACTTTGCTGTACAGGAAGGTGCACAAAGCGAAAAGGCTTAGGAAAGGGAGAAAAGAAATGTGGGAGAAGTGGAAAGAGGAGGCAATCTGGAAGCAAAGAGGGAAGACAAAAGCTCTGCCCTGCCAGAAGGGAGCTCAGGGAAGGATGGGGTGGAGGAGAGACAGGGAGACAGAAGGAGGGCCAGACTGGAGATTCCTGTTTGCACTGTTTCAGCCAGGACTGCTCATACAACTCTCGGAGCCTTCCCGTGTGCTTCATTTTCTAATCAGCCCCCCAAATCTCAGAGTAATCCCTCTTGCTTGACACAGGCTAGGTCCAACCCTCCTGTCTTTGGGTGCTGTCTGTAGCAGACTCTGTCCGCTCTTCCAGAAAACTCCGTTCTCTTGCAACCAAGATCTCACCTGGGACCTCAGAAGAAAGCACCCAGCAGCTCCACCAGGCAGGAGTTTCTTCACTCTGGGGCATGTGGCCTCTCAGATGAACCATGGGCTCCTAAAGACAATGGTGTGACTGGTCAGGCTCTGACACAGTATTACTTACTAAATGACTACAGCTTTCCAACTGTCCAACTGTTTTTTCTTTTTTTTTTAAGGTAAGTGGATGAACATGAGTTCTGTCCAGTAGCATTTCCCAAGCCTTGGACAGAGTGAATTGTTCACTATAAAGTGGAATAAAACAATCCTATCCATGGTAGTGTTCTGGGTTGGGAGCTTCTTTTAGAATTAAAGCATTGAGAGTTGGCCTAAAGATGCAAAATTATAAGCATATTTGTGGTATCTGTATCCAAAGCAATTGAGGATATCAGAAAGAAGAAATAGATGCCCTCACCTTCCAGAAATGAACTGCTATTTAATGGAGACCCAGACAATGTCCTTTGTAATAGCACCAGTTTGCAGGGGAGGTATACAGTTTGCATTGTATTGGTATTTGCTCTTCTCTATTGCTTATCTTCAGTAGGGGCTATGATTGCCTGCAGTGTTGCTAGAATGGATTTAATTGCATAGCTCCTTACATACGTCTTGTGTATTAGTAGTTTTGGTGGCTCTCTAACTCCTGGTCATGGTGGGACCCACCTACCCAGCTGTGGTGGAAGATCTCTCGGTTTTACACCAAATTAGTCAGATTACTGTTAAAAATTACTGTTTGGCTATGTCTGGCTTTGGTCCTCAGGCCCAACCCTTATAAGGGACACATTACCTGCTAGGTGCTCCCGTGCAGCTCGTTACCACAGAATTAATGAAAAACCATCACTGAGAAGCTGGCCTGCAGGGTGTTACTGTGCTACTTGCTTGCTGTTACTGCCCAGGACTGGCGATTGCTTCTGCAGGCCATCTACTATATAATTACAGCCCATCCTTACTTAGCAGGCCTGGCAGCCCATATGGCCCTGCAGAGTGGTGTATATTGCATTTATGAACATCGCTCCAGAGAATAATTGTGTGCAAAGGAGGAGGGCAGACAGAAACCTGATCTCAAGGATAACAAGAACCTGCTCCGTGCCACTGCAGGATGAACTACTGCAGCCCAGTATTGTCTGAAGAAAGAGCAGTCAAGATACAATCGGCTACTCCTGTTATTAAATGCTAGAATTCATCAAGGCTTGAAGACAAAGAACAAGTTAATTATTTATCACATATGCATAAAGGGGAAGGCAGGGACATGCAAAGGACTATTTCATCATTTTTCAGCACAGAAAATCTGCTTTTTACCAGCTGTTCCTCTTTTAAGTTTCATTTTGAAACTTGCCAAAGAACTCTTCCCCTCTAGCCTTGGTCAGGCCAGGGGTAAACTCAGCTTTCTGCTCTGCTTGCTTAATAGGCACCTCTGGACTATTCTGGGGTTTTTTTGCCTGCCTGCTTCAGCTTGTCTCAGACCTTAATTGCAGAGTCTCTGGGGAAGGGCTTATTGTGTGTAACGGGCTACCAGTTTTCCAATAGCACGAGTTTTCCCCTTTGGAAGAAGCTGATTCATCGATGCGGAAAGACTTTTCACAGTGGCATCAACTTTGTTTAAATCTCCAGTTTAAATAATGATTTTGCTACGTCCAGAACATTTCCTCCGCTTTGTGTTGCAGCACGGTGCACTGGACCTCCCCACAAGCGGGGCGCCCGCAGCAGCCCCACGGACTGGTCTGTGCTCCTTGGGAACATGGGAAATCCCACGGAGCGGCTCCCTGCAGCCGGCCCCAGCGGTGCGGGTCGAGCACAGCAACAGCCGCGGTGCAGCATCTGGCTTTCCGCTTTGGGCAGCAGTTCCCTTCCTTCCTTTGCCTGCAAGAGAAGCAGCCGGGGCTCAGGGGGACGAGGCTCCAGCAGCGGAGGTGGGCACTGTCTCAGGGCAACCTCCACCTCCAGGGCAAGGCTGAGAGCACTCAGGAGTGGGGTGGAGTTTCAGGCCTGTTCCCCTGCCTCTTTCTCAGGTGTCCACCTGAGCCATGGTCTTCTTGCTATCCATGATGTGGCCCTGAAGGTGCCTTTCCATCATGCGAGGAGTATCCAAGGCCAAGGAAACACAGGTCTGCACCTTTTCCTCTTCTCAGTGGTAGCTCTTGGCCTTTGAGCGTTTTCCAGCAAGCCAGAAGCACCTCCATGCCTGGTGGTGTGGCTGCCTGGGGATCCCTTTCTCCATCAATTAATTTCTGTGCTTGTCGCTTCTCCCCCTTTTCTTCCCCATTCCTCAGCAGCACTTTGGCTGCAGCGTAGCAGGAAGTTTTTAATGAGTGCTTTGTTGCTCAGATGCACAGAGGGGGCTTTGTGCACTTTCTGAAAAAAGTACCGTTGGTAGAGATTATTTTCTGGAATGGTTTAAGTGAGCACATGGAGAGGAAACTGAACGTGCCTCCACTGTGGTTTCCTTTCAGCACAAAGCTGCCAGGAGGTCTTGAGCCAAGGTGACTTCAGGTGGCGAGGCCGGTGTGCCTAGCCACGCCGCTGATTCAGCTTTAATCATTAAAGACTCCTAGTCTGCAGGGAGAAGGAGCCAACTCATTTCCATCTATTTGTATTTACCTGGAAAAAAAATAGGGAAAAAAGTTAATTTTCAGCATGATAAAGATAGCCTATTATGGGACTAAGCCATGAGGTCTTCCTCTCCCAGGTGGGTTGGAGGAGAGGTTTTTGGGAACCTAGTATTGTGCTGTCTGATGACTTTCTGCCCCTGTTCCTGGTGTGCATGACGGGCACATCAGCTGGGATTCGGAGCAAAGAGAAGCAGCAGTGCAGGAGCAGCAGAAGCAGAGTTTCCCTCATCCGAGATGGGATCCTCCGTAACACGTTGCTATGCTCGCCTGAGGCCTGAAGAGGTAGCTCAAGCCTCCTGCATACCTCCTGAGAGCTCCCTACAATGACACTGAAGTGTGAGCCTGTATCTTTAAGGGATGCAAAAGTCAAAAAGATGTCACCTGTTATTTCAGGAAGTCATGGGTTGCGCAGCTGAACTTATATGAACTTCTTCTCCAGCAGGGGATTTTGGCAGGAAATGCTGTTGTTCAGAATTCCGTGACTTAGCAGCCGTGTGCTTCCAGAGGATCTATTCTGCTGTTAATTATGGCCCTTAGATGCAGAACTTTCATTTTGTTTAGGTGAACAAGTGTTGTGAAATGCCTTTGCGAATCAAACCTAATCAAGTCAGTGTGCTCCAGCTGCAGCCTGGAAACATGCCCAGAGTGCACGGCACAGGAGGACGGTGCAAGAGGCAAGGAGGGGTGATGACAACCTGCCAGGGGCAGTTGAAAAAGGTGGAGCAGCTGAACTGGCCCTAGCAGACAAGGAGATCTCCACGCTTTTCTTCTTTAAAACGCCCAAACCCCAGGACGCCCTGGGTGTGTGAGGTGGTTTCAATTTATGCAACTGCTGTTTGCTCAGCAGATCAGAGGCCCAGATCCCTCTGATCTTGGAGATGTTTGGAGAACAGGCTCTTCTGTAGCTGTCTCCAGCATTTGAGCAGGCATCTGCACAGTGCCAGGTGTGGGTGCGTTCTGGGTTTTCCAACTACGTTTTTGAGTGGGCTTGAAAATGAGCATCCAAAGTCCCTGTAGAAACTTAATAAGAAGAAATGATTAGTATTCAACAGACGAATGAGCAGAAGGAAGGGGTGTATTTCTGAGATGTAGCTCTGGAAATGTGATGGTGACTCACCCCCAGGGTGGGATGACTCACATCAAGGGGGCTTGAGTGCCCAAATGTGCAGCCCTGTCAGCCTCTGAGCTCCACGAGGGATCCCTGATGTGGTGGGGTTATACACCAAAGGAGGACTATCCTTCACCTCAGGCCGTCCCACAGCGATCTGCCTGGGGAATGAACGAGCTGTGACATTTTTGGTCCTCTCTGGGTGACCAAAGACTCACCTTTCAACCAACACTCCTGAATCACTTTGGGGAAGACCTAGGATGCAAATCTTGGCAGTTTTGTGAGCAGAACTGGGGTGCAACTCCACGGCAGCGTGGCACACCAGCAGCGTCTGGTGCTGGTGCTCCTGATCTGCTCGGGATCTTGGCAGCTCGCGCTCCTCTCTCCTGTGAGGCAGGCGGGCAGCAGGCGGGAACCACCGCTGCAAAACGGCGATCCGAGACGTGCTGGTGTATGTTCTGTACGGATCCGCACCGCCGGGGCGACCAGCTTGACCTGACTTATGCTAATCTGAGAGACAGAGAGGAGTCTCCTTGTCCTCTTTTGTAATTGTAATGGGTGTCTGGAAGCGCAGCACGACCGCTCACGTTGTGCCATCAGGCACCCTGCCATCAGGCACCCGCACTTGCCACATGCTTATTAATAATAAAATCAGGAGAAAGCAACGTAGCGCATCAGCTGTCCCGGGCCGGCCTCCAAGAAACACTGCAGCTCACCGAGTAGAGCCAAGAGACTGCTCCAGTGCCCCTTGCCGCCTCGCAGCGCTCCATGGGCAGGCTTGCAGCTGCCGTGCCGCGGCAGCCCTGGCGCCGCGCGGCTGGCGCAAAGCGGGATCCGCGATTGCGCCCGACCTGAAGAAACCAGGAGCTCACGTAAAGCACCCCAGGAGGCCAGCCAAGTGCAGGGCCTGCCCTTGGCTTACAGCGCAGGGTGCTCCCTGCTCCCCGGCTCCGGGGGGGAGGGATGCTGGTGCCGTTGTGGATGGGAGGCGGATGCGGATGGGACGCGGACGCGGCTGTGGATGCGGTGCCTGCCGCGCGGTGTCACTGCCGGCCCGGGCAGGCGGCCGGGGTGCCCCGCGGCTCGCGGCGGGGATGCTCCTGAAAAGGCCTTTCTTTTCTCCTTCTTTCTTTTCTTTCAGCAGAGGTGAGTAATCCACGCTTGAGGCAAAGCCTGGGCTGAGTAGAAAAGATTGCTACTTGATTTATTAGCATTATTGTTGATTTTCACTTCTGTCCTCTCGCAGCCCTCAGAGCAGCTCCTGGCTGGCCCGTTTCCAGCCTCCACAGATGCTCGCGCGGCTGCATCCACCTTTCTGATGCCCGCGCTCCCCGCTGCGCCCTGCGCCTGCTGGTGGCACTGGAAAGCCCGGCCCTAACTTCTCCATGGGACAAGACACATCTGGCAGTCCTCAGGTTGCCTGCTGAGAGTTATTTACACCAAACATGGTAAAAAATAAAATAAATAAAATAAAATAAAATAAAATAAAATAAAATAAAATAAAATAAAATAAAATAAAATAAAATAAAAACTACAGCTCTCTGGCTACAGATGGGACTATTTTCACCCCCAGAGAGCAGTCCCAGAGCTGCCAGGGCAATTTTGGGGGCTCTCATTTGTGGCCCCCTGCACGTGCTGGGTTCTTTTCTCTGGGTACGGGGAGGCTGAACCTACAGCCCCAGGAAGGATGTGCTTTCCCCTGCATTTTACTCTCTGTCAGCATTAGTATTTCAAGCACAGTCTTTTGCAAGTTCAAGATTTCATCTGCTTCTTTAGGGTGCTCAAGTTTTCTCACAGAAATCCATTTTCTTGCCCAGTTTGGACCTGTTACCAGCCCTAAGTCAAGAGGATGGGCAAGAATTTAAGGTTCCTGTGGCTTTACTTCAGCTGCTGGCCCTTTGCTTTTAAAGAAGAGTTTACCCTAAGTTTAAAGGACTATTCGCCTATTCAAAGGACTGAAACAGCCAGGTCTCAGTACAAGTGATGTGACCGGCAGGAATATGACCTGCTACCACTGTTTCTGTGCAAGGTCTCGCAATTTCTTGTTCTCCCTTTTCACACCACTGGAATTAGGAATTCCATGAGAGTCTTGCTTCGTGGTTCAAGAAAGAGAGGGGGGAAAAAAAAAAGAAAAACTTCTAGCACTCATCTTTCTAGAAAGAAGCTTCACGGCATAAAAATTGAGCCCACCCAAGAGGCTCAAAATCAAAAAAGAATTAAAATAGGCCACGTTTGATTTGTTCTTATTTTAAACCTGACAGCTTTTAAAGCTCATTTTAGGTGCAGGGGTGGGGAAAGAAGGGATTTTGATTTGCTGCTTGATTTGGGGGCTGGGAATAGCAGTCTCAGCGCAGGCGGAAGCGTTTGCTTCCACTGCACGCCGAAGGAGGCACCGGCCCCTGTATCAGACCACAGCAGCAAACGGCCGGTCGCGAGGCTTGGCAGGGCCACCCTCACCTGGGTGACTCTGAGAGACCCGTGGGCCGCCCGGGCGGGCTGGCCCGGTGGCTGCCGCGGCGCGGGCAGCCCGGCACGTGGCCACTCACAGGCGCCACTCGCCACAGCCCCTGCTGCCCCGTCTTCGCTGCCTCCTCCTCACCAGCTGCGCGTTGGCTGCACGAGTCCTGAAGGTGGCAGCTGGAGGCAGTTTCCTTCTGTGACCGTCGCAGCAGCCCCCCGACGCAGCCGTGAGCCCTCCCCAAGCCGCAGCCTGCTCGTTACGGACACGTTCGGTGGCTGGCCCTGTTCCCACAGGTAAGCCAACTGTGGGAGCCGGCTCTCCTCAGTTGAATAGCTACGGATGTCTCCTTAGACACAAGTGAAAAGCGGTTCTCAGGAATAAAGCAGGACTCCTTTCCAAGAAGGTGTTTCAGCAGAGATCCCAGTTGCTTCCCCCCGCCGAGGTGCAAAACGAGGCAGCAGCCCAGCAGCAGCGTGGAGGGGCTTGGGATCTGCTCCCAGCTCCGGGCTGACTCATGCGGGAGGCCAGTCCCAGGTGCCGAGCACCTGGCAGGCTGTGCGGGGCAGCTGGCGAGGGCCATGGGTCTGGTGTTGGTTGGCCTGGGCCCAGCTGGGCTGCACCGAGCACGGGAGCGCCCCGCTCCAACAGGAGACCTGAGCCCCGTGGCCGGTCCCATCAGAAGGGAAGATGTTCCTTTCCTGGGGAGAAACACCTGCCAGGAGCCCTGGCAGGGCCAGGCTCCTCGCACCTGGAGGGCTTGGGAGCTGCACCACAAGCAAAGGCCACACCAAATTTTCCAGGCAATCTCCAGTGAGAGCATCCCACGCACGCGTTCGCCCGCACGGCCCCCTGCGCCCCTGCAGCGGCTGCCCCGCGCGTGTCGGTGGCGCCGGTGTCTGCAGCACGAGGCGGGCGCCCCGTCTGGACTAAGCACAGGCGGTGCAGGCATGTTAGCGGCCGTACGCCTTACGCGCATGGCCTTGCTCCCTCGAGGGCCGAGCACCTCCTGAGGTCTCTTCCAGCTTGAATTATCCTGTGATCCCGTGCGGCCGTTGCTGGAGGGACCGGCCTTTGCAGCTGCGGCTCGGTGCTCCTCAGAGCGCCCACCCACGGAGGCGCGCGGTGCCGGCCCCGTCCCTGCCTCCCTCTCCGAGCAGCTGGTATTTTGCTGCTGGGTGACGTCGTGCCACTCGCTCACTTAAGAGAGCCATCACCGACAAGGAAGCCAGTCATGTAACGCTGCTGCTGCTGCGAATTAAGGGCGAGCGGAGCTAAGCAGCCCGGGGCAGCGAGGGCACGCGCCGCGCGGCACGCCGCGGGCAGGATTGCTGCAGGAGGCTAGCTAGCCGGATTACAGGAGATCAGGGCGTCCGGGAACACTGTGCTCCTCTCCTGCATGCCCTGCTCCGTGCGGCAGGCCAGCAAGGGGAGGCGGTTCCAGCCCGTCACAGTAAGGAGAAGTAATGGTGGGTGCCCTAGCAAGGCCGTGCACCCCAAAGAACGGCCCTGGGGATCAAAGGCATGCTCAGTTTTTGCATTGTTCAGGAAGGGGAGAAAAAAAAACAGAAAGAAATCTGTCACTTTGTTAGGTCACTTTGTTAGGTCACTCTTTGCCTAACAGTTTTGCCTTGTAGAGCATTAGCTGAACCCGCGTGCCTCTCCCCGTGTGTGCCATGGCTGCTCGTGCTCTTCGGCGCCCAGCAGTGACATGGTGGTAGGTGGTGGAAAACGGCCGGCCGGGAGACACGCAGCCGGAGCCGAGAGGCCAAGCCCTCACTGCACCACGCGCCTCCTGTTTAGCGACGTGGTCAGGCTCAGGTTTTCCCTGGGCTCCAAGGGAATTTGGCTCTAGAGGGTTTATGTGTGTCGTAGCTGAGGTCAGCGTCTGATCCCCTCCCTGGGTAATCCCGGGAGACAAAGTTGCTGCCCCCAAACCCTACCCAGCCTGACCTAGGCAGTTGTGCTCACACTGCTCATCAAGCTCTGGTATGGATTAACACACAGGGCTAGATGATGGGGAAAAATAAATGCAGTCATGCAGCCATCTTGTAATCAGGATAATGATTATTATCCACTGACTCGCTCGTAAGCATCTTTCCACTGTAAAAGAGAAAGGGTTGTTCATCATTGATTTTTTTCAGGCTTTAAAATGTTATTAGGAGAGCTGTTGCTGTGCTTAGGCCACTGCAAGGAGGGGCGGCAGCCTCTACCAGGGTTCAGAGGAGCACAAGCTGCTTTCCAGCTCATTTAGGTCCTTTGGAGGGAACTCAGTGTTGGCGGAGTGTGGCTGAGAGGCTTGGGAAGCTGCTGGTGCTGGCTGGGAGCTGAGGGTGCTCCGAGGTGGATGTGGTGCCCTGGATCCCTCCACCGAAGCCGCCAGGGCTGCGGTAGCTGAGCTGCAAGCCCTGCCAAGGGGAATCGCGGCCAGCAAACCCCGTTGGGCCAGGAGACCTCGGTGGGCTATGGTAAAGGGATAACGGGAAAGGATTGCCTTTGAGCCACACGAGCTCTCGGGCTTTCCCAGGACAGGGCGGTTTTCCTTGCACTCGTGCTGGCTCCCGGCACCACCGCCTGCGCTCGGCTTGGCTCCCGCAGGAGCTCGGGCATCCCGGAGACTCGTGCAGTGCCAGCCCGAGCGAGGCTGAGGCTGCACACAGCGTAGAATTACGTGTCGCTGCACAAAGCTAACAAAATGCACATTTATTGTGCCATCTATTGTTTTTAACCACGGCTATTCTTATAATCAGGTACGCTGACAATTAGAAGCCTATATATGGAAATCTAGCTAAAGAGACAAAGGTTGCTTATTGATTATAATGACACAGTGGGGGGAAAAAAAGGAGTAATTCCCTTTGTTCTGCCTTCGCTACCTGAAGCAAGGACCTAGTTAAATCAGCTAACTATTATCCTACACATCGGAATAATGCTGCTAAAAATGAAACATAAAATTAGGCTGTCATTTTCCTGTCATGCACTTGAGATTCGAGCTGTCCTTCTGCAGAGCTTGTAATTTCCATTAAAGTACCTCATGGCACACGCGTGGAATTGGACTGGTCACGATGGCCCCCCAAAGCGGTCCGCCTGTGTGAGGCGGTGGTAGCGCTCGTCTCCTCTGAAACCTTCTGTGCTCGAGGGCACAGCAGTAAAATCTGTGTAAATCCTGTTTCTTCTGGGCACCAGCAGTGGGTGCCAAGCAGCACGTACAAGGGTCCTACACGGGTGCACAGTTGTTGGTACCAGTCTGGAGCTCTGGCCACGAGTACACACACCCCAAGTGACCTGTTAAACTTGCTCAGTGTTTTCATCTGAGGTAAGATGCTCACTTTGGATTTGATTATTTCAGTCCTGGTGGACTTTTTTTTCCCTCATGATTCATGGAGAAGCCCACACTGCTCCCATCTGCTCAAGTAGTGACTGCTTTGAGTGGATCACTCGGCTAAACTCCACTTGGGACTGGTGGCTTGATCGTGCTAAAGCTTCTCGGGTTTTATCTTCAAGCCATCAGGGTTAAATGAAGAATGAAAATGGATTTTGTTTCTAGGTGTAGATGTCTTAGCTGGAAAACTTATACTTCATGTTGCCTGAGGCACAACCAACATGCAGGTCCTGTCCTGTATTTTTCAGACAGTCCTCCTGCTTAATGCTAATTTTAAGATTTCACCAGTAGTTCCTAGTTGTAGCTCTAGGCTGGCCATGCTTTTCCTTCCCAGGTTGACATTTCTGTGCTTCACCTCACTAGGGCCCAAGAATACCCGCCAAGCGACGGGAATCTTGCGCGCGGCGCCGTCGCCAGGCGTCCCTGCGGGGGAGCCGACGTGCGAGCCCTGGGCAGCCGTAACCCCGCACTAGCAGCGCTGACCGTTCCTGGGGTACCCATCCCTCTGCTCGGCAAAGCTGACCTGCGTTTCCCAACACACCAACTCCTATCAGACCAGTGCTCAAGGACGCTGTCACCTGCACTGACAAGTTCAAGCAGCACAGTCGGTGGCTGGTGGCACCTGGAAATTTTAAAGAGCAGAAATCTGTCCATTGTGCAGGAGACACGTTCTGTTATAGTAAAACTGCCCTGGTTCTAATAATGTAATATACATTCCTGAACATATACATGTTCAGTTAAAAGCTGTTGTGAGCCTTCATTGCTGCTGACAGTGAGAACTGGCCAGGGTCAAATCCTTCCTCTTTCCTTCCTTAGATGGTGCACTTTTGACCTCTGTAATATTTACTGGGCTTCTTTCAGCAGAGACTCTCAAATTAAGCAGCATGGAGATGTATGCAGGATAGACAGGGATCATCAAGCCTTGGGGGGGTTGGCTTGTTGTCACCTCAAACCCGAGGTGTCTCTGGAAAGGCTGCTCACTCCCGGTCTTTCCTGTTTCCTATTCAGGAAGAGACGTCTGAGCTCACCACAGATGATCTTTGTTTTCAGAAATCATCGCACACTCAACCTCAGCCTCCTCAGAGCGTGAGGAGCTTGCCTCCTCGCGGACGTGAAAGCCCTTTCCTTCCAGAGACTGCAATGACTGTGACTCAGAGGCACTGCTGTCTAAAGCAACACCTCCCTCCTCGAAAATACAACTTGGGGCTTTCTCAGTGAGCCTTAAGACTCGCTTTAGAGTCAGAGGATGCAAAAGCAGTGACATGAATGAAGGGATGAGAAGCATCTCGTCTACCACCAAAGCTGGGCCGAGTCAGAGCCATCGCTTTGGGGACTCCCCTGCCAGCCCCTTGCAAGCCTTCGGGGTGAGCAGTGACTCATCCCCCTCGTTCTGCTTTTTACACCCCCACACATCTGCCAGTGTTTTTAGATTTATGCTCCTGTGAGAATAATAGTTTGTTGATTCAGCGAAGGCAATATTACCAGCGCCTTGAAAAGCTTTGGATGGTGCTGCCACTGCGTAATGACATTGCTGTTTTCCTGAGTTATGTGAAGTCCTTTAGACACTCTGTCTGGAATGTTTTAAAGAAAGGGATGGAAGTTTCTTTCAATAACTGTGGCTTGAGGAAGAGGAGCTGGAGGTCTGCTGGCAGTAGTGGTGCCCAGCCTAACCGGAGGGGTTGGCTTTTGATAACCATTTTTCTGAAGAATCTCACACACCTCCCTTGGGCTGATGCATGGGAAAGCACCTAATCCAAAGTAAGGCAATGGGAGCATGGGTTATTGAATTTTAAAGGTATTGGGACATATTCTAGCTGAGCATCTTTTCCTGCCCAAGTTTTGTAATAACACAGTTCCTGTAAACAGAAGTGTGCGGCCCTTACACTTCATCCTTTCCAAGATGATTGCCAAATATGTGCTTTTTAAAAAACAGGTGCATGTTGGTGGGTTTGTGCATGGCCGATTAAGTGGGAGCGAGCCCTGCTGGTAGAGTACAGCAGGGGTTCTTGGTTTCCTGCTATTTCTATCACCTGGTACCGCCAAACCAAGATGCTTCATGGCTGTACTGCTGCAAAGTGTGGCGCTGAGATTACACTCTATCTTTGCCATTTCTAGTTCTTTTTTTCACTGATTTGAGAGGCTGATTCCCTGGTGTTGAGCCTTAGTGTCGCTCAGGTCCTGCAGCACAGCTCCTGAAGCGCCTGAAATACAGTTCGCCCCAGAGACAGGAGTCCTATCACTTGCCCCAAAGTCTGGCAGAGGGGATAGCTAACTGCTATCGCCAGCTCCTAAAATGGTTGGGTGGAAAGTTTATGCCACCTTCCTCCTTTCCTAGAGGTGTTCATAAAATCACCCTAAACCATGCCACGAGCACACCCCTATTTTCACATCGCCGCAGAAGAATTGCTCATCGCAGGTTCTAGGACTTTGCATCTCTAAACCCCTAGCTAAGCGGCACGCTGGGTGCCGGCTGCACGCGCAGCCTCATCTCCCACCTTGCACATCGCTTGGTACGTGCTGACTGACCGCTGCCAAAACATGACTCGTGCGGTCGCCTGTGCAAAGCGCTCCTGTGCCCTCCAGCAAGCAGCACCTCCGAGGAGCTACCTGCACCTGCAGCACCTAAGCACCGTTCAAGAATCCGTTAACTAGGCAGATGGTCTCGATCCTACTCTTAACAGATAGTTGTGCACGTTGCAAGTAAGACTTGCTGGGCTGTTACTGGCAGTCACAGAGATCTCAAGGACTCCGTGTCAGGGCAAACTGAATGGCTGCTGCCTCTGCTGCCGGTCCCACCCAGTCACGCTGGAGCAAATGGCAGGCGAGATGCGGCCCGTGTGCTACCTGCTCTGTCACTGCAAGGATGACCGGTCTTTAGGACAGATACAGCCTCCATAAAGAATAAATATGCCACCCACTGAGCCAAGCAATAGTTCCAATAGCCAGAAAATGCCTTCAGGAATAAATGCACAGGCAAATTTTGTCACATAGTCATCTGAATCAGGATGCTGAAAACCCCTGTGAGACTTGACCAGTCTGTTTCTGCTGAAAACAGCATTTCTCGCTTGTGTTAGGACTTCATTACATTTGGTATCGTGCATTCATCTGTCTTTGACAGGCACCGGTGGCAATACAGGTTAAAAGAGCCTTGCCTTACATTATGCCTGCTTCCTCCCTATGCAGAGGTGCACTGTGGGCAGCTATGGGGTGCCACGTGAAGTCAGGCTTGATGTTAAGCTGAGGAAGAACATACAAACCTTCTCTTTGCATAATTTTCTCCTCCTCCCAGCTTTCTCTCTGCAGCATATAAAGAACACCAGTTCAACACCACGTATTGGGCCCACGAGTAGTGGGATTTTTAGGCCACTTTGTATGGTCCTTTCTGAATCCATAGCAAAGGCTTTCAGTAGAGTTATGGAACTGGGCTGTAAAGGACGGGCAGTTTCTGCAATGCCAGACTCAGACATTGCAGAGCTAATCCGCTGCACCGCCAGGAGCTCATCAGCAATTCTCCCTCTCAGGCTCCTTGTGTCTGTGCTCCTGCAACGGGCCTGTGCTCACTCTGCCTCTCTTGCATTTCGTGAATCACGACAAGCCGCTCTGCAGAGATAGTAATCATGCTAATCTTGTGCCATTATCTCCCCGAGCATCGGGAATGTGCCGGGTAAATATTTGCAGCAAGGAGGGACCTCAACAAAAAAGTTTATATTCCACCCTAGGCTTCAAGCTCCCTGTAAACCAAGACAGGTTAAAATCTGGCCTGCTGCTCTGAGCTCATCTCCAGCATAAAGCGTGAGGCTGTGAGACACACAAATAGGCGCAGGGAGAGGGGCAGGCGTCGCAAGGCAGACGCTGCTGTGAGGAGCGTGCGGGGAGATCCTCAGCTGATGTGAACAGGGCGCAGTCAACAGAGCTGGGCTGATCTACCTTGAGCCGAGTAACAAGTCCTTCAGGGGCAAAGCTACTGAATTAGAGCCATCAGAAATGCACCCTGTCAAGTGAGTCAGACACTAACCACTGTTGTACCTTCCAAGGTGGGTGTTGGTCTCCCTCACACACGTACGCGCTCTTTCACAACAGAGTCCGGACTGCTGCCCTACTGTTTATTTTGGCCTCTCTGTCTGCTAGGTCATCAAGGGAGCATTAAAAGCAGCTTTTCTCCACCTGCTCCTTCTGCGAAGGGTGGAGACAGCCCTGCTCCAAACATTCCCACGCACGTCAGAAACACAGGGCAAGACAAGCTGTGCAAAGCCAAGTTCTCCGTCCCGGCTCAGCTGTTCAGACGGATGCAGGGACCGGCTGGAGCCTCTCCCGCCCCCGGGCAGCAGGCGAAGGCTGGTGCCACACGAGGGCTGGCAGAGTGTTGGATGTGCTGCTACCTTGCAAAGCAGCCAGGAGCCAGCTGTGAGCATCACAACGCGAGGAGCCCATCCGTGCTGCCGACAGGCAGCCTGCCTCCCCTCCGAGCGCCCCGCCAGCTCCCGCGGCCCCCGCAGACACTGTGCCCCATAAGGGCAACAGGAGGCAAAGCTGAGGCTACCTGGAATGTTGTAGCTTGTGGGGTTTTTGGCACTGAAATCGCACTCTAAAAGATACATTTTACCTCTGTGTTACAGCCTGGGAGCACTTTCCCACTAAAAAGCACTCCGAGTGTCAAAGAAAGCTGGTCCACGCTGTCAGGAAGCTGCCGGGCATGGAGCTCGCGGAGGGCAGACGACACGAGCTGGCGGACACGGACGCGGCCCTGCGTGTAACCACCTCCTTGCTGACAGGCTGCGCTGTGCTAGCAATCAGCAACAGAAAGTGGAAAAGTGGAACAGGTTATTCATTTTGCATTTTCCTTTTTCAGCACTGATTTTCTGGGGCCGTTTCTGTGCCCTGCTACCTGCCAGCCTTTTTCTCTTGACTGTCCTGGAAATGGAGAGGGTGAAGTGTGACCCTCACAGAGATGACTGAGAACTCTACTTGCTGCTGCATGTTCAACCCCTGTTTTCCTCTGTAAGTCTGTGGAGAGGCCAAGTGATTTCCAAAGGGCACTTAGCAAGTCAAATTCTTACCCTCCTAGTATGTGGTGCTCTATTCTGATCACCATAAACATGTATGGTCAGTATATGATGTTTGGGGATGCAAAAAGAGGGAGGAGAATTGAGGCTTTGGGTCCCAAGCATCGCTACATGCATTTCAGGGAAAGGTCTTCTGAACAAAACCATGGAACTGCAGTTTTCTCTGAAAAGCTCCTTACGTGCTCTTTTCTTCACGAAGCCTTCAAAGCTCCCTGTGCTAGACAGGATGTGGCCTGGGAGCTATGTTTGCTCATGGCCTTTGCCCACTCATCTGCTGGTTATGCTGTATAGAAGGTGAGGTCTCTGGGAGAGGGACTATCTGTAAAGAGAATTACTTGAATGCAATGTTGAACAGAGATGTTCAGTGTTTTTTTTTTTTTTTTTTTTTTTTTGCTAACTTTCACAAAGGAATGCTTGTCTTCTCATGATATAAGGGGGTGGACAGCTTTTGCATATGAAAGAAACCTCTTGCTTTTTTCTCTCCTGATTGCCTCTGCGCTTGCTCTCGGAACTGTCTGATCACTCAGTCCTGAGGTTTTCAGCAGCTCCAGTCCCTTTATTTCAACCAGCGCTCCCCCGCATTGGGGTTTTCCACAACAGGGCAGTACATTCATGAGGCATGCTTAGCTCCTGAGATTTCCCAGGAGGTGAGATACACAGTGATCTCATTATCTTGCAGACTCAGAGCCTGCATCCTCTGCATTTTCTTGCTCAGACACCAATTACAGAAAAGAAACAAAATTCTCCACCAGGGTGGCTGTTATTTGCCCGGCCCTCCTAGATTTCCTAGGAGGAAATCTTCAGTGCTGTCAGTATCGAACCCCATTTGTCCCTCTAAGCTCATGCAGATGAGCATGCAGGGTCAAACCTTTCTCCACATTTGCAAACTAGTAATAGCTCCAGCTCTGGAGGATGCATGTCAGGTATTTTGGAGGCTTTATGTATATATATCTAAACGGTTCTCTGGGAGTTAGGGCTGGCCCTGACTGCCGTTGTCTCACAAAAGGTCCCTGCTCTGAGGGAGATTTTCCTCTGCTTTTCCCGCAGGGTAGCTCACTCTCGCTGTTCCTCAGGCTAAGAATAGATTGGCTTCATCTCGATGGCTGTTGAAGCAGGATGGACCAGAGCAGCCAATCTCAGTGATGGGCAGGCCGGCTCCTGCTCTCCGCTGGGCAGATGTCTGTGCTGCAGCTTGGCAGTTAATGGTGCACTAGGGACACCGTGGCGCAGATGAAGCACTATAACAAAGGCATGACGGTTGAAAAGCTGCTCTCAGCGTTATCTCTGGTTCCCTTATCAGGGTAGGAGGTAATTTCAAGTAAGGCTTCATAGGGATTCACTGTGAGCCTGACTTTACTGGATATTTTTATTAGCATCCAGTGGGACTGGCTGGAGAATATGTGTATAATATTTTTGAATGACTTGCTTGCCAGGAAGGACTGAAAGCACCTCGAGTGAGGACTTGAGTTAAAAATTATCTGGAATAACTGGGGAAAGAGCCTAGAGGGAAATTTAATAATGACAAACATGAAATGTTATATTTAGGAATGTACAGACAGAAACGTGGCAGAAGCACTGCAAAATAAGACTTGGAGGCCACAAGAGAGGCCACAAGAGAAATACATTTCACGGGTATGATGCTGTGGAAGCTGTTCTCCCTGTCTATTTGGTTTGAGACAAGAACATATCAGGTCAGTTTGTGTGAAGGAGAACTAATGCCAGGTACTAAGAAAATTTCTGATGCCGTGGAAGTGATGCAGCACAGACGGCTGCCAAAGGAGGCTGCGGGATCCCAGCCATAGGGGCTTAAGAGCAGCACAGGCAGAGACTTGTCCTGGGAGGCCTCCACGGCCCTGGAGCAGGCAGCAGTTGAGGTGACCCCTGGTCCCCACAGCCCTGTGTGTCCTGCAGCCTGTGCAACCTCAGTGGTGTCTGATTTGGCTGGCCCAGAGTTGGTCCTGCCTTTATATAGAAACAGAGTGAGCCTTGTCCTTAGGTTTATCCTGAGCACCCATTTGAGGGACTCTGCCTTTGCCACTCATATAGTCCCCTAATGCCCGTGGGCAGCACAAAAAGGCCTGGAGGCAAAGGCTTTTTGCTCTGCAAATATCACATGGTAGTTGCACAAACTTGCTGACTCTCTCCCTTTGGAAAAAGAGGCTGTAAAAGGGTGTTGCAGCCTCAACGGACCCGCGGAGTCCCAGCTGGGCTCTGCAGGAACGAAAGGGTAAGTGGCTGTCTTGTTGACATACGTTAAGTAGAAACAAAAGAGCACTGACCAGGCTTGGGGAAAATAATATAAGAGGATTGGATTTGAAGCACTCATGTACACTTTGAGCAACAGCTAGTTGCCTGCTAAAACCAAGATTATTTCAGAAAGTTGCCAAGCAACACAGAGGCCATATATTGTAAAGTCTATATAATCCAGACATTTGCGTCTTAAAAAAATGAAAACAGGATTGAAGGCCAGATCAGGAAAACAGCTCTTTTCTGAGCCTATGCTGGGTGCTCTGTCCCTCTGCTCCTTTCACAGACGCGTCCACACTATTCCTCCCTTACTTCATTTTCTGCACTGGGTCAAATGAATAAAACAATATGGTCAAATGGACAACAAAAGGAGGTAAGAAATGGCAAAACTCAGCGTGACAGGACTGTGGCTAGTACGGGAATGCCAGTGGTGCTAGGCAGTAGCAGTACCATTGGAATCTGAGCATTTCCAGATAGATCTTGACAATGCACAGCAAGGCAGCTCTGCCTTGCACCGGACTGCTCTCTTTGCCAAAAGAGCTAAGGTATTTGCTGCAACGCTTAGGACAGAGGAACAGGACAAGAAAAAAAGTAGATATCATGCTATACTTTCTGCCATTTTGCCTGACTTTTGATTCTACCTTTTTCTTTTGGGGAGTTAGAGAAAAAAAGGCTTTAAAACCTCTGCCTGGCACGAGGGTATAAATGTTGGAGATGTGCATATAGCATGTGTGTATGATGGATGCCCATAGCCCTCTACCAAAGTTTTCCTCTGGGTTTTCTCCAAGAAGCCCTAACAGCCCTTTCCTTCATACTCTGCGACATAGCCAGTGTTTCTCAGTGTCACTGTGAACACCGAGTAATAATTTTGAAACTCCACTCTCTTCTGATAAAAAGGGTGTTTTAAACTTTTTCTTCTACATACAGATGGTTGGAAAAGCGGCTAGGCCCTCAGTATGGTTAATCTTGGGACAAATACACTTTAAACGGCGCACTGTTGTCTAGCAACTATACTATAAACAGCCCTCCATTTGTATCCTGTGGGTAATCACTGATTTCTCGGGGATTAAAGCTTAAGTAACTCTCCAATTTAGGTACGTGCATCAGACCATGGTGTATTATGGCAGATTACTCCTCCCAGCATAGAGCTTGCTTAACCATTTAGAATCACAACAGAAGCCCAAGTGCTGCAGGGACATGGCCACAGAAACAAGCACTAGCTTGGCAAATAATTAATATTTTGAGTTGCAATGTGGAGCATTTTATTGGCAGGCTCAGAAGCATTTGTGTCCTACAGAAGGGCAAGGTGGTGGGTATCGCGTCAGAGGATCTCGTGGAGGCTCGGGGCGGCCTCAGGTACACGCGGAGAGGGGCCGAGCGGCAGCGTCGGCGCTGGTCACCTCCTGCCACCGGCACGGAGCCGCACAGGCCGTGGCTGCTGCGCCGGGGCCGCGGGTCTCCGTGCTGCCCTGCCATTCACCGGCGCGTCTGCCTCCACCACCGCCGGCTGCTGGAGACACCGCGGGTGACGCCTTCCCTCGCGGGGCTGCCCTGCGGCGTGGTCGGCGGCCGACCGTCCCGGCGTGATGCTGGGCAAGGGGTGAACAGGCCGGCGCGGAGCAGGCCATGGGCAGAGAGCAGCCGTTGAGCTGACTGCAAATGCAATTAAAAAAAATAAAATCTCGAGGTTTAGAATAAATCTCCAAGTCCAAGGGATTAGAGTTTCAAACGCTGACCTCCCACGCTGAAAGAAATACAGGTCTGTGGGTGTGTAATGCTACTTTTCCCTTGGGAAACGGGGGTTTAACTGAAGGAGTTATGTTCAGAAAGCAAAAGATTTGTCTTTAAAAAGTCACATTTTAGAGAGAAGAAGATGGATACGGTCTGCAAAGCCCAAGTCACCCTGGGGTTCCCCAGCGCCTCCCCTCACCTGGTGAGCCCCCTCATGAGGGCTTGTCCGTGGCTCACAGGGAGCAGCTCAAACCTCCCCTGCTCCCCCGGCCACTCAGGCCCTGCAGACTAAACAGCTAGTCAGGAGGCTGCAGATGCAACATACTCAGTCTGTCAAAGTGTGCAGGAGTGGGTAAATTGCTGCCATTGCCCTCCCTTTCCCCAGCACAGCACAGCTGGGCCCAAGCGGGTTGGGATTCAGGCTCTGAGGTCTTAGTGGTGACGGGGAGATTTCGTCCCCTGCATCCTTTCTCAGGTATTTTAAAGGAGCGTTTATAAGAGGACGCAGGCATACAGGAGGCTCGCGCTGCCACAACTTGCCACAACTTGCTTTATGAGGCACAGCACAAACAGCATGACCCACTAGGGCTTGTTGGAGGTTTTTCTTCTTGTCTCCAGAGGATCTCTCCACTGTCCCGCCCTCCAGTCTCAAATCCCAAAAGGCATCGCACAAGTATCCGTGGCTTCTTTCATCTCACTTATCTCTCCTGCAAGAGCTATATCTGTTAAGGTTAGTATTTCTTGTGCAATACATCCCATAAAGTGATTTCAATAGGTTATACACTTTGTGCAACAACAGCTAGATTCTCTATATGCTTTGCATTTGTATTAAAAGAAAATACAGCATTATCCATAATATATAGAGAGAGTAGGATTCCATTTCAAGTCCCAAGTTCCACAGGTTTCAGTAGACTCTAAAACAAAATTGAAAAGAGTATAGGCAATGTCTTGGTCCTGTTGTATTTAACAGCAAAATCCCTGTTGAACTGAACCTACGCAAAACAAGCAACCCAAAGCCTACTATGGCTACTGAAAATCTGTCAGTTGTTCTCAGTTAGCGTTGCATCAAACGGTGTAAGTTAGCGTTGCATCAAACGGTGTGAAATATTGCATATTTGGGTAAGACAGAGGAAAAAAACTCTTCAAGTACAGTGTGAACCCATTTATGTCTTTAAAACTAAAGGAATTTTTGCCATATAAAGAAAAGCAATGCTTAGAAAAATATTAGCCGCTGTAAGGGTGACATTGTGGACTGTGCCAGCAATTGAGACATGATCATTTTAAAAGCCAACAACCTTGATAGTGTCCTTTTGAGATTATTATTTGTTAATAGTGTACACTAGGAAAATTGGAATCAAGCAATCATAAAGAGTGCAATTAAGCACATAATCACAGATATTTTAGACATCTGTCTACTTTTAGACTCCATAGCATTTTTTTGCATCTCACACCCTGCAGCCTAGTATCTTCAATTAATTTATCATGACCATCTGTGTTGTAATTTTTGCTGCTCAGCTTGCCTCTCTACATCTGTTTTTTGGCTGCATATTTCATGACACTTCATCATTTTCTCTGCTAGTGATAAAAATATGGAACTAATATTTGCTCAGTTAAGTTGCTTGGTTAAGATAACCAGCAATTCAACAGAAAACTATAGCTCAGTTAAAGGACTCTTTATAATGATGAACAGAAAGGCAGAAAAGAAGCAGTAATGTTTTTTTTCTTTTTTTAAAAGCCTATCAGATTTTCTGGTGCAGCTTAGCTCTGATGCACAGTGGTAAAAATATCACTGGTCCTGCCAGCTGCTGCAGTCCATGCCCCAAGACGCGGCTTACGGGGTATCTCAGAGAGAAGGGCATATGCCATGGCTGGGAAGTTACTGTGCTCTGGATAATCTCCACGAGCGCAAATGTTTTTGAGGGCCATAGCTACCTACCCAGTACACCAGGGCTAAAGGTGATCTGAAGCACAGGGGATCAGAGCACATGCAGCCCGCCTTCGCGGGCTGCGCCCTCTCGGTAGCAATACGCAGCTCCGGCTGGCAGCACTCGGTGGGCAGCAGATGCGGCAGAGAAAGGGTTGCACGTATCGACCACCCAGTGTCATGGAGCTTAGTGCTGGATGCCCCTCACAGGCAATTCGTGCCACCTCTCTACAGCAAAGCAAACACTGTCTAGTGCTTTGCCAGCATCCTTGGAAATGTCTGAGTTTTGGGACTCAGTGTCACCAAAATTCTCTGTCCCTGTGACAAGTCTTTCTTCTGAAACCATAGCTCTGTCTACACAAGTTCTTCCTGTTACTGTAGCTAATATTCCTTTCCAGAGATCTCCTTCCATTCCTGGCACTTCCGAGTCTCATAATTCTGTTTTCTGGGACTTCAGGGTCTCTAGGTTTTAGTAAACCATAGCACCTGTATCATTTTCTCCTCAAAGACTAGCATCAGCATCTGATCCGACACAACAACTCAGGAGCCGATACAAGGTGAGAGGAGAAAGGCAGTTCACTTCAGAGCTGTCCTTGCAAGAACATTATAGTACGCTTATCAAAAGACAAGCATCCCTTGTGGAATATTAAGGCTCTCTGTCTCCCCATCTAACAGGTTTTCCTGAGGTCTGAACATCCATTCGTCATCCAGCTCCATCCTGGGGTGCAACATCCAAGTATCCAGCTCTTGCAGTGACCAGAATACCACAGAATATTTGCTGAGCTGATTTGTTTTAGCCTTCTGGATCAGTGGCTCCTGACGGGATGCCTCTTGGGTGCGGTGAGAGCCCACAGCAGCTCATGTATACACCCCAATCATCAAAGCATCGACAGGCACGTGCTGCACAGCCCCACAGCTTGTGTGCCTCTGCACCTCACCCAAAACCAGCATGTGGGGGGAAGAAGAGGCAGCCCCACAGTGAGGGGTGAGAAAGAGATTCAGCACAAGAGCCACGGTAACATTGCCAGCTTTTCCCCAAGTGAGCCTCAGCTACGAAGAGGCTGGGGACTGCTGCTAAAGGCTGAATGAACTCTCTTTTTCCTCCCAGTGTACTTCTGCGTGGGTGGGCTGACTGGATTTGAAGAGAACAGCAGGAAGATCTTCCCAGTGAATGAAAAACTCCTTTGCTGAAGAACAACAAGCACTACAAAAAAAAAGTATGACAAATAGCAATCAAAGTAGCACATTTCCAAGCTGGGTTGTAAGCCTTTGAGAATGGCAACGCTCCCTCTGTAAGCTCCATTACTCATTCACACACTTGGTGAAATAACCAAAACAGCAGGCCTACTATAACCCTACAACAAAATACTTGCTTTCTGTCAGTGATTAAATGAGGTTATTTTCTTGTGGTTGGACCCATGCAGAAGATAACAGTTGGATGATTACTACTGACTGAAGAAGTCCATCTTCAGTGCCAGTGCCAGAGACCAATGAGTTTGATGCCGGAGCATGAGGGTAATATCATGGGTGACCCAGGGAGGCAGGACAGATTTGGATAAAAGATGCAAAATAACAAGCCCAGATGAGCAGAACTACAACTTACACTGTGGTGAAACTTGCTCAAGACTGTCATGGCAGATCTGTGAAAAAAATACTGCTAAATAAAGCTTTACTCCATCTATGTCAGCACAGTAGTGCTACTAAGCAACTGATGATGTGACTTTGATGAGTAAAGTCATTTTGGTATAAGAGTATAAGAACCCTTGGATTCAACTGCTAAATTATGTATAGGGGAGATGACTGATTTTTCTGCTCTGAAGCATATATATTTCCAAAGAAATGCTCCCGAAGATGTTCGCCAGTCATTGGTTTTTGTGATTCATGGCAGGAATTTCCTAGGAATCCACTGTGCTGAAAATATAACAACCCAATTACCTGGTACCTAAGCATTTCCAAGATTGAGATTCTTTGTCCACATTAGTCACGAGCTGATGACTTCTGAAATAGGTTTTAATGGATAAAAAATATAAAGTTCCTTAGCCATTTAAGATGACTTTTAATTAAAGCCTATGCTGAGGAGAGCATACACAGAATGTTATAAATTTCTGCAAAGTGGGGAGTCTGTTGGACCAGGATTGAAGGCTGAAGACCGATGTATAATTCTCCATAAATAATTAGAGCAGAAAGTCCTTCTGAACTCTTCGTTAGTCCATTTACTTGATCTAATAATAAACTAGTAATTAAAAAAAAAGCCCCCCTCATACAATTTAATTTTAATCTCGTAGCATCTGTAATTGCTTAGGTGGTCCATTTGGAAATTTAGGCTCCTCCTTGCCTCTGTTTTGATTTATGCAATTATGGCACAGACTTAAACGGACCGAATGCCCGCGGCCGCCCCTTAGCTGTGTGTTTACTGTATAAATACCACAACACCAGAAGTCTGGCCGGGATTTGGCAAAGCTTTTCAGGCGCAGCTCAGCGCCCCTCGAGCTCAGAGGCGTTTGGGCCGCGGCCATGGGGAGGGCTCTGCTCGGCTCCCGCTCCCTACGCGAGCATGGCGCGGAGCAGGGTTGGGCTTCTGCTCCGTGTGCTTCTCCGCTTCCTCTCCAGGACGCAGCCCCAGCAGTTTGTGCGTGGACAGAGGAGCCGTTTGACTCCTCTTGACTGACCTGTCACTAGATGCTACCACTCAATACGTCCCAAGTCTACCCCTCCCTGGTTCCCTTTGCCCAATGTGTTCTTGGGGCGGCCACAAGGTCCCCGACCACGACGCACATTCCCTTCCAGCCCCGCTGCCGCCCGCGCCAACACCTCACCCTGCTTCGTCCCCCAAACCAATAAAACCTCTGCGCCTGTGGCTAAATAAATAAATAATTGACTAAATCCATCCATTTACCCTCAAGACCGCGGGCACTCCGCGCCAGCGCCCGTCCCCGCGCGCGCCGGAGGTGAGAGCCGCGCTGGGGGGCTGCAGACACGCTCGGAGCGGGGGGAGCAGGGGGCAGCGGTCGCGGGCG